>JAIFZK010000007.1:13857500-14237500 GCA_027481765.1 Tenualosa thibaudeaui
TGGTCAGGATGAACTCATCAGAATAGCTGGCAACAAATGCAAGGTATCCAGTGGAGAAGGTTAGTGTTTTTACACATGATGCTGAATGCTTTGAGCTAAGGGTTTGGTTTCAGTGCCATACAGGCCAGAAGTATTGTCGGGGGCAGGGAGGCAGGAGCAAAAAGACTTGAATAATGATAATGATAAAGCATAACTGTAGCAGTCAATTTCACTTCATGTCTATGAAAGCTGAGGATAATGGCTTTTACATGTTTACATAAAACATGCTAATTAATAGCTCTCTATTGTGTGGGTTTTGTTAATGTAAACCAACCATGAGCATTAGCAGGAGCTTTTATTTATGCTTTGTAAATATGTCATCATTTGTTTTTTGAGATGGGACAGGGAGAGATGGATTGGGCTTCCATAGTACTGTAGAGCTGGCTGGAGTGTGGATAGCGATATGGTGTGTCATTGTTAGCATTTAGCATAGGCTGGTTTACATTAAAAGTAGCTAACATTCCTCGTTCCCCTCTGCTTTGCTTCAAACCCATGGACACAGTCATGTACTGTAATGTATTTAGTATTTTTCTGTTTCCCCACCCAGCTTTGTCTCCTTATCTTTCTGTATGCTCATTCCCCTCCTCTGTGACCACTGTTTTGGTGGATTTATCTTCTTGGGAGTTCCTAATCTTTACCTCCCAGGAAGATAAACGGACGAAATATAAGTGACCTGCTGATGGGCAAGCACCAAAGAATGAAGTGTTGCTTGTAGCAAAGTAAGGTGAGAAAGAGAAGTGTGTGTGTGTGTGCGTGTGTGTGTGTGTGTGTGTGTGTGTGTGTGTGTGTGTGTGTGTGTGTGTGTGTATGTGTGTGTGTGCGTGCGTATGTACATGAGTGTGTGTGTTACTGTTTCCTGTTGCTGAAGTTTGTATGAACGGCAGTCATTACCAGATTGGACCAGAGTAGGCAGGAACTCATTTTCTTTGGCAGAGATAACAACCAATGCAATGAAGCCTGCCAAAAAAATACAGCATGCATCCACTTTGATGTAGAGACATGGCCTTTAATGTAATGAACTATTCTCATGAGATAAGTCAACCACTAATGACAACAGCAACTGAATAAATTGTGTTTGATTTAGTTTAAGGAAACGGACAACATAATCAGGTCTGAAATCAAACGAAATGAAACTAACATTGTAGCCATGCAACCTCTTTCAACAACCAAAAATCAGGATCCTTTAATTATGACCAGAGCCCCAGAATGCATCATTAACAAAGTTTCTTGTCATTACTGAGGGCCTGAAAAAGCAGTTAGGAACTGAGCAACAGAAAAGGATCTTTGGCCCCTCTCTGACCTCATTTGAGCTGGACTCTGCAGTCACTTGTGTCAGGTGGGCAGGGCCAGAAAGACAACAAAGTATTGTAAAGAGTGGGGTCACTTCTCATTTCTTTTTTTTGTTCTGTTTTTCATAAAGAGGGCAAAGGGCAGTAGGGTATTAGTGACAGCCACCTACTTATTACCCCCAATTGTTTTACTCGTGAAGAGGCTTATCTCATTATGGCACAGTTTCCCCCTTTGAGTCTTAAGTTAACTAGAAACAAACAATAAATTAGGAACGGGCCTCTGAGAACCTCTGCCATATGTGCCGCACAGTCAGGCTACCACATAAGGCAAGCTAGAGAACCAATGACCCTGCTTTTCCCTAACCCTAACCCTAACCCTGTGTTTAAAACAAAACGAAGAAGTACATTTCAAGTTTTCTTATTTGTTTCTTATTTGTTGAGGAAGACCTCAAACTGTGTTAGAATAGGAGAGACAGAGGAAGAGATAAGACAGACTCACTGTTGTGGAAAAGAGTACAGTGGTCATAGCTATCTGTCATCATAGTCATCTGTCAATGATATCTCTCAGGGCTTACAAAACAACCATGACACAACCCAACACTTCACCCAGGGCTCCCGTCACACAAACACAATGTATTCTGACTGATGTGATCGATTAGCATGTTGACAGTCAAAAGAAAATGTCAGGATGAGCTTTTTCCTTTGGAGAATTCCGCAGTATGTCAGGGTTGTCATCATTGCCTGTTGTGTACTCTACTGTTGTGTACTCTACGGTTCCTGTTGTGTGCGAGAGCTGCTACTGGCGCACAGACACACACACACGCCCAGGTCAAGCTCAGGGGAGCCCTGCACTGCACCTTAAGTGAATGCCAGCAGTTTTGAAGTGGTGAGATGCTGGCTGCAGGCGATTTGAGGTGTGTGGCCATGGCCAAGAAGACGGAATGTGTGGGAAATAAAGTGATGTGAGAAGCAGAATGTGCCAGTCAAGGGTGTTGGTGTCGCCAAGACAGATTAATCTGCTTTCGAGACATAGGGCATGAAACATCACACACACAAACATTTGAGTATTGCCCGTGGGCTTACACATACAGTACATACAGAGTATATGAAAACACACACACATACACACACACCGTTCTCATTATACAGACTCAAAACATCTCAACCATCTCTTCATTCATTTGATTATATGCCAAAAAAGTGTTTTGCATAAGTTTTCTTCTTGTTATCTGTACAAGTAGTTTTGTTCCAAGAAACGCTATTATGTAAAAGTAAAATCCTCTGCTGCCAGACAGGGAGAGAACTGAGAACAGCATAACGGATAGTAACTAACTGAATCAGTGAAACATTGATGAGATCTGTGACCGCTGGTTCCTTTGGTACTTACACTGCAATATTAACATGGCAGGGTTTACAAGAAATCCCAGGCTTCTGCTGCTGACTGTAAAACTGCATCTAGCCCGGAGGCGGCTGAGATTCCACCTGCTTCCTAAATGGCTGGACATTTAGAGTTGCTATTTGAGGGAAGTGTTTGAAGGATTTGCCCGAAAGTTGCAACAATCTTTTCAGCTTCCCCACCAGTGACAGAGTAAGAAAGAAAACATTCTTTTTTTTCCTTAACTGAGCTACACAGTAACAAACAAACAAAAAAGGAAAGTGAAAAGATCTTGGCAGGTGTCCATTTCAAAGTGGACCCCTTTCAACTAATTCTGAAGGAAACATGTGGATTATCCCGGCAGGTTGGGGACAGTAGCAGGCTGTTTGGCAAGCAGGAGAGCGTTTGACAAGGTGAGAGTTGGCCTGCGGTTCTCATGTATTTGTGCTTTGGTGTGAGCAAGCAAGGGAGCCTCATGAGTCTTTCCACGTGTGCCGCTGCTTCAAGCGAGCCTCCGTGACGCACGTAAGCCCAAACACGTACGCACTGGCAGGCAGACAGGCCACCACCATGGAAGAGACGGACAGGGGGTGAAGCCAGACAGAGAGAGAGAGAGAGGGAGAGAGAGAGAGAGAGAGAGGGAAAGGCAGACAGTGACAGAAGCTGGGTTCCCATCCAAGTTATCTGCACGTTGCATGTGCATTCATAAACATTTGTGTAAGGGAAAGACAATCCCATCACATGTCCATCCTCTCCTCTGTGCTGTGCAAACTATTAATGGACATTCGCCTTACAACAGAAGCCAGAGTGAACATCTGGAGGATGTGATTGCAACAATGTAATAAAGTCTCAATAAGCCTAATACTGGTGCCAATAAAAAGTATTCGAACCACAGCTGACTTTGACCTTATTCAGCTCCCTTCTAGAGAACTAATTTCTTAGGAATTAACTGGGAGAGAGAGAGAGAGAGTGAGTAAAGAAGGTAAAAAAGAGAGACAGAGAGAAAAAGTGAGGCAGTGAGGATTGCCGAGAAGTGTGACTCAGCAGTGCTGATGACACGGCAGAAAGGTCAGACGCCACACTGATGGGAAGAAACCCTGAAAGCATTCCACCTTCACGTGTCCAGTCCACACAACCAGGCCCTCGCCACTCAGTGTCCCCTAAGTGGACTCGTCTCACTGTTGTGGGGAGAGGGGACAGTGTAGGGGATGTCATTTCCCCGCACTGATTTTAATATCGATATCTCAGTGGGAGGAGAAGAGGAAATAGATAGGCAATGGTGCTGTGTGTGTGTGGAGTGTTTGGAGGGTGGATGTAGTGTAGTGAAGTTTGACTAGTCAGAAACTAACCAGTGATGATGGGCAGGTCTGAATAACTTAAAATGTCAGAAGAAATATCAGCATGGCATGATAAAAGCACATGCATGTGGGCATGGGCAAGGACAAGAATGAAAATCCATCTGGCTCCATTAAGGTATTAGTAAGAGCCTCAGACGTTCTTCTGAATGTTTCCTACAGTCTGAATCACTGAACCACTCCCAGGTCATATCTGATAGAAGCAGAATCACATACACACACACACACACACACACACGCACATTCTCTTCAACATTCACTCACACATCACACACAAATGTATATGACAGTACATGCATGCACGCACGCGCACACACACACACACCTGACACAATGATGTTTCCTTGTTTAAAAACACTCTTCGTTCAGAGATATGAAGCACATAACACACACACACATACACAATATTTAAACAATGGCATGCACAACACACACACACACACACACACACAAGATGAAAGAACTGATAATGGGAAACGTGTACAGGCATCAGGTGTTCTGCCATGCTGGTGAGTCATCCCCCAGTGCAGTGTGACCACACAAAACAGGCTGCCTACAACCTTTCATAGCAAGTAGCACTGGAGCAAATGAAATACAGTGTGTTATATAACATTACAGAGACTGCCAGTAACATCTAGTAGTAAGCATATGTTTGTATTTGTATTATGACAGTTGGCTAGTTAATGTCTGCAACTCTGACAAAGTTAGACAGATTTGAAGCCCTGATAAAATTCCTCTCTCTCTCTCTCTCCCTCTCTCTTTTTTTTCTCTCTCTCTCTGTCTCTCCTTACATGCACAGTCACCATAACAAAATGCCTGATGTTTTCCCCACTGTTGAAACAAAGCATATTTTGATGAATGTTTTATCTACAGCATCAGCAGTTTCGCCATACTTCTGCTTTTAGCTTTGCAGCGCCCCGTGCAAAGACAATATGGGATGGAACATGCATCACTATTGGGCATTATTCCTTAAAACATACGCACTTCCATACACACACTCACACACACAGATTGATTGATAGATAGATAAATAGATAGATAGATGGATAGATAAATGGATGGATGTGGCTTAGTTAATATTGTCACTGCCTCAACCAAAAGTGGTTCATTTTGCCAGTAATTATATTCCAGCCTCTCCACATAGACTGACAGGAGGGTAGAAGATATTACTTTATTACAACACCTGTAAAAGAAGTCTGAACATTTCCGTGAACTCCTTTTTCTTTGCCAGTCACTAAAGCACAGGTTTATCTAAGTGGCTTTTCACTGTACATCCCAGGTCACACAGAGCTTATTTGCCCCTGGATAAAGTCCAGGTGTAAAGTTATCTTACGCCAACTCTTCTCTCACAGATCTAACCAGCTGTACTCCACTCCACTCCACACCATGCATACATCCACTCCCAATATCACTCTGCAAAAACACGTACAGATATGGCAAGCCTAGCATGTTTTCTGTATTCTCTAGTTAGCTTGGACATGTGGTAGACTTGCAGTCCAGAGCATGACCTGCCTTAAAAAGGGAACGTGTATCAACACATGCACATGTGGCACCCCTGTGCCTGCTCTCTCTCTCTCTCCCTCTCTCTCTTTGCATAACTGATCCCATTTTACTCCTGCTTTGTTCACTCATTATTACCTGCATATATTCTACTCCCGCTATGCCCACACTGCTCCCAATAAGTGTCAGGGGTCGCTGATGCATAGCTCTCAGTAACAGCAGCCTGAGTGAGTAAGAGCCTCATGAAGAGCCTCGTGAATGTTCTCAGTCTTGAGTTCCGGAGAGCGTGTGTGTGTGTGTGTGTGCATAGGAGTATAGGCTTACTATGGATATATGGACAGGAATATTTGGGATTAAGCCTAGACTTAGACTAAACACCAACTTCGATGAATTTCTCTATAGGAGATATAAAACTTTTTAGTGAAGGAGACCTGAACTGTGCATGAGAAAACTAGCTGAAAATGACCAGTAAATTATTTTATTTTATTTATTTCAAACCAGTGTGCTTTACTGTGAATGTGTTCTTCGCCGTAACACATACTGCTTGAATGCTCTGTCCCTAATATTTGTTTAAATGTTCACCTTCATGACACCCCCTTCAGTTTATGGTCCTTTTTTGCACACACCGCCCCCACCTCCTCCAGTGTAACTTATCAACTGTTTATTCAGTCTCATAGGAGAGGTAAAAACTCACCACTCTTACACAACTCAAGACTCAGCTGCCCCAGTGTCTGGTGGTCAAATACAGAGATAAACAAAAAATACACAGATAAAAAAATGCCTGTCTTAAACTTTTACAGTGTATTGCCAAATGCTCTGATCGGGGTCAGTGAAACAAGGCAATAGACTTAACAGTCATGCATTCAGGGAGACTTCTGACACATCCCTTAAATGTAACTACCACGTATTGTATGACTTCTCAACTAGGCCAGTTCAAGGTGATTTTACTGGCAGACCACACATGAAGGAAGTGGCCATGGGTGAAGTCTGTTATAAGCCCTCCAATTGCCATAGTTTAAACAGCATACCGGTACCTTATGCTTGCAATATGAGAGACTATGTGTCATCCTGAGATCTGTGTTTTCTTAGCTGGTCTCAATACTGCTTCTTGCTCTCTCTATGTAACTAAGTTGCCGAGTGATTTTGCTAAAGCTCTCACACTCTGCACGTATGGCCAATTCATGTGAGTAGGGCAGCGTGAAAGAAATGAGTCCAATTCATGCATTAATTCAACAAGGATATCAAAAATGTTGGACAGCCCAGAGGTTTGTCTGGCATAATCAGACCCCAGCCAGACGCACTTGTGATAACAGGGATATAGTTGCCAAGCAACATGTAAACACACCCACTCTCTCTCTCTGTTTTGCTCCATTTGTGAAAATGAGCAAACTGTAGAATTGGAGAGAAAGAGAGAGAGAAAGAGAGAGGAAAGAGAGGTAGACAGAGAGAGAGAGAGAGAGAGAGAGAGAGAGAGAGGCACACAGTTGATGAGATGGATGATGTTCCACTGCTGACCTGACTCACCTGTGTGTGTGTGTGTGTGTGTGTGTGTGTGTGTGTGTGTATGTGTATGTGTGTGTGCGTGTGTGTGTGTGACACTCTCTTGTGTCTGCAGGGAGTGCGTCACTCAATGAACTCCCTTTAAAAGCGTGGCAGTGTGGCGCAACCAATTTAAGCTGGCGGCAGGGCATCTGCCACCAAAGGAGAAAGCAGACTCGTGGCAGAGAAGTAATGGCCACATGAGTCCACACAGATACACACACACACACACACGCTCACATAGAGCCGCACACACAGGCCTTCCCACAGACTTACACCCCCACACTGTCTCCAAGAGTGCGTGGGGCTCTGACTCACACAGAGACGTCATGCTTCCGTCACTGCCCCCTCTCTGCACGTCCCTGTCTGTAGGGGGTCTCAGTGCCTCTGTGCGTGTGTGTGTGTGTGTGTGTGTGTGTATGTCTGAGGAGGGAGTGTGGTGTCTGTGCTCACAGACTGATCCCTCCTTCAAAGGGGCTTTTCATTTCCATTTCCATTCAAGCGTGCAGCTATGCACAGAGACATTGACAGTGATCGGATAGATCAAATATATCAATGCCAGTGGTCATCAATAAAGCAATATTGCAGTGATTTTTTGTCCAATTGATTCATGAAGAGAATACTGAGTAACATATGTTATTGATAGAGACTGATAGATACAGTTTTTAATGTACTGATTAAATAAGTGTCTTATGACTGCGGAGCCCATGAAGTTCTTAAATGTCTTGTACTTAGTCCAAATCAGTGCCACCTGAGTCAAATCAGTAGGCTGTACTATCAGTAGGCTGAATAAGTGGTTGGGACTTGCAGACAACCCAAATAGCCAGCCAGCTAGGCCTGCACAGGGCTGCCCGATCCTCTGTGATATTGAAAATGCCTAGTACCACACACCTATGCCAAAGTGGGTCTGTTCCAGACCTGTGCCAAATAAGTGCCAGACCTGTGTGAAATCAGTACTAGACTTGTCCTACACCAGTGCCAAGTTTGTGCCAGATCAGTGCAAAATCAGTACCAAGCTTGTGTCAAATTGTTGCCACCTCTGTGCCACATGAGAGCTATATCAGTGCCAAATGGGAGATCAGAGCCCGACTTAAGACTCATTCCCAAACCAATGGCAGAGTTGTGGCAGATCTAGTCCCCAGTCAGCTTCTCAACAGAGGACAAGAATGTGAAGTATCACAGCAGCGGTGCTACTATAATTAGCATCCCAGATGTGGATTTTCTGCCATGACAACTCCAGACATGTCCTCCTAATTAGCCTTGCATGCAGTCCATCATGGGACTGAACCTCCTAGGTGAGACAGGCACTAGAGACCATTGACAAGTCCCTCTGCAGCCGTTTCATTAGGGGATTGATTGAGAAAATATTGCCATTATATTTAGACAAAGAAAACATAGAAAGCTGCATCCAAGAGTATATCAAATAAATGAAAAAGGCTTTTCACTGCAGCAATAAGGAAGCAAATCCATTTGCAA
Source organism: Tenualosa thibaudeaui (assembly GCA_027481765.1). NCBI lineage: Eukaryota > Metazoa > Chordata > Actinopteri > Clupeiformes > Clupeidae > Tenualosa > Tenualosa thibaudeaui. The sequence goes on from JAIFZK010000007.1 coordinate 13,866,074, forward strand.
GAGTGGGAATGTTAAAAGAGCACCAGTGGTTTTTGACATCAAACAGTCATGTTTTGAAGGTGTACTGCTTCAGACCACTCATACTATTCCCTGAGTGACATTTCTTTGATCAGAATATCCCCCCCGGGCCTTATCTGCATTTCGTAATGCATGTGGCAACCACAGCAAGAGAAGTCACTTTGAAAGAAAGGAAATTAATTTATGATAAATATCAGGTCTGATGACATTTTCCCACCCCCCCCCCCCCCCCGCCCAAGGCTCTTGCTGCTGCTTTGCAAAGACAGTACCGTCAGAATGCCATCAGAACTGGACCTCCTGGACATTCATTAATGCAGAGGGGTGAATATTTACGCCTCTGTCTCCCAGACAGAGACAAATAGTGCAAAAAAAGCACTGACAGAGACAGTCTGACCTTGAAGAGGAAAGTGATTCATCTTATTATCCTTGAAATGTGCTCTGTGGTCTATTTTTTTCTTCTGTTCTCTTCCTGTTACCGGCCTCAGACTACACCAAATCCATGTTTTTCACACACAGTTGAAAATTGAAAATAAAACAAAACAATGAGCGAACTTTCCATTAACAACGTAATGGAAATAACACTGTGAGTCAGGGTAGGATCTTTTCTTGTGTAAATGGCCTCATTTGGTAAATGCGCTCATTATATAACCACGTAGGCTTCATCGCTCAAAAGACGGCTCTGTGTGCATCATCTCTGAAGATGCACTAAGTTTAAACATTATTGTTCAAACGCTGTGTTTAAACAAGCAAACAAAGTCTTGCTACCGACAAGTGAGCTGAGTCTTGCTACTGACACTTTGCTGTTAAATCACCTGATATCCCTAGCCAGGTGACCTCAAAACGGTTTGAGCATGGACAACTACGTTATCAGGGACAGAGCTGTGCTGGAAATGCTTTTCAAGAAGACACATAAACTTTTCTTTTCATTTTGTTAACTGTACATTTCATTTTTCATCCCCCAAAACGATGCTATTGAGGGCACGGTTTAGCTGTCTAGAATCCCTGTGATTATCTCCAGGATGTATATTTGCATGTACGCTATACTCAGAACATGAATCCTCTTGGCCATTTCAAACATATAATCCAACAAGCCCAAATTACAAGAGAGAGGTCAATCACTCCTTGACCTTGACTGACTCAGTGCAGATTCCCACAGTCTCCTCTTCGGTGCACAATAGCCTCCTGTGTGAATGTCTGCGTAGCAGGGTGTAGCAGTTTAGCAAGGCTCAGTAAAGGACACACCTATAAGGAAGTGGGCAATGACAATCAAATGGCTTCTTGGCCCTCTAAGTGTTTTACCTAAGCATGACCTAAGCCCTTGGACCTATGTAAGACCCCAATAAATGTTAGTAAAGCTATTTCTTAACTCTTCTTAAAGGTTATCATTTGAGGTTATATTATTTCAGTTATATTAATCAAACTGTCAGTGGTGTCACATATTTCACACATATTCCTGTCTCTGTTTGAGAGAGTGGTATACACAGTGTATCTAGCAGCATAGCTCCGCGTTCAAAGGCAAGGACAGAACATGACAAAGAGAACACTAAGGGGATAAGGACATGTCTACTGCACCTTGCACCAGTCTCTCTCTCTCTCTCTCTCTCTCTCTCTCTCTCTCTCTCTCTCAAACACATTAGATGCTGCTGATTTGAGTCCGCCAAGGTCACCAGGGTCGCAGGAAGTGCTAGAAACCAATCTGACCAGAGATGAATAAGTGCACAGTGTCATGTGGTTGAGAAAAACTCATCACATATTGTTTTGTGAGAATGATCATTTCTCTCATCAGCAGACACAGGCAGTGCACAGAGATGAGCACGACACAAACACACACACACACAAACACACACTAATACACCCACAAGTACAAACACACACAAGCGCAAACATATAAACACACATCCACTAATCCACACACACACACACACACATCAACATACATCTGTAGCAGCAGCAGCAACAGCAGCCCATAAAAAGCTACTATAACCAGTTTGCAGGGCCTGAGGCCAGAGATTGGGTTCATTTTAAAAGGCTGAGGAGGCCTGCTCCACATTAGTGGAAGACTTCAGAAGAGCTCACCCCAAGGCAGAGCTCAGATCCTGGCCTTGATCCTGGCCCTGATCACTCCGCCCCCCCAAACACACACGCGCACACACACACACACACACACACACACACACACACACACACACACACACACACCACCCTCCCAGCCTGCCTGTTACATTTGCACAGCAAGGAAATAAAAACACAACAAGTTACAGTAAATACTGGGAGAAGCAAATGCCCAGTAAAAGACTAGTGACGCCCCCCTCTACCTACCTCTAACCCCTGCCCTGGCTTCCCAGATCGCTCTGAACGACCCATTAGGGACAGAGGCAGCTGTGGCCTGGCACTGAACACAGGATTAAACTTAAGCTCCTTTGTCTGGTCACACTGTTTTCACGGCACCCACGCACATCTTGATGGGGAATCAAAACAACAAAAATAGATGGTCATCTAGTGGCTGGTGCCGTTGATCTCTTGGGGAGTGTTTTCAAACAGAGCACTGCTGTGCACTTTTCTCGCAAAACACACACACACTCACACACACACACACACACAGCTTACACAAGTGCAAACACATGTGTGCACCATCTATCAGGTAATAGTAGCATAAATTCTCTTGGAGCACTTTTTTTTTTAATTGCAAGCGTGGTTTGCCAAAGGCTATTTCCATGGCAACCAGTAAGGTCTATTCTATTATTTAGAGATGACAAAGTAGGAGGCTAGCCTATTACGTCAAACATTTTTTTTCTTTTCTTTTCTTTATTCCTCTTCTCAACTCACTATATCATCAGTCTCTGTGTTTTCACATGGACAGACAAGGCTACTGGCAGGCAGATAACAGTATGAGGCAGAGACATTGAGCCACACTTGCAGAGAGTGGAAACGCTGAAAGAGGTGAATTTTGGGGACGAGCATCATTGTGTGCCAAATGGGTCCAGTCCCCATCACAGAGGCATCAGTCCCCACAGAGACAGTGCGGGGGGATTTTTTATTTTTTTTTTTAAGCCATGGCTGAATGCGCAACCATTTTTGGCACCTGTTACGTAACTAACAGCGAGGGGCCTGAGAGAGAGAGAGAGATGTGTTTAGCATCGCATGAGAGAGTTGAAAGATACCATCCAATTAGGAGCCACAGAACATTTGGGAGGAACATGGTTTATGAATCACACTGAGCAAATGCTCCTCTAAGCAGGCCTATGTCTGATTTCTGACCTTACGTTTGATCTGCAGACCATTAGAGGTACCACAGTTAGATACTCTGTGACTGCAGGCCAAGATCGCAGGCCAATTAACTGTAAGGCTGTTCAACAGACCACGTATTGTTTAATGAAAAAAAAAAAATAGAGAGAGAACTCAGATAATTTAACTGTTTCAGAGTTTATGAGCTCAGTGCACTAATCTCACTGAACTAATCTCAGAGTATTCAATAAATTCATTCCTTGATTTGAATGTGTAGTTACATGGAAAGGTCACAGGTCATCAGTGATGTGCAGACAACTGACTGCATGTAGACAGTATATGTAAATGGAAGTCTTGTTTTCTTGTCCTGGACATTTAATGTCGACAGTGATGCATTGTCGTTAAATGTGCCCATAACCCATAACCCATTGCGGGTTGGTGTGGTTGTGTGGTCATCAGGCCGTTACCTGAGCTCGCGTCAGCTCTCTGGCATTTTAAATTCTCCTATGGCTCTCTCTGTCTCATCACCCTGGCAACTGCTCAAGCTCAAGCCTCATCCCGATTGGAGGGGGCCGGCACTAAATCTGCCACACACACACATACACACACACACACCCTTTCCCCCCAATATGCTGAGCCTCTGTCTCTGTGGTAATCAACACTCAGCATGGTCTATTTAGTTATAAACTGCATCAGCCTGTCCTGTTTGGCATTCATATGTGTTATTAGGCATGCTGGATGATGAATGTGATAAGACACTTCCTTCCACTGATTCGCCACTCAGAATTCACTCAGTTAAGTTATTAACACTGAATTCATTCAATTAGGTAACACTCTGGCTGCGGCGTGGCCCAGAACATCCATTAGCTGTTCCTGCTGTGGCTTTGCCTGTGCCTCCAAGAACATGTTCCCTTCCAACATTCCAGTTTTCACAGTTCACATAGTTAACAAAGACCAGATCGACATTTCTGTGTAGACATAATGGGCTCCTCCAAAGCAGGACAAGGCTGACAACAGCGGCCATCATGTGACACACTTACTTGTTTGGGATGGTAAACACAACAGGAGGTCCATGCTTGCTTGTGCCATAATTGAAATTTCACATAACAACAAAAAAACATATCTATAATCAAGCATCAATCACGTCGCTCTCTGGAAAAGAAGTGACAGCACTCTCACAGCTTTGAAGTGATAGTACTCTCTGCTTTAAAGTGTACAGAATGTTGTCTTTTGCCATTTTCTTGATAAACAAATTTATTATTTTGAAAAGGCTTATCAAATGCACCGCCTCAGTGAAGTCATTTTAGTGAGACAAATAACCACTGTCTGCATGCTTGTCTGACTCTGCATTGATCTACTTGTCATTGAGGATGCAATATCATTGTAAAACCATGTTGCAGGAGTTAAACTCTGACATGATGTGTGAGCTAGAGCCCACATCAGGAATGTGTGCAAGAGTAGCATCTGGCCCCGAGGACAACGCAAAACAACTCTTGTCCCCTTTGGTTTCCATGTCAAAATGCAAGTGCGAGATCTGAATGTGATTTTACAGCGTGCCTTAGTTGGATGCCATACAACAGGCCAGCTCCGGTTTTGGATGCTTTCTTTATTCTTCCCCAGGTCCCCTCTGTCCTCTTATGGTACCCAAGGGGTCTCATTGTTGGCCTTCTGGCCTCAGGGATCCTCACAGGGCCCCTATAACTGACACCTCCTCCCTTGCCATCCAGTGTACTCATGTTTCACAACTGGATGGCTATGGGAAAGGCATGGAAACTTCAGGAGAGGCTTGGACCTGCTTAGATTCCCTGCCACATGTGCTCATTGGAGGGTGTTTGTGTTTGAACGTTTGTGCTTTTCTGGGCGGATATTTTTTGACATTATATATGCACAGACTATAATAGAATATTCCAGAAAATGCTGCCACTTTTACTATGTGGATAATGGCTGTGTTTTGTGTTGCTGTGTGTGTGTGTGCGTGTGTGTGTGTATGTGTGTGTGTTTTCAGCGTGATGTTCTCGGTGTGATGTTCATGCCATTGCTTTTAGTAACACTGCAGCTGTTCCAGGCTGTCACTGACAGGAGAGGCCCCCCTGCACTGAATCAAAAAATGACTCATCCCTTTCAACAAAGCAGCCAAAGCAGTCCACTCAAAGAGGAAATGCGGAACACACCAGTGCCCAGGTTGCCTCTTAGAATATTCTCAGATTTACACACATATATACATATATATATGTATACATATATATATATATGTTTTTTGGACTAGGGAAATGAAATTGAAATCTAAACTTCACAAAAATACAAACATAGTTACCTTAGCACCTGGTTTCTCTATTGTTTCACTGGGAGCAATATTTAGACAGTATAAGGGACGAGAATAAAAGGTATAAAAGTTCCACATTGGACAATTATATTAAATATATCAAAATTATTAAACACACACCAGCATGAAATCACACATTGTGCACACTGACTCTCCCCAGGGTGTGCAACATAACACAAACATATCCACACCAGCATACAAATGACCACATACATAAACAAAATAATTAGGCCTCAAGTGCTTAGTCCAAATAGCTGTGGGTCAGGGACTGACCATGAAGATCAATAAAAATGTTCAGTCATTGCCAGGATATATTCATCATAAAAAAGAAACGTTTCAACATGCACAGCCAGTTATTACACCAATAAATCGTGTCAGATGTACACAAACCTTATATGACCGCATAATTAGAGGTTTTATGGGGCCCCCATCGACCCACACAAAGCTTTGGATGCTGCTGCCAAAGGAACTCCACTATCAGATTGATCTTGTCAAAATAGTGAGGCGTCACAGCAAAAGGAGGAGCCCTGGATTGAGAGCAGAGCTTGTGCTGTGTTTCTGATTACATAACTGCTGAAGGTAAAGAGATAGGACCCAGTGTGCTCCAAAACTACAATAAGGTCACAGAAAGAAAAGCTCATAGACGAAAGCTTTCTATGAAACAGGGCCATAGGAGTACAATGCAAGGTGTACACCTGCCCTAGCTAATGCAAACCAGTAGTGCCAGGAACAAGAGATTCAATCCAGACTTTCTCATGACGCTCCCCGACAGCTTCCGTCATAACAAAAAGACCAGCGTCGGATCATATGACCAATTACAGTACTTACTGTGTGGCCAACTTTCCTTTCCTCTCTTCCCTTGGACCTGCGGCACTTTACATAATGCATCGACTTTGGACTCTTGCAAAATGGGGATAAGATAAGCTTAAGAAACAATTAAAAAGTCGTTGTCTTTTTAAATTATCTGTAAAATTTAATCATAACCTCATCACTTACCATACTTTATTTAGATTTGCTTGATGAATTATGATTATACTGGATGGATTATGATCCATACATCATTAAAATACATTATTAAACCGTCACTAAGGAGAACCCTTTTAGATAGATTATAATATGCCCTTGGACCTTACACTCATTGAACTCATTTTGGTTGTTTCATTTCACGTAGTAGGCAGTACAAATAAAATGTGTGGACCATAAAGAAATGAAACCTCTAAAAGTGATCATATAAAAAGTAAATGTTTGCAAAGCTGTAAAGTAAGTTTCTGGCACCACTTTAGACAATGCTTCCCCTTTTTTAAGTATCTATATCTATATCTAGAAGCAACTACAAATCAAACCAAACAACCCTTCTGTGCCATTTATTATCGATTCTGATAATCTGTGCTAATCAGGCTCCAACACATACACACACCCATACACACACACAGTCTCTGTCACTCTCTCTCACACACACACATACATACATACATACATACATACACAATCTTTCTCTCTGTCTCTCTCATACACACAATCACAAACTCACAGAGAGAGAGAGAGAGAAAGAAAGTCAATGAGTCAGAAGGTGAGAGAGTCTGAGACGAAGAGAGAAGGGAGAATAGAAGAAGAAGAAAAAGAAAGGAAAAGAGAGACAGAGCATGCATTCCAGTTCCCATCTGTTCTAATGGACACTTGCCCTAGATTCAGAGTGAGAGGATTAGAAGGGGAACGGCTCTTCAGGTCGAAATAGGCTTTAACTACAGGTGCAATGTGTTCCCGTTGCTTTAGCAGGGGTGAATACCCACCAGAGAAAACAGCCACATAAACAGCAGGAATGTAATGTGACAGCAAATTGGTTGAAAACATCAGACAGGGCCTAAAAAAGAGAGAGTGATAGAGAGAAAAAGGGAAAGAGAGAAAGAAGAGACTGATAGACACAAAATAACCCAGGGACGTGGCACCATGAGGTGCTAACTGACTCTTTTCCTACCTCAGTCTAAAAATAAACAGATTAAGACGTTTAAATGCCTCTGTATAGCCATCAGTCCCAGCCTAGCTGTTTGACCCCAGGTGTCCACAGCTATAAGTCATCATCAGGCACTCTCCAGCAGCCAGCCCTGACCCAAGGGCTCCCCAGAGAGGAGGGGAGGTGAAAGGGTAATTCAACTCCCCCAGCTGACACAAACGGCGGGTGAGAAGGGAAGCTTTAGTATTGCTGTCAACCACACATGATTTTGTGTCTTTAACGCATCCCAGCTTAATCATTCATGAGCTCACAGACACATACACAGCAGAGGCAGGGATGATTGCATAGAGCAAAGCAACCTGGACAGTGTCGGCTGTAGGCACATGGAAAGATTGGCCTCTGGGCCACAGCACCAGCTGAAATAATCAAGAGTGAGTGATTCTCTGGCCACTAAGACAATACAAAGCTATGCCCAGTGCAAAACTTAATAAGGTTCAGTAAGGCAATGTTTATAAGCCATTAGGTCATTCACATACAGTATACTGCAGGTTACACATCAAAGAATGACTAGTAGCTACAAATAATTTAATAATAAAATATAATAATAAAATAAAATATAATAAAATAGTTTGTTAAAATGTGATAATAATCTGTGCAAAGAACTGAGCTATGTGTTCGTGCATACGCGTATGTGTGTGTGTTTGTGTGTTTCCCTGAGTAGGCAGTGAGTAGTAGTTCAAACTCCCAGATGTGGCACTGGGGGAAGGAGAGAGGGAGATTGGGAGAGCAAACATATGCTTTCTCTCAGCCACAGCTGGCCTGAATCATGTCAAACTCATCTGAAATGGACCCAAAGCCTGTTTGCTTGTCCCCTCTAACTCTTTCTTTCTCTCTCTGTTTACTCTCTTCTTTCTTTCTCTTTGTCTTTTCTTGATACACACACACACACACACACACACACACACACACACACACACACACACACGCACACACACAGACACACACACACAATCTGACTATCAAGTTAAGTGAGGCTGAACTGATTGGTGACTTGGCAGTTCTAAACTCACAGCTGGCCAGTCACGATCAGAGAACTCGCACTGTCACTGCGATAACGCCTCCTTTGTTCAAAGCCAGAGTCCAAAGGGGTGCGTCTGATCGCCAACCAAATGAACTGTCCGCTTGAGGTGACCCTGAGATAGGCGCAGCCATCCGTAACTCACAGCTGTACGATATCCAGTTACTCGCTCATTTGCCTGAAATACCTCCTAAAAACTTCAGTGCACCAGCTGACTTCGATATTAGACTTCAGCTTACTGCCGAAACATGTGCTTGAGCCGGGGAGGGGGAACAGCTGTCAAAACATGTGTTCAAAGATAGGATAAAATCATACATAAACACGCTCACAGGTTGAAGGGTTCTTTGGGAGATCTGACATTGGAAGTTTACAGTGTTGCTGCTTCAAGGCCTAAAACAAATTGGCAGATTTATGCCACAGATACATTACCATTTGTCAGCACCTGGGTGGAATGCAAATGATTGTAGTCTGTGGCGCACGTGAGCAAGGATGACTGCTGAACACATAGAAGAGAACAGAAAGTCTTTCTCTGGGAGACATGAGAGTAATGAGTCTGATGATAACCTATGTCAGTGATTTCTAAAACTGTGTTGACTGCAGTGCCGCACTTTTTCAGCCAAAATGATTTCTTCAAAGTGACCCTTGGAGATTGTTTCAGTATAATGGAAACCTCTTGTATGTATGAATCTTGGACACCCCTTAGAGTATTACAACATGGCCCTAGTTTAGCTTTCCCTGCCACCAGCATGACCATATACCATTATTTACAAACTATCCAGCGTTCTGTCAGCGTTAATGAAGTTACATCATGCATGCACATGCACGCACACACACACACTCCCACTTACACACACATGTTGGACACATGCAAACCACACACAGAGTACTAACCTTGGAGCCCTTGCCTTTGTTCAGGGCAAACGGCATATGCTTAACCATTATTCACTGGCATAAATCACCATTGACAGTGGATCAGTAGATTTTAACCATCTTTTTCATAGCCGCTCAGATATACTAGGAATTCCCTAGTGAACCTACAGTATGTCAGAGGTGTCTGCTAGGAGGGAAGTACGTGCAGGAAAGGAGCTCACAGAAAATCTGTCACAATCACTGGACAGCTTTTTTAAATGTAATTTTATTTTTCTCTATATAAAAAATGGTATTTACAAGAGTATTGGCACAGAGATGTGGAAGCAGTCGTGGTGATGACATTCAATCACAGAAAGAATGGTGTCTGTAACAGAGGACAAATGTTTCTGTATCACAAAGAATGATGGATGCTGTTATTTGTGGCCTGGGCCTGTATCTCCCCCTAAAGAGATTGATAAGGGAAAATTATGAAATAGCAGGCTGAGTCTTTCCAACAAACACATGTAAAACATTTTAGCCAAGATCATTTTTAATCATTTCAAAGCTTCTCTCTCTGAGGTCCTCAAAAGACCTCTGCGGCTAGGACAAATCTTCTGAGTGTGTGTGCGTGTGTGTGTGTGTGAGAGAGAGAGAGAGAGAGAAAGTGTGCTTTCTCCTTTCTCTGCATAGTAGGCTAAAGTGGACGAAAGTTCGAATTAACCCACCCAAACTCGCTTCATTTGCCTGGCCTCCTCCCTCTCCCCTTTCGACTGCTGACTGGCTCAGACGTGTGGTGCAGATGGCCTAAGAAGCTTGTGCCAGCGTCGAGGTTAAGGGCCGGGCAGGGAGGGGACAGCGAGTGCACAGCACGCAAAGCAACCCCCCCCACCACCACCACCACCCTCCTCTACACTAGCCTGGACTTGCTGGGTTCAAAGCGGCCATCTCTGAGGGCCGTGTCAGCCTAGTCCAGCTCGACACACACAAAAGACAGAAATAGCAGAGCTCCCCACTCCAGTATGCAGCCGCAGCAAAGGCAGACAGCACAGAGAATGAAGGGAGTGTTGGATGAAGAGAGAGAGAGAGAGAGAGAGAGAGTCGGAGAAAGATGGGTGGAGTGTGGGAAGGGGGGCAGACGGGCCTGTCAGGATTCCAAATCGCCTTGGAATCGCCAGAATCTGACAAATATGGCACGAGATTAAAGGTGGGCTTGTATGGGAGGGTTTACGCTGGCGCTGGAGTTGTTTGAAATCTGTTTTGGTTAGTCCAGCCCAATGGACTTGCTCAAAAGGTGGTAATCCAGTGATCAAGCGTGAGAAACAACGTCCGATAAACAATCTGCCTTAAAAAGAATGAACACAGGAAAAGAGACTGAGTGTTTGTTGTTGCTAGCTGCCATTTTTGTGACATTTCAATGGAGACTAACAGTCCTGTGTTTTCTCTCTCTCTCTCTCTCACCAGGGAGCCTGATATTCCTGCCTGGGCTCCACTCTTGTACCAACTGCAGCTTGTGGCCTTCCGGGACAAGCCCGACCCCCTCTCTCTCCCAGTGGCCGACCGCATCCGCATCGGCAACCACAAGCGGGAGCGTGGCAACTTCTACTTCCAGCGGGAGGAGTACAGCATGGCGGCGCGCGCCTACTGCATGGCACTGGATGTGCTGACCACTCACACACGTGGTAATCCCCCTTCCATGTCAGAATAAGACCCAGCATGTCATAAGTCACTTGTGACGAAACATGACATGCTAATAGACATGTGAAGCAGCCTGGTAGTATAGGCATATAAGCAGCCTGTTTAGCCCTACTGTTGGGGTTTTGTTTTGGACAGAGTATCCGAGTATAATGGTGTTTCAGACATCACAAGAATTCACAGTGTGAACTCCAGTGAACCAGCCTTCTAGTGTCATCTGTTTTTACAGCTGTGGAAAATTTCTTCATTGTATAATTGAGAAAGCAGAATGTTTGTCATAAAAAACACAATGTTACAAAAAAAAATTCTTAATTGTTAATAATAAATTAAAATGATAAATAAAAAATTAAGTGGCAGGCCATGCCATCTTACCCACATTGTATAGGCCCAGCAATCCCATAGTACCGCTACTGCAAACAGATAACAACACTCTCCTCTAGTGCAGGATAGCGGATGCCTCAAGGGCTAAAGCAAACATTAGAAGAGACAAAAGAGATGCACTGAGTGCCAGACTCTCACTAAAAGATTCCCCTCCAGTGAAGATGAACAGATGCATTCTCTACACTCTACAGTTTCATTGCTCCACCCAGCCTTGGCAGCACTCTCTCCCAGTTCTTCTCTTTCTCTCTATCTATCTATCTATCTTGCTGCCTTAATCCCATCATCAGAATGTGCAGTCACGTCCAGATGATGTGACCATCATGAGCGACGTCTTCGTTAGGGTCCAAGCTAATCAGATGTAATAAATCTACATGCGATTTCTACGTCCTTAACCGCCCTAATAGGTGGCGAGCCAAGAGGAACTTGAGAGGGACATTTGACAATAATGAGGGAGAAGAGTGCAGAGCACCAGCCTGTTAAGTCACTAATAATGTCTTGGGTGGATGCATACAGGGGCTGGTTGTGGTGGTGACGGTGCTGGAAAATGACATCAAATTACCCATCAGACTGTTACCAATCAGACCCGTCCATAGTCTCCCTTAATTGTGTATACAAGTAAAATCAGCAAAGACTTATCTTGTATTAGAGGACCACCTGTACTGCCTCATATTCTTTCCTTGGCTTTTTCCATTAAATTATTATTGTGTCCCCAGGCAGCCTAACAGTTAGTAGGAATTCCCCTCAAGATCCTTTAGGTCCTCATAGTGCCTTTCCCACCCTTGAGAGTTAGCCTCTCATGCGCCCGTTAACGACGGTCCTTCACATCCCTGCGATGTAAAAGAGTCGCATCAGCTCAAGGGCAATATGCAGGCACAGCCCACCTCTGCAAGGGTGTGAGAGGGTGTGTGATTCAGCAAGAGGATAATAGTTTTACTGTGGACTTTTATAACTGGAGAAAACACACAGATGTCCTCACATCAAATGCTCAGATCTCTAGCAACAGCCCCCATCCTCCCATCCTCCTGCAACACCACCACCTTCCCATGCTGTCACTTCCCTTGCTGGCCTTTGTTATACATAAGTGTGTACCACCTGCACCTCTATGGGACTGAGGGACTGCATCACAATGGTTGAGTGGTTTGTCTCTGCTTCTCTCTTATTCCCTACCTCCTCCTCCTCAAAAAAAAAAAAAAAAACAGGTGACGAATGCTGCCAAGCCGGGGAGGAAGAGGAAGTAAACGACCAGCGAGTGAAGTGTCTGAATAACCTGGCCACGGCCCAGCTTAAACTGGAGCAGTTTGACGAGGCGCTCCACACCAGCCGCGACGTACTGTTTCTCGATCCGCTCAACGTCAAGGCCCTTTTCAGAGCTGGGAAGGTCGGTCACTTTTTACATGTGGATCTATGGTCACATATCGAATTAACTTTAGAACTTTTGAAAGGGATGCAAAAAAAGCATCAGATTTGACCTATGCTGTTAAAGAGGGCCTTATCGATTTTCTTTGCAGCTCTTGTCAGACAGGAGCGAGTATGAGGAGGCTATGGAGCTGCTGAAGAAAGCCCTGAAACTGGAACCAACAACCAAGGTGAGAGAGAGGACAGCTGGCGTCAAGCTGACCTCATAACATCTTTCACATCTGGTCTGACAGGCCTCCTGGAAGACATCTCCCTGCCACTGCCACTGCACACACACACACACACACACACACACACACACACACACACACACATACAATGCCCTGTTCCACTCTTGTTAACTGTAAAAGTTAATTAGCATGCAATGATAATGTGTGCAGCAAGACTTTTATTGTTTTCAAATCACAGCAAGTGGAGTTAGGCCTAATACCAAATATGCCATTAAAACAAGTGCTGGAAATATTTTGTGAGTCACAGTTCACTCTTAGTTTATGGAATTTCTTGCTTCCTGCCTTTGTTATGGTAAAATTATTGACAGAAATATCTGACGTCGAATGTGCTGCTTTTTTAGATGGTCAAGCAATGGTATTTTTCATTTTGGAAAGACTAAGGCTTCTTGCAGGCGTTCCCTCATTTAGTTTAGTCACAGGATTTGTTTACAATGTGGAACTCCAGAAATCCGTTTGTAGATCTTGATGGAAAATTCATTTTTTACCCTAGCTGAGACTACTTGGGAAAACAATTCTGAGATTCTATTCTAGTCGCCTCCATGCCTGACAGTTGTCTGTGAGGGAAATAAGAGGAACAGGACTTGTTTTTCCAACAGAAAGACAGTGTGGAAATACACATAAGTAGTTTCTCCTTGTTGTGCCCAATCCAAACCATGACTGAAGCCAAGAGAAGCATGTGTTTTTTATGATGCACCAGGTATTAATCACAGACTATGGGACTGACTATGGTGTGTGTGTGTGTGTGTTTGTGTGTGCATGTGTTGGGCGGCTCTTCAGTTGCCACTGACACTGCCAAAACCTGTCTTGTCATGCCCTGCTCAACACAGCTGCTTGCTGGAGTAGGCCTATCTGTTCAGCTCAACCACTGAGATTTAAACTGTCTGGCGTCGCTCTAATCACACACTGAAATGCATGGTAACACTTTTAAAGCACTTTATTGAATGCAGTCAGTGAGCACGTACTTTCACAACACACACACGCACACACACACACACATGTTTGGGTCTTTTCCACTCAAAATGCATGATTATAAAAATAACAACTGCAAGGTCAACAACACTTGCCTTGACAACATGAAATGATTATGTGGGAGTAAGTGAACCATTCTATGGCAGGAAGGTTTATAAACATGCAGAAACCACATTCATGCTGTGGTCCCCTGCACTTTGTCAGTCAGAAAATAAGCATGTGTAAATGGACCAGTAGGACTCTACTGAAACATCCCTAATTGCCAGCAGCAATATAATATATTACCTTGAGACAGCACATGAAAATCTTGCATAATTATTTTGGATAATTAGCTCCATGCTTCTGTCAGGGAGGGAGTGAGATTCACCATGACCTCATCTACCCCCCTTCATCCTGACCTGACCCACTGCATGCACGCACTCCACTAGTGGTGAACTAGCCTCGTCTAGACTAAACTAAAATATCTTCTGTTTCTGTAATGACATCCTTGTCTCCAGAGGCAAGAGAGACAGAGAAAAACATTCCCTTAAGAAAAGAAAAAAGCAATTCCTGGATGCAAATTTTCAGAGATGTGCCACAGTGAGAAAAATAGAATCGTGAATGGTGAAAGAGTAGTATTTTGTCATCTGAAGTGTTTTCACACAATACTGAGGGACAGGTTCAAAATAAACAACAAGCAGAATTGCAGTCCATCTGGTTGTTTGTTTAAACAACTTTTACTGAGCATATTTCTGGCTCAGCCCTGTCAATTAATTATTACTATATAGTATCAAAGAACTGTCTGATTTGGTTTTTCATTACAGATATTGTTCAAGAGTCTGATTCTGAAGACAGAACTAAAATAAAACAGTGAACTGTGAACAATCAGCATATTTTCTTGAAATTTACATCCAAAGATGGATGTTAAATCATAAAACATCTAACAACAAAATAAATATTCCCATGAATATAGTCAAATAAAAGGGAACCATTTACATTGATAAGTAGAGTAAAGAAAACGTCTGAAATTCATGTAAAATTAGTAGTAATTAGTAAGAGATTGCTATAGCTGACGGCATAAAACAGGAGCATTTGCAGGCACATAAACTCTAATCCATGCCTTCAAAAAAAGATTGGACTCTTTTGATTGTTACACAATAAGACTGAGGTTCTGCCACTTCAGATTTAAGGTTAGGTGTGGACGCAGACAAAAAAGAACACTGCCTGCCATTGTTTATCTTACCAGGTCTTATGAGGACCTGTTTCTCCTGCTGGTTGCCTCTTGATTCCTTTACAATGTACAATGCTGCCCTCTATTGGACAAAACATACTCTTCTTCATACTAAGCAAAAAGTATTGTAACACGCAGGGATGTTACCACTTCTTGAAAGAGGCACGCTTTTTAAAGGCAATGATAGTTTTCATTTTTAAAATAAAGGATAGATACATGTGTGAAGGACATACAGCCTGCGTCTTTCCATTCCCTCTAGCTGCCTGAGCTATGCAATGTGTAGTTCTGTGGTCAGACCAATTAGAAATGCTTCAACTGCAAATCACAAAACACACCAGTTTGCATGCTAGCAAGCTTCTAACAGTTACAATTATGCTGTTGAGCTTTAGGTAGTTAGCTTGCTAGTTTAGACTATAACTAATGCAGCTTGAAGGAGCAGCAGTCACATGGAACAGTTGTTTTGTGTGCTGCAAACACTTCAATTTCTTATGCTCTTTTTTTCCTCACAGGCCATTCATGCTGAGTTATCAAAGCTGGTGAAAAGGCAGTCTGGTGGAAATGAAACACAAAAATGGAAAGCTAAACCAGCTCAGGTGTTAGGGGACAATATTGCACCCTTCGTGATTCCTCCCAAAAAGAAGCCCTCAGTAAGTGAATGAACACTACCTCTGAGGAAAGCGCATCGACATTTGCCAAACATACCTTAAGCCACTATAGCCCTTGTGTTGTTTCTTTTGTTGTTGCAGGGAATTTCTTGGAAATTTCTGCTTGGTGCTCTGGTGGTGGCCTTGGGCAGTTTAGTGACATCAGTGGTCCTGACTGCAAGAAACTAACTCACCTACTGTCAAACTACTGTATACAAACCCAACAGTAGAACTGCCAAGAGGGAGAAAGTGCATTGAATCATTGTAGTATTTGCCCCTATTAAGTTCTGTCATTGACTTACACCGACACATGCAATGTAGAATGTATTGAATGCACTTCTAGAGACATTTATTTTGCTTACATTTCTGTGCTGCCCTCTGGGATCACATTTGGTTCAATCACTCTTCAATCACTATGTCATCAAGAAAACCTCTATGTCTTTCCATGTCTTTCTGATTTTGTCATTCATTCTCTTCCCACATATGTGAAATACACCACTGAATTCATGCAACTTCTACAGGGATAAAGATTTTGATGTTTAATGTGGTGTTTCTTTAAAGCTATACCTTTAATTGATAAAGACCAAACCAAAGGAAATTTCTAAACTGCAACTGATTTTGTCTTGAAACTTTTATATTTGTCATTTTAGATTGAGGAAAGCAAACCATAGCCTATTAATTGAAATATGTATTTTTTCCAAACCTGTTTTGTAACTATTTCTTTTGAGCACCACTGCGTTTGAATTCTGCTGGAAGGTATCCCTAATTAACTGTGATAGAAGCAATAAACAATTAAAAAAAACAGTACGGAGCCATTTTTTTCAATAGCCTATAGCTTTGTTTTGTCCTCTTTTTTTATAGTGTTAGTATCCTCGCTGTATGTTCTATTCTTGGTGATGTTATGTAAATTGTATATATTGTGTATATGTATCTATAGTTATGGACTATGGACTAATTCTACAGAAAGCAAAGTGTGTAACAAGAAAAACATGAAACCAAGGAGTTAGAGTCAGTTTGATCAAGCTTGTTTTAATGTAAACAGTAAGATGCAATTTCTAGGCAGGCTATTTTAAGCAACATTTTGTTTAACCATTCTAGGCTAAAAGCCTACTCAGGCAGTCTTAAATTGTACCTCTTTTGAAGACTTTTATATTTACTTTTAAAAGAATGTTTTGTTTTGGTTTATTTTTCATTTTTATTGGTTTCAAAGTTAATTAAAAGTTGTAGAATACTACTGGACAACCGATTTACTGTCAAATGTAAGGTTAAAGTGGACATTAGGCCTAGCGTCTGAAGAATAGGCAGCTTGTGTCATGGGGAAAGGCCTTATCTGCCTCTTGTTTACATTGATGTCTTAATAAACACGCACATTTGTTTTGTTGACTTGGCCGACGCCTTCTGAAAACATTGCATGGCTTTGCACCTGACAAATAGGTAGGCGGAGAGTGCAAGATAGTCACTTCATCCAATCAGACAGCATACTCTTGAATAGGACATTTCTCGCGATACCATTGCATTTTCGGCAACAACCACTATCCGAGCGACATTGGGAAGGCTGCGGTAACATTAGAGAGAAGCCCTCTGGGTGAAAGTGAAAACCATTAACCAGAAATGACGAGTAAGTAGTGTTTTCGGGATTATTATTACTTTAATTCTGGTTATTTAAAGTCATTGCCTACACCTAAATGGTGTGTACGCTTCATAGCATATTGGCGTCCATTGTGAGCTAACGTTAGCTCGCTCTTGGGTTAACGTTGGTTGCGTGGCTAGCCATGGCTGCTTGGCTGTTGATGTTTACTTCCTCGTTTAAATCTGGTTTGTGGTTTAAGTACCTACATTGACCGATTGTGTCTTTTTGGAAATAAAGGCTTCAGTATGGTCTACTCTAATCAATGGATCATGGCTATTTTCACTTCGTAGAGTATGACACCAAGCTCCAGCTAGTACTGGCTAGTAGCTAGCAAGCTAATGTGCTTGTTATGCTAGGTAGCCAGCTACTGTTCAGAGCAGTAATACTTCTGGTTTTCCATAATAGACCAAAAGTGCTCAACATTAGTTGCTCAACAATCAGTCTGCGCGTTCTTGTAGGGGGGAACCAGCGTGAACTTGCCCGCCAGAAGAATGCGAAGAAGCAGAATGAGATGACGAAGGGCAAGCGCAATGATGACGGCCTCTCGTCTGCTGCGAGGAAGCAGAGGTGTGCATCTAGATAGCCTATGCTGATCGTGCAATACAGAGCGATCCGTGGGCAAATCCACGAAAATGGAAAACCTTCAACTATTAATGCGGAAGATGGCAGCTACCTTGCAGACGAGCATTCTTCTATGTATCAAAGGGCACAATTCCCCAGTTCAAGCACTTGTAGACTTAACCCATATTCCTCACAATATGGTTGCCATTTTTTGTATATTAAGAAAACTAAATATGTATTTCATTTGTCTATTCAGTCTAAAGTGTTTTTGTTCTATTTGAAGGGATGCCGAAATAATGCAACAAAAGCAGAAGAAAGCAAATGAGAAAAAGGACCCAGCTTCCAAATAGTGTTGGACAGACAAGGACCCCCTCACACCAAGAATACCTTTGGTTAATGTTACCCTGTGTGACTATGAGAATGAACGGAAGTACTCTTGTGTGGTGAGGCTCCAGAAAGCAGACCACTGTTGTATCTTTATAACTGTGAGAGGTACTTTTTTTCTCTCTCTCTTTTTTTTTTTTGACGGTGTCCCTTCTTTTGAAGCAGACCCTGGGTTGAATGAGGATTTGGCCATTTGTTCACCACAGTGCACAGGTCTCCACTTTCTTGATCAGTATTTACAATGTAAACAAAAGCTGCAAGAATTACCAGACCGCTCCATAGTTAGCAAGTAACTTAATCTTGTATTTTTGTAACCTCTCCCTCCCCTTCCTGAATTGTAATAATGTAATAAAATGTGAATCTTTAGTGCACCTTCTGGTTGCAGTGTGTATTTACTCAAGGTTTGTTATTTTTGTTATGTTTGATAGGAGCACTTTTACACACTGTCTGTATTAAGCTGCATCATGCAGGGATGATTCAAGTGTCAGTTCAGTCTGACAAGATCAAATAGTTCTACTTTGGTTCTAAATACCCTGAGATGCTCATAAGTTATGACACCATGTAATGATTAGGGTTGTATACCTTTCATGTGAATTTTTGTTTGTTTGTTTTACAGTAGTGAGTAGTTGGTGACTAAAGAAATGTATGGAGTTTCCAACTACCTGTACAAAACTTGCAGTAGGTCTACTTGGTACACATATACATATGGTATATGGCTCAACAGACTTATGGTATATGGTTTAACAGGTTTGGCTTCTTTTCTCCAGGTGTTTTCCTCCGGTGACATCTCAAGTCCTGACAAACTATTGAAAGCTGGTACCTATTAGTTGCATGTGCAAGTACTGTCAGTACCCAACATTTAACCCAGTTTACCCAGTTAAGTCTGATGGGTCAGGCCTTAGTTTAGAAGAGATACAAGAGGCCTGTAGTTGTGATTTGGGCTTATGAACTACAGAAATTAACATTCATCTCTGGATTTAATAGGAATTTGTTTTATTTTGTACAATTCATTAAAAAAGCTCTACATTACAGCAACCTCAGTCCTGAGGCTAATCTTTACATTGGTTTCTTAAGAAACATGTTAATGTCTGCATGAAACAGTACAGCATAGTGCATCTTGTTTGTGTACACAAAAATAAGTCGTTTTGAACAGTCATCACTATTTGAACAATTTAGCTAAAAAGCAATAACTGCTCATAGTGCCACTATGTTATGCAAATTTTACATTAAACAACCAACCAATGCATGAAACAGCATGACAGAAATAAAATTGAAATGATTAGCAAAGGATAAATTAAGATTGTTATTCTGTGCGTCTATGGTTAAAATATACAGCAAGAGCAAGCTATTTGTTATTTAAATCTCTTGAGTGATGTAGTCTTGAATGAAGTCTTCTATTCCAACTGTGTAACTGAAAACGTGTGTGTTCTGAGTTTGATCTACGCTGAATAAGTGAGGAGCCCCAGAGGAACAATTCCTGTGCTCTATAATGTGTCTCTTGCAATAAAATTGGAAACTAGGAGTCATTTGTTCATGAATATGAAAAGGTTAAAAAAAGCACAATGCAGTATTTATTGCACTGCATTGCAGCAGTTTCCAAATGTCTTCTTTCGACCTGCTTGACTCAGCTCAATGAAACCCTCCGAATGTCTTCCTACCTTCACATGTTTCTTAACCTCCCTGTGAAGGACAGACAGTACATTTCACAACACTGCAAGCTCAATAGCATGGTAATGTGACTGATGAGAGATGCCTTACCTTGCCAAATGAAGGACTGCCTCCACTACATTGGTTCCCTCTTTAGCACTGGTCTCACAGAATAGGGCATTGTAGGTCTGGTAAGGCAGAGTATATTCCATAAGAATACTGTCATTCAAGTGTCATAAGTATGTGGATGCACTTTCAATAAAAACCTACTCCTACTACTACTACTACTACTACTACTACTACTACGATAACCATCTTTAGATTAAACATTTAATTTTCACGCACAGACAAGAAAAAAAAAACGATACAGAAGACAAGTCACGAATACAGTTCTACCTATGCACAAAACCACAGGTTAGAACCACAGGTTCTAACAAGTTTACAGTAGATACATTAT
Organism: Tenualosa thibaudeaui; assembly: GCA_027481765.1. Classification (NCBI taxonomy): domain Eukaryota; kingdom Metazoa; phylum Chordata; class Actinopteri; order Clupeiformes; family Clupeidae; genus Tenualosa; species Tenualosa thibaudeaui. The sequence continues at coordinate 13,886,739 of JAIFZK010000007.1, forward strand.
ACGTAAAAGGCGAACATGTAGATGTACGTGATGGGCTCTCTTACCATTGCCAGTTTCTCTCCATGCGCAGTGGTTACACAGCTTCCCTCAGGTTTTTCTTCCCTTAAATCCACCTTGTTTCCAATCACACACATGGGGATGCTCTCCTCTGTGGATTCCTGGGAGCAAAACACTTTGGTCTACACTCAGCTGATCAGCATAATGTAACTTCCAATCATTAAACAGGCTATGTAATATACCATGGACCCAAATATCATTTAGTTAATGTTTTAACAAATACTGCAATTACTAATACTACTGTACCACAGCACAGCACTGAATGTAAATGTATTTCCTGCAACTCTGCGTGTTGTGCCAACCTGGATTTGCTCCATCCAGTCCCTGACATTGAGAAAGCTGCTTTCAGAGGTCACGTCATACAGGAGCAGCACCCCATGGGCTTTGCGGAAGTAAGACCGCGCAATGCTCCTGAACCTTAAAAATTGTGAGCCAAACAGAAAGTTGGTGAAAAACTGGTTAATGCTTAACGATGGGATCTTCACATTTCCTGATTTAACTAACCAAAACTGTTGAAAGAGTACTGTAAGAGCAAAGGCCTAGAATATAACTGGGCTTTGGTCCAGGTGTGTACTCTTTGCATACTATTCAGAGATGATGCTGCTGTTAGGGAAAGTACCATTACTATTAATAGGTACATTAACCAGTAACATGGTGTTAGTCTTGAATAACAAGTCTGGTTGCTTTTGGAATTGTAACAATTAAGATGATCCTTCCCTATTTTTTACCTCTCTTGTCCTGCTGTGTCCCAGATCTGCAAAGTAGTTTTTTCTCCATCCACCAGCATCTTCTTAATCTGGAAGTCCACCCCTATAACCACAATCCCGTCACACTCTTACTTTACACACATAGGCTACAACTAGAATATGTATGCCTATGGAGTAATGTACAATACGGTCAGAGATGCAAATCAGAGATGCAAACACACATGTGGTCGGGGGGGATTGGGGGGTGTTAGTGTGGTGTAATATGGTCACTGTCGTCCATCACCATCTTGGCAATCCATCCAACAATAGCCATAAGTGTCTGATATTCGGCACTGATATTCTTGAAAGTACATCCAGCGCAACTCTCTTTTTGTCAAAAATAGTGCATTTTTGCAAGTGAACTGCAAATATTTCCCCTAAAACTGCTGCTTAGATGCTCAGTGGTCCTAGGCATTTAAAAATTTTAGTGAAATATTGGCACACCACTGATAATGTAGACAAAACAATGATTGCTGCTTAGTACAAACAAATGCTGGGAATACTATTTTTAATATAGGCTATTAATGTCCAAACTGCTTCTCTATTGGACTATCGCTCTTCTCAACACTGCTATATTCTGTGTTCTTTCTGTATGGTACTTAAGTCCCAAAATAATACAAGAGTCATACAGGAGCAACTTGATGCACTGTCAGCTACGTCTAACCCAAACTGCTGGTTGGCAATCTAAATGCAAAATTCAACAGGCTTAAAAGACCAATATTATATATATATATAATATAATATATAGTAATATTATATATATTACTACATAAACAACAGAACACTAAATTAAATTAACTTACAGAAGTAATTTGCTTCCCATCATAGGGCTAAAGCTGTCATTTGGACTGTTCTATACCTGCTTCACAGCAGACAGATGTGCACTCCTCCTGACAGAAGGAAAGGCTATTTTAGGACATTACAGGAGACATAACGTGCCGACTGATTTGACCTTAATCCTGATTTTGTTATTGATGTCAACAGAGCCAGCTTCTGTAACCCATCCAGAAATAGTTGCATGATCAAGCAAACTTTGTTCATATGCCTAATGTTGTCGGTGGACATGAGTAATGTTGTGTAAACTGGCTATTCATAAGCAAAGCAAGTGGCCTACTATCGTCACTGCCCTCAGTGAATTCTTTTATGTCATAAGTTGCTCCTGGTCAATTTAACATTTAACTTATAGTTATCAAACTTTTGGACAACTTTGAACTAGAAAGACTTCATTTATTTCCATCCCATACAGCCCCCATGGAAAAAACCTCTTCGGATTCCACGATTCACACAAGTTACCCAAAATGACGTGAAAAAGCAGGAGTCACCGAAAAGAGAGTTGTTTGTATCCCTGACTATGCAAGAACGCTGACCCCTTTTCTTACTTACCAAGTGTGGTCTGAATGTCACCTCTGAATTCATTGAGACTCAGACGCAATAAGAAGCTGGATTTGCCGGACCCAGCATCTCCAGCCAGAACCAGCCTGTACATTGGAGCTGGGCCATCAGATTCCAGCAGGTTTGTCTCCAGGGGCTGAGGATGAAAACAGCATATTGTACTTATGAACAAAATACTTTATATCTTCACAATCCAGTTCAAGTCTGTGTACACACATAAATGTCATTTGATGACAGATATGCAACATGTGTGCAAAGCTGCATAACATGAATTTATCCTTTTATTCTATAAAAAAGGGTTGTAATATGTGCAAGTCATACAAATATCTGCAATTGTAAATAAAGGTGATTAAATAAACATCAGAATGGTATGTAACTGAGTGGACAGTTTGAGAATGATTAGCTTACCTTGAAAGCTGACAAACGTCTTCTGATGGAAGATGCAATTGAACTCACTCGACTGGGTGCCACAGACTCGTCTGCCTCAGACTTTGTCTCCATTGTCTAACAGAAAAGAAGAAACATGTCTAAACACATGCTTCAGCTGCCTTTGAATATAACAGTCTCTAATGGATTACAATCTGTCTTACTTCCAGCTCAGATGGAACGTAGGAATAACTATGGTGCACCGTTTCTGTGGAGTCTCTGCTCTCGTCGCTGTCATAGTCACTGCCTGAGTCCTCCACATCCATGGACATGGCCACTCCGCTGTCCAGGTATTTCTGGGCCCAGTTTGCCACATGTGCATACCTCGGCTGAGAGGGATCCATTGCAGCCATTTGGTCCTCTTCATTTGCAAAACTACCCAGAGAGAAGAGCACCTCATTTTAACAGAACTCTCATTGCTATCTATTTAGGTTACTAATGGAGTGGCAAAGCACTTTACCTGGTATGGTTTAATGTGCTCTGACGAATGGGCTTCATCTTTAGGGAAGCGTTGTCGAGCTTTGGTGAAAGCTGCAGAAAGAATAAACAGGCATGATGCTTATAGCCACACAACAACTGGTAAGGAACAAACCCACAGCCACATCAGGGCTGCAGTGCCTTGAAACAGAGTGAAATGGGTCCTTGACAGGCCTGTGATTTGGTTCATATAAACAATATGAGCATTGAGCCCCAATTATACTGCAGCACTACCTTGATTATTCCTTATTTTGCTCTGTATTTATATGATGAGCTGTTAACTGCAGAAAACAGCAAGATCAAAAGTTCTTCAATAATAAAGGCTTCTCATGCAGACTGTAGAAAATTACTTAGCTTAACTTAGTGAAAGTTGCATGATCAAGCACTTAGTGAAAGTTGCATGATTCAGTTATTTTATTATCGGATAGAAATGTGCCTTACACTTCTTTTACTGGAGGCCATGTCATTGACCAGGGCAGAGCGGAGTCCATTATTGCTGTCATACAGCTTCTTATTCATTTCCCTTTGTGACCAAAAAATGGAAACAGCACATCAGAACAAAGGATTTTCAAAGAACAGTTTTTAAAAAGAAAATGGTCATTATCAAATGGCTCACTGGAGGATGTCAATGGAATCTGAGTATGACTGGTATTCAACCACCATCCTCTTCAATTCATCAGTTTCCCTGTGAAAACAAAACAAAAAATGCTGCTGGAACATCTGATGTTTTTCCACCCCTAACACTGACTATTTTGAATCAACATGGCAATGTCAAACTGAAAGTAGTTTACTAGGGAGTTGCCAAAGTTTGATCATTTTCTGCTCTCCTCTCCCACTGGATTTAAATTATAGACAATTTGCTTTGCTTTTCAGTGATGCAAAGCACTTGGTTGCATCACTGAAAAGCAAAGCAGCAGTAATTCAGTAATGGCATTCAGTTATGGCAATGTGATAGTTGCCATAGTAGTAGTACTGTAAAGTTGTTTATTCATGTTGTACCTCAAAACGAAGAGAATATCCAAACACAGATTCCTTAGCTCCCAAACTTTTAATCACACAACATTTCAACTAGTCCAGGTTGAAATGCTGTACAGCTAAAAGTTTGAGAGCCAAGAAATGGTGTTCTGACATTCTCTTTTGTTTAGTCTTTTCCTATCTATACCCACCACCTGTAATTTTTGTATGTGTGTGCATTTTTGTACAACATTCATGTTGTACCTAGCCTGGTAATGAAACCAGACCCTCGTTCTACATTTTTGTTTTGTAAAGAGGTTCTGAACATTTGGTAGTGAGAATGGATTGCTTGCTTGAGGTGTTTAAGTTTAAAAAGATGAGATCAGCTCCTGACTGATAGCTTGCCTTGACTGATAGCATTCTAGCTCCGCATTCACAACGCCCCTCTCTGTCCTCTGATTGGACAGGTTAAAATGCCTTCTGAGATGACAAGCTCAATGGGATCAAATCCAGACTAGCAGTGCAGGGAGATGATTATCAAGTGCTAGGAAGGCATGGCCAGGCTATGTTTTACCTATCGTGCTGAAGCTTCTGGTCTGTATAAGCGTTCTTTAGCTTGTCCAGCTCCACCTGAAGGATGGAGATGCTTGTCTGTGCCTTCACTAGAGAACTCCTCAGCTCCTCTTTCTCCTAAAATTGAGATAAAAATGAGCATATGTACAAGTGATGGATATGTTTTGTTTTTTGTTTCTATTATAGTCAGATTTAAAAGCATAGGAAACAAGTTGAGACAATGCTGTTCAAATGCACTCAAACTGTACCTGTGACATCTCATTAAGCTGGTTTCTTAGTTTGTCCACATCTTCCCTTGAGTTATTCAGCTCCACCTCCTCTTGATATTGCTGCACACATTTTAATAAGAACAAGACTGAACAACGAAATACATATTGAATCCAATCACACATTATGTGAATGCTGACATTTATCAGTGTTCAGTATTAAACAGTCTAACACATTTTTACATAGAATTGTATTACTACTATTACATGCTTAATCTGTGTTTTGACTTTAATTGGTTTTGGATTTGTCCAGTAATTTTGTGTGTGTTATTGTTTTGGACCAAAACAGCTATCTGGTGCCATAAACATAAACAAATAGAAATTCATCCACAAAGCAGGACTGTACCCTTGTGAGCCGTTCAACAGCAGTTTGCAAGTCGGCTACTTCGTTGTCATGTCTCCTCTGCATGGCTGTGATGGTTCCTTCCATTTTACTTTGTTCCTGCGTCCACAAAAACCCAAGAGGAGAAATGCTTTTATAGGTTCCGCCGCAACAAAGGGGCCTTCAGAGAGTTTATAGAGAGCGCTTTGTGAGTGCAAACACCAGCCCTGCCATGCAGTTCCACCACAAGAGCTGGTCCCTTAACCTAAGGAATGCAGGTGAACCACTGCCCTCTTTATGCAGAGGAAGAGACTGGCAACAGCTCACTGTTTATCACTCTGAAATCCATGTACTTCACATACACAAGGCATTGTGCCTCACAAAATACATTTACTTGGTCTGTCTGGTATGTCCCACAATTAATAAATGATGTCTTGGATGTCAAAAATAGAAACAAGATCACCTTTGTAGTTCTATTCAAATGTCCAAGCACATGGATGTCAGACAGTCTTCGCGTATTATTAAACAGACTAAGTTTAGTCTTTAGTTCAGATATATAAAGTAAAATGCTTTGAAAAATAGTTGGCTGAGAAATATGAACATAAACAAAAACAAATGTAACCTCGTTAAACACTGTTTACTCCACCTTTAATCCCCTTCTTCCAGAAGCTTACCTCCTCCCTCACCCTCTTCTCAGTCTGACGAAGCTGCATCTGCAGGTCCTCCTCAAGTTCAGCCAGTTGGCTGGTGTTCATGTCCTCTGTCCTGTCAGTTTAACAGAACCGGTCAGACACTGAAGCAGCAGGTGCCCAAAAGGAAAAGACAAATTCAACAGAATGATCCACTACTGAGTGATTGACTCTGTATATGATCGTGAAACATGCCCAGAACACAGCACAAATTTTGAAAATGTATCCTCTTTGCCGTCTCCAGATATTCCCAAGGGTGTACTTGTGAAAGAATTCCTTGTGTAGCTTAACTAACCAGAATAAACAAAAAAACCTTGCCTATCAAAAAGTGATACTGTCTCTAGTCATGTGACTTTACTTGACCAATCATTCAAGAGTAGAGGAGGAACCTTCTGAATCACTGATCACAGATATGCAAGACAAGACAAACTGTACCTACAAACATACAAACATTCTGCACAAAAAAACTTCCTTCATATCTCGTACGAAAGTTGGAACAACTTTCTCTTCAGAAGGAAGTTTACCATGAGCTTTCGCAAGATAAACCATTGCAAATTGTAGGCTACGTCCTAAATAATCTGGTTGGATAGTTTTACAGTAATTATACTGTTCTGAAGAATTAATCATTCCAGTTCAGAGGCTATGAAAAGACCAGTCGAGGCTAAGCTAAATCATTTCCAGACTTCCTTCTTCCCTGTACAAGACAATTTACCTGCATTTCAGGAAACCATGGTCTGGAACATGACAATGGAAAAGCCTTGAGATAATTCAGCCATGAGACAATTCTACCACTGTATGAACTATTTTCACAGTAAGCGTCCACAGCACCCGCTTTGCCCAAAGTGCACACACCCAGCTACTCAAGGAAACCACATATCGCACAAGTGATTTCAATGCACCTTAGTCTACTGTGAGCTAAAAACCTGTTTCATTAACACTGGCTTACTTTCTGCTAAGAAGTGGTGTCAGTATAATGCATATAGCTCCCACAAAGATATATACCTCCTGCAAAATTCCTGTGAATACCTCTCCTTGCACAAGCATAATGAGATGTAACAACTGCATCTTAACAACTACATCCTTGGTGGTGGCTAGTGAAGTCCCCTTCCACTGTAAAGTACTTTGGGTGCCTAAAAAAACGCTACGTAATTAATTGGTCACATAAGGTCAAACAAACTGACTCAGCCACTGATAAGATCGTGTATGTATTGTCTGTAGAATTTAATAGTTGTCACGGAATGTATTATGTACTATTACATTCTACAGACATAAGGGGCGTCATGCGCTAGATGATTCAGTATAGCACCTTTACCCATTTCCCCAGCCTTTTCTCTTTTGTGTTTACTGGGCTTGCTTGAAATTCCTGCAAGAACTGAAATGTTTAAACTGTTGTTTTAGTTAAAAAAAGTTTCTAACTGCCTCCTCTCTCTAGACTGGTAGCAAACTACCCAAACACCTGTTTCAGTGAAATGTATTACCTATAGTATGGAGCCACCCTGAGGTAAATGACATTGCTAGTGGTGCAGAGTCAGTGTGTTGGGTCTGATATAGTTGCTCTCCTCACCGCCTTAGGCTGGTTTCAAGCTGCTCATTCTCCAGGCGCTGTTCTCGACTCTCACTGACCAGACCCTGGATAAGTTCCTCATATTTCTGGAGTAACTGGCCATCAGAGGACGAATGGATCTGTAGGTACAACTCACTGAGTGGATCCCGTAACCTGGAAACAATCCAATTCAGTGTCAAGTTAGGGTAGTTTAGACCTCCATACTGATACATTAAATTACAGTTGAAGAACAAATTTGTTCATTGCCTGCAACATTATTTCCCCACATACCACACACAAGTCATTGTCCTTTTCATCTTTCCTTAAAATTGCATCCTACTTGTGACAGGGTAATGTTATAATCTTTGGGTTAATATACATCAATGAACATGTACAGTGTATAGACACACTGTAGCGACGTCAGACATCATGCCACTGGAGATGCTTTCCACAAACAGAGAAATCTGAAGCATGTACACCGAGTACTACACTGAGCTTTACCTTCCCAAAAAGTAAACTATGTCGCCGTCCATTGAGTTCTCAAATTCATCCCAAGGGCTGACATGACCTTGCAGAGAACCCTCGAGTGAAGCCAAGTTAAGGGTCTCCGAAAATTCGTGAAACCGCGAAGAAAAGTCGCTGTAATTGATACTCCCGTCTGCATCCACGTCGAATTTGTTGAATAAAGTTCTCATGTCCTCGGTGGGAACATTGAGCTCCCGGCAAACTACGGCGAAATCCTCTAACTCAATTCGCCCAGATCTGTTTACATCACAGGCAGAAAAAAGCCTTCGAAGGTCTGGTTTATCCATACTGACGAGTCAGTCAGATCTTTTTTGAGATGTGTTCAGAAAAATGTAAGTTTCACCTTTGTAGCATACGCTACATACAGCCTACCCTAAAATTCAAAAGTCAAACAAGTGTAATTGTGTGACCAAATAATCCCCTCAAATCCATAAAACACATAAAAACTATTAACTTTAAAACAAACAAACTATAACAGGTGAATTCCCAACGTCATTCGCCACACAGGTGAGTTGAGGGATCCATGACTTCATCAGACGCCATCCTCCTGTTGGAATATAAATGTCTCTGCACACTATTGGTTGACCACACAAGAGGGCGGAGTTAGTACATGGTGCAATAAGGAGTTTCTGTTATTTATTTATTTTAAATGGGAAGCTTCTTTTCTTATGTTTTATACGCGTTTTTGTTTAAATTGTGACAACAATATGTCTATTAGTTCTGATGCTTTTAATGCATTACAAATTTATAAAAACATGAATATATCTTTTATTTGTTTGATGGCAATTAGCTGTCATAAACATTACCATCCTTCTGGTATGTGATGTCTTGCATATGGCTATGCAGGAACAAAACACAGATGTGTTAGCCTGGCTCCACAGGGGGGCAGCCAGGCAATTCCAATTTAATCTTGTTATTTTCCTTTCAGGTGTGGGATTCTTTATCTGAACTGTGCTTACCTCCCAGGCTTGTGTATGTTCTTGTGACTAAACCACCACACCCTAAATAATTTTGAATTAAGTGACAGCTGTGAACAAATGGGTGACACTGGATTTCAATGTGAACAGAATCTGACTTTAGAATTGTACTACTCAACAGAAACAACTTTATATACTATAAAGCTGGAAGTGCCAAAAGTTAAATGTTCTTTCATGTGATGGGTTCAGTGAGTTTCCATTCGTTTTAAGGCCAATGTCTGTACAAACAGTGCCACTCCACCCACACTTACATGAGACTGATGTGTTGACAATAGATTTTGTCGTTAACTGACGTAAGGCCACGCAACTCAGACAGCTATGACAATGTGACTCACTGCATATGTGCCTGGTGTAATGATGTGCGTAGTACTGAATGAATTTATGGCTGAGGAACTGACTGCAGGAGAGGAAGTTCATACTCATACTGTAGGGAGCAAAATGACATACAGTTTATTGGATGTGCAAATGAGGTTTTCACGGTCATCACTTTCTCAAAGGAAAAAAAATGTGTACTTTATTCATAATAATAGGGGTCAGTGTATACTCCGCTGTCATGGCCTCACTCAACAACATATTCTTAAAACCTGATGATCTGAGCCACACCTTTGTTCATTTTAACCACACAATGTGGAGAGAATCTTGCCCTAATCTGGTTTGTGTCAATTCATGTCTGATCCAGTCCATAGTAAGACACTGTAATTAAGACTCAAGGTATCCTTCCTCATGCTTTGGCCCCTGCCCACATACTTACACTTCAGGCACTGCACCTGACTGTGTGCTTAATAAATAATTAATTGAAATCATACACGATTTGAATGAGAATGCAATGTGTTTTTCGCACTGGCTCTCAATGTGGAGAGCAAACCTTTTCCTTCAAACAAGGATATACAGAAGAAGAAAAAAAGCCTCAGACATATTTTAGCTGTTTTATTTTAAAAAATTAAAATAAAGTGCTTTTATGTACAGTATAATAAAACAACAGAAACAGTAGTGATGTATAATACAAAAAATACATTTCACAACAGCTTTTTGTACAATGGCAGCTCAATTTACAAATACACCAAAATACATAAAAGTTTACACAATGTCAATAATGAGTCCCAACAGACTTGGCGCACTGTTGCCGTGGCTCCCCAGTGCAGTGCCTCTCTGCACCTAGAAGGAGTGCCCCTGGCCTCCTCTGTTCGGCTCACTGAGATCAGAGACCTCACCGCAGTCCCATACAAAACATATGCCTGTCACTGAAATACAATGCGGTGTGTGGGGATAAACAATAACCTGCTCTGAGTTGTGTGAATATCGTATGAATATATAGTTTCACTGCATTGTGTGTCAGTGGATGAGCAAAGCATGTTTTTTTCTTTTCTTTTTATTTTTTTTGTTTTAGATTTACCACAGGTTGTTTAATGTACCTATGCAAGTTTTAAATAACAAATGAAAGACAAATTTAAAAAAGTAGAAATAAAACTATATTTTAGTCATAGGTTCTTTGTGCTTTAATGGTGTGTGTGAGTTTGTGAATGTGTGCGCTTGTATGCACAGATGCATGCACAACACTTGTGTGTGTATATGTGTGTGTGTGTATGTGTAGCCTATGTGTGTGTGTGTGTGTGTGTGTGTTTGTGTGTGAAAGAGAGAGAAAGAGAGAGCATGTGAGTGTGTGTGTGTGTGTGTGAGAGAGAGAGAGAGAGAGAGAGAGAGAGAAAGAGACTGTGTGAGAAATGAAGATACTGGTGTGTTTGTACGCAGTATATGGGGTATATAACTCTAGATAGACCATAAAAGTTTTTTTATGCACAGTAGATACATGACCAGTGGTGGACTGTTGTACAGACAGCCTTCCATTTTACAGTGGTTTACGACAATAAACTGCTTTTAAAATTATTAAATCAACACATTTAGCTTTTTATTGGTTCTATTGTGCAGGTACTGGCCACAAATGAAAGGCATCCACTCAAATATATTTTAATTTCGTAATCTTTGAGTAAGCCTGGATGACATTTTTGATCTACCACGTAATAGCATGCAGTTGACAAGGCTGCTATTTGGTTAACCTGATCATGTTCTGTCAAAAGGCTAGAAGCATATTATTTGATGTCCCAAGACAGACAACTTTGGAGTCATAAAATGTTGCTTGAATGCATCTTCAAAAAGAAAACATGACAAGAACCTGCTACAGAACTGTAAAAAAACAAATCAAATAAAAAATCAACATTCCCAACTAAGGCTCCCCAACATTCTGTGCAAAAACAATGCATTATGGGTAAAAGCAGCTTTTGTGCTGTTTGCTTGCCCCTACACTACAGAAACCTTCCATTACAACAGTCCCCACAAATACAATAGAATGTACATATATACACACGTCATCCTTATTACAGCCTGTTTGCAGTATGCCTTTAGCTCAGCTACTTTGTCTGATGAAATGAAAGGAAAAATACCTCATATAATTTTTAGACTATATTTAAATAAGACACAACCTGTTTTACTTAAAGAGATTTTGGAATACTTTCAATGAGTGTGTCACTACATTCCACCACAGAAAAAAAATCATCACTTTAGGAAAAGAAGAAAAAAAAAACTATTTCACAAAATTTCCACTACATGACTGTGCATTATAGAGTCCAGAATAGTTTTCTCTTTGGAAAAAAAAATTTTTAGGTGACACTGTCATGAATTGTTAAGGTTGCGTAAGTATGAAACTGAGACAACAGTCTCTCTGTCTAGCCATGTACTTTTAAAATGATGGAAACAGAACATACAGTACACAGAATATAGAGAGGTGCAGTTGTGCAACACATTGAGCTTTTTTTAAGTGTTGATACAGTATTTAGGTAGATCTTATGTTATTGTGTTTCTGCCCATCTCCATACCTGCTAACATGATCACTCATTTTCTGGTCCAAACATGTTTCATATTTAAAATTAACTGTTTCTAAAGTCTAATTGACGAATGTTTCTTTCCTCTCCTCCTTTCTGACCATTTCATGTATGCTGGTAAACTCTTGTGCTCATAAACACTTTCTTGGAGTAGTATTAACCTTGTCCTGATTATGATCGAATCAAAAATGTTTTCCCTAGAAGTTGTTTAGGTCCCTAGTGTTAGATTGATTGTGCCATGTGCCATGTTACACAATGTAACAGGATATCTTTTCATTTTTGTTATTAGTGGATTAATGTTGTTGTTTTGTTTGCTTGTTCGTTGTTTGTTTGTTTTTTGGCACATATGACATACAATAATTTTTGGTAATGTAAACAAACACAGGAAGGTGTTGGTCATCTCTGCTGGGTGTATTGGTCATTGCCCTACTGGCGATCCATGTGCCAAAACACACACTTGTGCTGTTCCACTGAGACCCATTGGTCACTCTGCATCACTCTGTACCCTGCTGCTGCTGCTGTGCATCATGGGTAATGTATGCCTGGAGTATTAGGTACACTGAGCTCACTCTCACTCCCATACCTGACTGCATGGAGTGCGACACGGAAAGCAGCACTGATAGTTTTGAGGTGTTAGGCGGCCCACCCAGACAGATGTGTGAGCTTCTGAGTGTCCTGATGACTCTCTATTTCACATTATTAGATGTGCTTTGCATAGTATACTGCCACTTAGTGATGTCACATTATTACTGTACGCATACAGGGTCATAGACCTCATAGAAATCATATTTTAAAATAATATTTTTCAAATTTCAATAAAAGGCAACATTTATCTTCGAATACCTTGGCACTGACAATGCTCATATCCCAATGAGACTGTCTGTCCCCCCCACCCCACCACCCCAACCCTATACTCTGTCCAAACCCCTGCTTTAACATCATCAGCTCCATGTGCCTCTAGGGTTTGTCCAGTCCAGTCTAGAGTACCAGTCATTTTAAATGGACTACAAGTCCACTGTGGAGTACATTCACGAGTTCTGCCTTCTGTCTACCTCTAAGTGAGGCCTCACTGGTTTCATCGTAACAGGGACCGCGTCAACCGATGTGCTGGTGTAACTAGGACAAGGGCAACAGCAGGTGGAATGGATGGCACATGACCTACTATGGCAAGCCTCTGGAGGCCATCGTTCAGCTTCGGTGAGGTGATGTGTGTGTGTGTGTGTGTGTGTGAGAGAGAGAGAGAGAGAGAGAGAGAGAGAGAGAGAGCGGATCATTTAGGACGGACGCTCAGGCTCTCGTTGGAGCCTTCTCAGTGCTCAGTGGAATATACCACAAGTTTCGGGCATTGCTCTCTGGGCTCCTTGGCATGGATGTGAGGTGATGTCTGACCAAACACTTTTTTCTCTTCTTCTTCTCTCTCTTCAACCTCACTGGAGGGCTGATCGTGACTGATGTAGGGAAATGTGCACAGGACCACAAGACCTAAATGAGGACTTTTGCCATGGGATCAAGTGCAAAACAGTTTTGTTGTTGTTGTGGTTTAAAAAAAGGAAAGACAAAACACAGATGAGGTTTCCCACTGCAGTGGGTTCAGGACATTAGCCTTTGGCTGTTCCCTGGCCTGGAGTGTTCTTTTAAAGGAATAAAAGAACACCATTTCCCATCAGTCACCACTGCTTCTGCCAGTCATTTCCTCCTTTACATTACCATGTCAGTCGCCATCCACATCACACTATCGAGTCTTTGATCTCTGAGCCCAGGCGGACACGTGGCCTCGGACACGTAGGCGAGATCTCCACGTGGCTCTCCTTCAGGTTCAGAGGCCTCTTCTCCGACTCAGAGAAGCTCTTGCTGTTCTCAGGTGAGGAGCACTGCTCGTGCGTGGGTGTGCTGCAGAAGTAGTTGTCGTTGAGGGTCTGGTAGCCCTTGTGGTCGGAGACGGATGGCGGCACGGCCGTGTTCCCGTTCAGCGGCAGGCTCTCGTGCGCCGGCTTGCCACCCGCGATGCGCGGTTTCTTCTGCGGCATGTTGGCACACTCCCCCTCCTTAAGCATGGACTTCATGCGCCCGCGGTTGCGGTAGACCACGAACAGTGAGAAAGCCACCAGTGAGAAGGCCAGCAGTGCGCACACCACGATCAGCTCGTTCCAATACGTCTTGGTCTCCAGCTGGGGTGAGCGCGCCTCTCCCGGCAGAACGATGGGCTCCTCGCGGGGTGCCAGCGGGGTGCGTGAGCGCCCGAACAACGTGGTGCTCTCCTCCCTCCTCACTGCCTCAGCCCGGATGCAGTAGTTGGCCAGAAGTTGCCGGAAGCCCTCCTCCATTGACCAGCACTCATAGGTCTCCTGTTGGTGAGCGTGGGCTACCACCACCAGGCCCCCGTCTGGGCTCGGGTAGACAAACTGCCCGGCGTCGACGCTGTACTCCCAGCGCCTCTCGGCCAGGTTGGAGCGCAGCTTGCACGGGAGCACCCTGAATGTGTTGGCGGGCATGACGATCAGCTGGCACGAGGACGAACCTGCGAGCAAAGAGCAAGGACAAGGGACAGGGGAGGAAATCAATTAAAATGTTAATAGCCCGCCATCATCTGCGCAATCAAATCAAAGAGCTGACCACACCATTAAGTTAGACTAACACAGGGAAGGACGACTTACGGGTGGACGAGGGCTTGAAAAAACGAGGGCTGTGTGTCGTCTTATTGCAGGCGACCGTTGTGTCTGCGTTATCCACGTCCTGCTGCCATTTACTAAAAGCACCGACAAGTACAAGGTGGTTCAGCAACATGGCAACATCAGCACAGGACCTCGCAACAATCCTGAGGATGTTCCATCCTATTGTATTCCGGTCCATTAACAGCCCCCTCAGAGATAACATCTTATGGCTAATGAGGTAAGGTTACATTAGGTCTAGTCTGAACAACATGTTTGTTCAATGTCTTTCCGTGAAAAGAATAGAGTTGTTCAGTTTCCACAGAAGCACCCACTGCACTTATACTGACCTCCCAGGGGGCGCCTGTCTCACATCCAGACACTGTCTCCCCGTCCAGGCGCAGTAGGGGTCCCTGGAGAGAATGCACTCCCCACAGCTCGGGTAGTTAGAGCAGTTGGCCACGGGAACCTCCACCAACCCGGAGAAGGAAGACACATACAGCAGACCCTGCAATGGCAGAGGCACAGACACACAAAATGTTATGACAATTTACAAAGAGCAGGAACATAATAAAAACAAGAACAGTTTTCAGTTATTTACACCAGAATGTGTGAATTCATGGCGTGGTGTGTACACACTGTTCTACGTTCTACAATTTTTTGGTGCACTGTGACCGCAAGGTGTGCACTGCAGAAGAACAAACAGCTAAAATGCTGCAGGGATGGAGAAAAAAGGGAGTGTGTGTGTGTGTGTGTTAGCAGGGGGAGGTGGGTAGGGTAAAGGGAGGAGGGATTCATTGTGTGTCATGTGCTGTTTACTTCCCATCTGTTCGCCAGCTCCCAAGAGAGGAAGCTGGAGATGTAATTATCTCAGCGAAAGTGAGTCTACACCCGCGTCCTCTCCTTATATACACACACACACACACACACACACACGCACATGCACACGCACACACACACACGCACATGCACACGCACACACATGCATGCAAGCGCATTCACACAATCTCCCCAGCCTGCAGGCGTCTCTGTTCACGGCTGATGGGTTACCTAAGCCGGCCACTCTGACATTTACTTACTTCATAATCACTCCCTAAAGAAATCCCAGTGTGAAACTCCACAAGGGAACATTAGCACATTGGATGTGAGAAATACACAGTATAAATAAGATTCATTACAGTTCATTACCAAGACCAGTCCAGACCTCCTCAGCATTATATGTTTTACTGTTAGGTTGTAGTGTGGGGATATAAGGTGTGTGTGTGTGTATGTGTGTGTGTGTGTGTGTGTGTGTGTGTGTGTGTGTGTATATGTCATGTGGTATTTACATTTCCTGCATCAAGCTCATAGAATTATATGTTGTACTGCGCTGCTGTGTGGGAATACACATCAGTGTGTGTGTGTGTGTGTGTGTGTGTGTGCGTGCGCATAAGGTGTAATAGCTACCTTCTTGCTATCAAGTTCAATGTGTTGCACGGGCTGAGGGGTATGGAACAGGACCATCTCCTCAATGATGTGCATCTTGCCCTGAGCGTTGATAGCCTTGTGGAGCCTCCCATCATCTGAGGAAGACAAAGCATTTATTTTCATGATGACACCAAATCAACAAACACGCAAAATCAGAAATCTACACCTTCAATAAAACAGAAATCTGAACTGTTGTAGGTATACTTATATTTTCTTTTTAAATAGTATGTGAGAAATCACACACAATCTTCAACTCGTGTTTAAAACTGTGAGGCGATGAAAACGTGTGCTGTGGGTGTCCCTGCCCGAGGGAGCTGCTCGTCTCACCTGTGCCAATGAAGAGCACGTCGTAGGCCTTGCCGACCGCCTGCACCCGGTGCACGGCAATCTGCGTGTAGCGCACGTTGCGCTTGAGCAGGAACGGCTGACTGCGAATCACGCTGTCCATCAGGAAGTGGTCCTTGACGAAGTTCAGCACCTTGTCGGGCATGTGCAGGGAAGTGGAGATGCCTGTACCTCGGGCCGCATTGGTGATGCACTATTGGGGAATAAAGACAGGAAAAGGAGGAGGAGGAGGAGGAGGAGGAGGAGGAAGAGAAGGAGGAGGAGGAGGAGGATGGAGAGAATGGGTGTGAGCAAGAGGAGTGAGCACAGCAAAAAGGAGTCCGGAAATAGAAAAGGAACGGAGAAAAGGAGAGACACAAAAGAGAGATAGGGGAACAGGAGAAGAGAGAGATGAAGACAGACAAGGAAAGAGCCAAGGACAGGAGAGAGATGAAAAGAAAGATGAGACAAGGGTCAGATTGCTCAGTGGTTATAACACCGTCTTTCTGGCAAACAAACGACACAAACGTGTATATAGTAACACACACACACACACACACGTCTGTTTTCAAAGCGAGACTGACACAGATGGACTTCATCAATGTGGGTTTGCTGTGCCAGTGCGCAGGATTGGCTGCAGATAAGGCTGCTGGGAAATGAGAGGGGGCCTGAGGAGGCCGATAAGCATCAGGTCCGCTGGGCAGCAGCAGCAGCCTGGGAGCCACAGCATCAGCTCTCAGACGCAGATATCAAGAGAGCCATTGATGGTGTGTGTGTGTGTGTTTGTGTGTGTAGTATATGGCAGTATGTATTGTGTAGTTTGCACTGTATATTCTTGAGAAGTGCAGTGCTCACACACACACATACCCATCCATACAAACATACACATTAACATATCTTCTGACAAATTATGTCAAGTTGATGTTCTCTTGATTTTAACTGCCCTTCCAGGTTTTTTGAGTGGCAAAATTTGCCCCTATCCAATATTTCTTTCAAATAATTAAACTGTTTCTAACTGGAATTGTTGAAGTATCTCTGTGTGCTGTTGCAGGTGGTTGATCTCCCGGCTGGATTATATTTGAGATGTGGTGATATGCAGCATGCTATTCTGGCCATGAGGTAGCAGCAGTACTCACCGCGCCGGGCCGAGGCTCGGGGACCTGGTGGTTGTAGGTGTACCACTGCTGAGTCTCGCGGTTCACCTCACGGTAGCGCCCGTTAAACGCCCTCTCCACCTGTTCCATGGTGAAGGCACATACAGCGGAGCTTCCAGACGCGCCTTTGTACCTGCAGGTACAACACATGCACACACACACAAACACAAACACACAAAGCGACCATTTAGACTCCACGTAAAACCCAAATTTTATCACACTATCTCACAGATTAAAAATAGAATCACTGATAATGACTTAATGGGCTCACACCCTTGCATGCATACAAACACACCTAGATCTCGATATAAATAATAAAGCAGATATCACACCAGAATGACTCCCAAGCTGCCACAAAGTAAATATACAGTGCACAAACAGTTGAAACACCAGACATTCCTCAGGGTTGCAAATCTCCCTGTGCTGCCTGCTTGCTTGCTGCCGGTCTGACCCTCCTTTAGGTGCCACTCTGCCTCATGCTAATGCACTGGATTGATCCAGTCTCTCCTCTTCCTCCTCCTCCTCCTCCTCCTCCTGTTGCTGCCTACCACATGTAAAAGAATAAACTACTGGTAGCTAGCAGCTGGGGGAGTGGATCAATAACAGTATGATATGAACTATGAGTGAACTGGCACGGCTGTTGCTGCTGTTGCTGTTGTTGCTGCTGTTGCTGTAAAGTTTACTCAGGGATGCCAGCTAGTTGTGGATGACTCAGAAGCTAGCTACACACGACTGAGGCCAAAAACAAGACTAGCAAACTGCTGTTTTTTTTCCTTAAGCTGCTTCCTTGTTTTGACACGGAAATTAGTCCCAACGAGACATTGAAGGCAATACAGTTCCTTGGTGGAGTGTGCCTGTTGTGGTTAAGCATAAGAACTTTAAAGAACTTTAAGTAGTATTTCTAGGTTATGTTCTGCGTACCATACAATACATATTTTTAACTTTCAAAACTAGGGTGACTCAGACAGTTAGGCTATAACTGCTCTTCGGGTGATTTATTTTGGTGGCATACCACTGCGAGGTGAAGACGCCGTAGAAAATGGTGCTCTTCCAGTCCTCCTTGCTGGGAGTCAGCACAAACATGTCCTGGATGATGTTGAAGGGGAAGCCATCATCTGGCAACGAACACAAAAGCTGGGCCTTTAGGAATGTGGTCCACTTCTTCTGCAATACTCTCTCTCCTCCTTTATCTCCCTGTATCAGGACACACACACACACACACACACACACACACACAAAGAAAGAAAGAAAATATTTTAATGAGATGCAAAGAAAATATAGGCCTACTACAGATTCACACCTGCAATTTACACTCTGTCCAGCAGAGGGCATGCTCACACCATGCAAGGAGCAGAAAAATGCTGCAGCAATTTTCCCCAGCTGACTTGAGACTATGATAAAGTCACAGGGTCCAAATGGTGGGTGACAACATAATATGACACATTATTCAGTGCTACGACAACAGGATTATGTGTCCACCCATTGTTTTGTGACTCGAACATAAAGCAGCCATTATGTAAATTGAGGATAATGAAAAGCATGGCTCCTCAGGCAGAGCACGGTTGACAACAGCATAGTTTGACGATGACGATGGCCTCTTCCCAGCGAGAAAAAACTCAAAACACGCAGAGGTTTCTGGGTCACCAAAACAAGCTGAGGAGGAGAACAGCAGAAAGAGAAAAAAAAAACCTAGAGAGAGGGCCTGGGTGGGCTTAAGGCTAGGATAGGATGGAGTGCATCGCAGTGTCAGGCAAGACAGCACGCCAATTGGTGCTGAATTGAATGAGGAAGGTTGGCTGCACTTGCATAATGCCCTCTTACAGTGAATGCAGCTGGGACAGCCTGGGGCTACCTGTGTGAACTGTAAACACAGAGTCCACGCAGACAACCCCTCTCCAGCTCACATGTGAGCAGCCACAAGAAAGCTGTGCATGTCTAAACAGGGGCACTGTCTAGGAAAACATACCACTAGGGGAAAAGCACCCACCATAACCACACAAACACTTTAGATCAAACTGTTTAGATCCAGCATTTGTGACAAACAAACGACACAAGAAGCATTTGTGTCTGTGCTCCCAACATACTGACATGAAAATTCAGTACCGTGGTAGAAGCTTGAGTTTGAATACACAACTATGGTTTGCTGTAAGATATGAAAACTACGTTATATGATCCATGACCACTGCATAAGAGCAAATGTCAATTCATTCAAACCAGTACCGCCAATAATTTATCTGAAA
The DNA here is from genome assembly GCA_027481765.1 of Tenualosa thibaudeaui. Classification (NCBI taxonomy): domain Eukaryota; kingdom Metazoa; phylum Chordata; class Actinopteri; order Clupeiformes; family Clupeidae; genus Tenualosa; species Tenualosa thibaudeaui. The sequence continues at coordinate 13,906,395 of JAIFZK010000007.1, forward strand.
GCACCTTCAAGGAGTTTTGGTTGAATTCAACTACTGGAGGGAACAGCATCAACAGCACTGTGGGTTTAATGAAGGTTTCTTTTCTGCCATCTTGGATCTTTGACAATGCAATCTTTCTAAAAACATTCTTTGGGAACTGCATGGTGCTAAGGACCCTAAAATGAATTTGAAGATAATGCCAGTACCAGCTGCTTATAAAGAAACATCTAATTGTTGCATAGCATCCCTTGACAAATAGCACAGAATAAGATACAAAACAATGCGAACAAACATGATAATGATTACAATTCAACCTGTCCTTCCACATCGACTTTTACATCAAAGTCAAGCAATTACTACAATACTTGCCCAGATCATTGATCTGAGGAGATTCAAAAGACTGTGCGTGTCTTAACGAGGCCTCCTCACCGAGCAGAGACGACATATGACACAGCCAACCCAAGAAACTCAGTGACGGACCTAACGCAGAGGCTACAGTCCCTCATCTGCGTCCACTTCAGCCGCCCAGTTCATGAGGGGAAAAGACATGGCTGACTGTGAGGGGAAATGACACAAGACTAATGCCGACTTTCTGAAGCAATTTCTTTCTTGCTGTGGCAGGCCAAGCAGATGATATATGGGCAGTATATATTCCTTTCTCTATTCAGCCATGGTGCTTGGTGCTTGTTATTGTTTATTAATACCTGAATATGGTGCACTTTCATTAGAACTGCGCAACGACATCCTCCTAGAGACACACGCCCATTCAGGGAGCTCCACTTCGAAAACACGCAAAGCTTTCACCATGACAGAAAACAGTCGCTTATATTATAAGCAATGAAAAACAGAGATGGAGGGAAAAGAGCAGGCGTATGCAGGAAGAATGGAAACCAAAGACCTTGTGTGATAATCAGTGTTTATGTTCTAAAGAGCACCAGTGTGTTCCTCTATAGCTGGTTGTGGTTCCAACAATGTCTAAAAGCCACACCTGTATAAACAGCAAGAGGAGTCAAAGAGAGGAAGAAAAAAAGAAAGAAAGAAAGAAGGAATGAAAGAGCAGTGAAAATAAAAGACAGAAAAAGAGAGAAAGATCAGTGGAAATAGAGGCAAAGAAAGCAAACATGGGACATCACATGGCCAGGGCCTGGTGATAAGAAGCTCTTACATAAAGCCATCAGCAGGGAAAAACTTGACAGAACCACCACCCCTTCCAACTATCCTCAGAGGAAAACACTCAATATTGCTTTTCACTGTTTTGGTAATTCTGTACTCTGGACAACGCCTTCTCTTGTACCGCATTCCAAGTTCGCAACAACACATTCCACTAATATTTCAGGCTTTTGCAGAGGGCCCTCTCCAGAAGAACAACGTGGGAGTAACTCTGTGCTGTTTCTAATCCCTCTGGTGAGGGTGTGATGGTTATATTCACCTTGAGTCACCCTTGCAGATGACCTTCAGTGACCTTAACCTAACAATGGCTAATAAGCAGTTAAGCCAAGCTGGAGCTTTGAGATTATATAAGTAGAGAAGTGGAGTGGGCCCCTAGAACTTGCCATTCCATTTTTAACATTCCTGGAACAAGAAGAGCTGTCAAGTGGTGGTGAAGTTGTTGGCATTGTGTATGTTCATTTATATACAGGACAGAGTGACAATATGCAACAAAACAGATAAAAGAGATGAGGCCTAAATAAATTCTCTTTCAATGAGTGACCTTTTCAATTCAGTGCAATCTCAGTAACACGAAAGCTGTCTTGTTTCTTCCCAATGCAAGAAAAGTTGTGCATAGTCCCATCTGCAGGTAACATGAGCAAAGCCACAAGGTGCCGGTAAATGAAAACGTAAAAGACGCCAGATGGTGGCACTAGTCTCCCCATTCTTTCCTGAAAGGGATGCGAAGAGCCAAGCACTACAGTATGGATCAGCTTCAGCATCTCCAGTGGATCTCTATCAGGTCTCAACACTGGACGAATCGATGGGGCTCCAGTCAGATGATGAGCTGATACGTCAGCACTCAGCTCCCTTGGCACAGACTGCACAGAGGCAGTGGCGGCAGCAGTAGCAGTTCTGCTCGTAGGCAGACTCCATACTCCTCCTCCTCCTCCTCTTTACCACCAGACCCCACTGACACTGTACTGCCATTAAAACAGCTGTTTATGTATCTGTAGCTGGGGAGTGTTCAAATTACAAATCAAAAGGGATTAAAGAGGATCATCAGCCCTCGAAACAACCACCACAGCCGTCTCAGTATCTTTTTATCAGTATCAGTATCAGTTTTTTGGGGGAATGGCTATGCTGAGCCATCATTGTGTTTTGTGTTTTATTTATATGTACATCGGTTGTAAAAGGTGTGTGTGTGTGTGTGTGTGTGTGTGTGTATGTGTGTGTGTGCAATCTGCTGATCCTAGACACTGCCCCCCTGACTGCTGTTACCTTTTATCGCTTATTGCCTCAGACTACTTGAGTACCGTCTGCAGACATACCCCTGGACATGGGGTCAAGGGCTTTATGTGTGTGTGTATGTGTATGTGTGTGTGTGTGTGTGTGCAGGTACACACATACGTGTATATACATGGCAAACATTTTAAAACATGACAAAAATTGGGTATGAGTGCATACATGAATGTGTGTGCACAGACATGTGCATGTTTGCTAGTTGTCTGTGTGTATGAATGCACGTGTGTGCAGGGGATGTTACATCACATGAGTAAGAGACTAAATTGGCGAGGTCACAGCAAAACTGTCTGAAAATAGAACAGGCCAGACAGGTTAAAATAAACAAGGGCAGCAGACGTTATGACTTCATACCAAGCACAGTGTGAGGGAGGCCTCTTTTAAATGCAAAACACGCCACCCACTAAACACCTACTGAGGGAGACGCTGAGGGAGACAGACAAAGAGCCACTGACAGACAGACAAACAAAGGCATGAAGGAAGGAGAGAAGGAGGAAAAGACAGAGAAGAAGAGAGAGAGGAAGAAGAGAGAGAGAGAGACCTCAGGTAAATTTAATTACTGCAAAGGAAAAAAAGGGCTGTGCAGCAGATGCAATTGAATCCAGGCAGTGAGCCGCCGTGCTGCTGTCTGGCTCTGACGCTCCACATCTCATCCCCACTCATATTATTTCTAATTACAGCCCATAATGGATTTCACCACTTTCATTACAGTTTTGTTTGCTGTGCGAGAGAGGAGGGTCAAAAAGGACAGCCTTCAGTAGCGAGGCGGCCCAATCGCCCACATGCTTAGCCCACGCACCCACACACCCTCCTGCCAGATAACTCGCTTTTCCTCCTTCCTCCTTCCTCCTTTTCCTCTCTTGTCAGCCTCCACACACACCAACACACACCCACACACACACATCAGGCTGTCTCCGTTTACTTTCCCTGTTTTGTTTATTTGTATGACGCCCCATGCAAATCAGCGGCATGCACGTCTGTCCCCTGTTCTGTGCTCTGCGCCGTCTGCATGAAATGAACTAGAATTGAGTCTGGAGAGTGTTGGAACGAGTGCTAGGGTATCAGCCATTAAGATTGTGATCTAATTTATGTTGTGTGTCCACATGATGTCTGAAATAAATAAGCCAGGTAGCGGAGGACTCTCTTTGCGGTGGACTCTGGCCCAGATGAGGCCCTGCCATGGCTCTGATCTGGGGCGGGACCTGACCCAGCCACAGTCGCTGAGAAGTCTGGGATTAGACCCTGATTTGGCTGTCAAGATAGGATGGGACTCAAAACATGTTTCTACGGGATACGCCTCTTTTCGACTGTACAGTTCTCTGGACCAAGGGAGGGAGAGAGAAGGGACTTTTAGGATTGACGGCGTGCAGAGCCGCATGCTAATGTTTACTGAAACGTGATAAGAGGGAGGGAAGGTACATGATACAGAAAGAGAGAGAGAGCGAGAGAGAGAGGGACTCAGGCAAGGGGACGTGCACAGAAGAATGTTTTTCTGTAACGCGAGCTTCAGCGTCCCTCTAAGGCAAGGCACCTCAGACTCCACCCAGTGCCTGGACCCAAAACACACACACGGTACTACACATGCTCACGCTCGCTCACACAGACACACACACACAGACACACACGGTACTACACATGCTCACGCTCGCTCACACAGACACACACACACAGACACACACACACACACACACATAAGCATATAACTTGTACATTCATGAAAGTATAAACAGATGCACACCATAGACACACACACACACACACACACACAAACACACACATACGTACACACACTCTTGGTCCTTTGCCGCTCTGATGGGTTCATGTAAAATGTCTGGGGTGTACAAGATGGGGCGAAGAAGACAAGCCTGCAGGTCTTTGTTTGTATTTGTATGCAGTTACATGGCGAGACTCCCCCTTTAGGGCAGGGAGATAGACCCCTATTTCAGGCTGGGCGGGGCTGAGTGTGTGTGTGTTTGTGTGTGTATGTATGTATGTATGTATGTATGTATGTATATGTATATGTATATGTATATGTATGCGTGTGTGTGTGTGTGTGTGTGTGTATGTGTGTGCGCTTACTCCATTCACCATCCCCTCACCTTGCACACACGGGCAATGCGGGACACAATGGTGTTGTCGAAGAAGTCAAACTCCTTCCCTGCTTCGCTGAAGAAGAAGTAGATCTTGTCATCATCGCCCACTGGGTTGCCAAGGGGCAAGCTCTCCTGGATGTAGGCAGAGCCCACAAAGGCTGGGTCTGCATTGGGGAGAAATAGAGGAGGGACAGGGATTTGTTGGGGGAAGGGTGTGGGGACAGGGAGTAGACAAAAGGATGTGTGAATGACAAACCTGAATCACAATGCAATCTGGGACAGTAGCAGAGAGAAAGATGCTGAAGGCCCGTTTAACATCTAGTTCATGGCACTCATGATACCAAACCCCTTCAAACACACACACACGCACACACACTCTTAACTAAATCACATGTGTACACACATGCAATGTACATGCCTCATGTCCTCAGGGGTAACAGCATAAAGCAATCCTCTGACATGTGCTATTGTGATAAGTGCGCTCCTGCAACGCTGCAGTCTCCATCTTGCTTAAATAAACTCTGGCCAAGCTTTCAGAGCCATTTTACAATAAAACACAAGAACTATTTTCAGACCTGAACTAAATTATTTACAGTGTTGGATATGGAGGCGAAGTGCTTACATGGTGCATTTCAGCCTTCAGCTCCCATACACCTTATGGAACGTCATCCTCAACGTCATGCAACGCAACGTCATGCTCATCAACATCAGTGTCGGTAGGCACTGAGCTTTTCAGGCATGGTATAGGACATCCATGTCCAACTTCGCAACATTTGTGAAAATGTGGCTTTTTGCAATTAGACCACACAGTTTCTAGCGTCTGGGAAAAGGGAGAGCCTCGTACAGTCATCAGACCACTCCTTTAAAAGCCAGTGTGTTTCCAGCTGGCCTTTTGTGGAGACCATTATAGGACGCTAAGATTTATCTGCTAGGCAGGAAAAAAAGAGAGAGAGAGGGCCTGGAGAGAAAGAGAGAGAAAGAGAAAGAGAGAGAGAGAGAAAGAGGGCCTAGAAAGAAAGAAAGAGAGAGAGAGAAAAAGAGTGAGTGAGTGTGGGAGAGAGAGGGGGCCTAGAGAGAAAGAGTAAGAGACAGAAAGAGAGAGAGAGCGCAACAGAGAAACAGGACATTCAACGAAGAAGACAGACCTTGGCCCTTCTCTTACCTTGAAGCCAGTTCAATGAGTTTTCAGTTTTCAATGCAGAGCCGTGGCCAAGGCTCTTGTAAATGACGGGCTCGTTGCCTTGGAAGTTACTGACTGTGCCGGCGTACAGTTCACCATCTACAGACACAGAGGAGACAAACAGACTGTTTAGATGATCTCAGGCTTTGGGGCTTTTGCACACACAAACAAACACCACACTCAGGTTGCAACCTCCTGGCAGGTATTTGTCACTTAGCCAAATGGCTGCCAGGACTCTGTAATTGTTTTTTTTTTTGCTCACAGGGAATACAGGTGATGGCAGGCATGGCAAGTTGTTCAAATAATGAGTTATTAAGAACTGGAGTGAAGGCACTTGATTGCCTTGTTCCTAGTTTATTCCTTCTCACACACAGATGTACACACACTAACACATACAGACCTCCTGCAGTTTTTCCTGCCACTAGTTCATTCTTCTTTTATTCACGGAAGCTGAATAAAAAAAAAACTTTACTTTAAACACAGACAGACCAGTACCTGCCATGATGGCGGTGGACTTGTACTCGGGGTTGAAGGGGCAGCGGCTACGTCCATCTTCTGTCATAATCTCCCCCGACCTGCTCCTCACCAGCATGAAATGGTCTGTGTTCTGATACACACACACACACACACACACACACACACACACACACACACACACACACACACACACACATACACACACACAGGAGGGGAGAAAGGATGATGCCATGGTCAACCAACTAGCAGGGTGAAACAACAGAGTCTGAATCTAAAAAGCAAGTAAATGCTCTACCATGAACTTAAAAGACCCTCAGAGCAACGAGATGCAATTACTTTAACGCTTAAACTAAATTTACATCTGATATAAGGGCTGAATTCTGACAAATGCTCAAGTGAAACTGTGACATCCTGTAACCTTGAGAAGACTAATCTAAGTACATCCTGCAATCTTGAGAAGACTAATCTAGGGACATCTCATGATGTGGCCCTTGAATTCTGCACAAGCAGAATAAGCCTAATGGGATCATACTGTTCTCCCATGAACACGATAATGGCAGTGAGATAGAGTGAGAAAGAGAGTGAGAGAGAGTGTGAATGTGAGAGACAGACAGAGAGAGAGAGAGGAGAGAGGAGAGAGAGAAAAGCAGTCCTGAGTTTTGTATTCTCGGTCATTCCTCTCTGTGTGGGCCGCGTCCCGCTTGTCCTGACATAGCAGACGGGAAAAGTCTTGGAAAGACAGCCCATGGAATTCTGGGTCGAAGCCTCTATGCTGCTCTGCCAAGAACTGAGTCTTCCAAGATGCATGTATGTGCTGAACTCTCTCTCTCTCACTCTCTCTTTCCTTGTCTTTCTCTCCCCCTCACTCTATCTCTCTCCCTCTCTCTCTCTCTCTCTTTCTGGCATGAGCAAAGCGGGATGTGGATGTGGGACAGATGTCCTTATCAGGACACACAGAGCGCACGTTGCTTGGAACTGACTGTCTCAAAGACTGTCTTTGGTGGCCGTTTTGTAAGCACTCACGCAGCGCCTTAAAGGTCTACGAAAGATCCTGGGTGCAGCAACACCTCAGCGCCTCTTCTCTTCAAATCTCAGCTCTCCTTTCAATCCGCTCTCTGTGCTGCCAGAGACTTGGAGAGGGCGGTGGGATGGAATTAGAATGTGCCGTTGCCATGACGAAGAGCCCTCACCTTCCGGAGAGGAGGAACGGAGGGGTTTGCGGAACATGCATTTTGATTGACTGAGTAAATTACATGGCTAATTAACCCTCTCCTTCACCCGAAACGCATACACACTCTCTCTCTCTCTCACAGACACACACGAACACACACGCACACAATCAGTGGCAGCATCAAGCAGCAGATGTGCAGCCTGAAACATACGTACACTTAAGACACATACATACACACACACAAACATATGCACACATATATATACACACACATACACACATACTTACAATGTATGCGCAGATGGGACTGAAGGCATAGGTCCCACAGACGTAAAGATGGGTTGTATTCACACGCAGTAGAATCTTGATGTAATTGAAGCAATCGGTCTAAATTATAGAGAAAGAAAGTCAGAATATAATTAGAAATATACTGCAACCTCCTAACCAAGACTGAATTTAATATGACAAAAAATGTAAAGAATGAGAGAGAGAAAGATGTCATGTCATGCCAATAAAGCATATTTGAATTTGAATTTGAGAGAGAGAGAGAGAACAAAAGGCATAGACTTTGGTGAAAAAATACAAAGATGAGATATGCATTGGGCTGCCTTCCAAACTAAGGGCCACCATCAGTCTTCCTTCTCTCTGTCTCTTCCCGGCAGTGAGGTGGGGGCTTTGGCAGCAGCTGGTGGACAGGCGTCTGAGTGATCACTGAAAGACTCACTCTGCTCATTACTGCGCCTCAATCCACAGTCCCCCTACACCCCCCACCACACACACACACAGACACACACGCACACCTCCACGCACAAATCAATCAAGCGACAAATTAACCATGTGGATTATTAATCTAATAACATGAACCCGGCTCCCCAACACCACTCTACCCTCTACCTCCACCCATACACCCCCTAAGACTCCCAACTGTCAAAATGACACTGAAATGACAATGGGGAGGTAGAGACTAAGCTGTCCCAGCCAAACAGCCTGGAGAGTCATTTGAGGGGGGAAGGCCTATCGTGCACACGGCGTGAAACCACAGGACACGCTTAGAGCCCAACTGCTCAGGACACAGAGTGGAGCATACACACGCTCACACACATACAGTACACACACACACACACACACACACACACACACACACACACAGGCACACGTACACACATACACGCACACGGGCGCACGCACACATATACACACACACACACCCATATACACATATTTACCTTCAGATCTTTCCCTTTGAAACTGCATTCATCCCGTTTTTTATCAGGGGTGTTCCATGTTAGCTGGAAAAACAAACACACATACACACTGAAAACACAAACACATATACACATCTTACAACAGTTTTCATGGCAATAAAGCTGTACGAGTGAAGACAGAGCGGTGGACGAACAGTGTGTGTGAACTTTTCCTTATTTGTCAAACTCATCTTTCCATTCCCTTGCACGTGCCAAACATGCAGATCACGCAGTGTGCATTTCGACTGATGCTTTTCAGGGAGGTTCGCATCTGTTACGATAGGAGCGTTTTTGCTGACCTTCAGCCAAAATCAACATTGATAAGAGACTTATCATTTAACACAGCCCTCACACACATGCACGCACAGGCACCGAAGAAACTGCATGTGAGAACGGTTCTTGTGCTTACGTTGCGTTGTAGCGCAGGCACACTGATATCGCTGAGGTTGAGGGCGAAGAGAGTCTCTCTCGCTCCGACGTAAAGCATGTTGTCTTCCTCGCTGAGGAGGAGTGAGGTGTAATTGTGGACGCCATCGGCAGAAAATCTCTTGGCTGACCTCTCTCTTGCATCTGGAGGGAGTGAGAGGGAGAGGGAGAGGGAGAGAGAGAGGGAGAGGGGAGAGAGAGAGAAAACAAAAGAGACATTTAAGGCAAGAGGTAAAGTTAAAAGAGAAAAGAAACACAGCCATCTTAAGGAGAAAAATCTGAAACATAAATAAAAGTTGTCTCAACAGTTGGTACACACGGACACATGCACACAAATAAAATACACCTTAGTTAAATGTGTAACTTGGCACATGCTAAGAACGAACACAAACAAGACCAGACGATGCCCAATTGCAGAGTCTGAGTCAGTGCTGAATGTGCGACTGAATGTGTGTTTAATGTGTGTGTGTGGCCCTGGTACATGATAATCAGAGCCCAGGCAGATGTTCATCTCAGAATCAAAGTGCCTGAGTGCACCGTATCATTACCCACGGCACTGCTTCGGGGTGTTGTTCCGTTTCTATGGCAACCATCTCATGTCAAACGTTGCTCGTCCTTAAAGGAGGCGGCGTTCTGAAGGGGCTGAGCTGATGCCTGATGCATGGAGCCCCGTGTTTGGGAGACTACAAAGGGATTGACGTCTTGCTTAAGCAAAATAATGAAAGAGGGGAAACTACTCCGTGCTCAGAGAAATGTGTATTTTCAAAGAAGCCACAGCTAATTCATGGTGCTTAGCCAATCAGGCACCTAAAGCCAAGAACGATTAAGTTCTCATACCAAATAATTCATTCAAATTCACTTTAACAGAAATTGCTGATTGCCACGCAAACAAGGTTTTCTTTATCCCCTCCAAAGAGGCCTAACTGCTGTCAGTTTTGTTTCTCTGAGGAAGAGTTAAGACAAGCTTGGTGAATCTACCAGGCAATGCATCTCTTTCAGTTCAGAGGCAACTGCTGAGGGCCCATGTCTCCAGAGAGACTTCAGGTCCTCCAATAAACACACATACACACACACACAATAAAGCCCCTCTACCTCGGGGTCAGAGCGCGTGTGTCTGTGTGTCTCTGACCCATTTTACAACAACGGGTGTCCAGGACCAACAAACAGCCTCTTGGAAGACTTGGAAGCTGGAAGTGCTTCATGCCTGGACGGGGTCAAACAGTAAATGACCCCCGTCTCCATTCCAACGTAAACACAGCAGAGGGGGAGGTGTGGGGGTGGGTATTGACTCCATGTGCAATGTACACTCAGGGTTCACTCAAAACTTCATATTCATATCAGCAGTGAGTGTTGGCAACATATATATTCAGTGTGTGAGTTATCTGCACTGTTCATATTTATCTGGCTGAGTCACATGTGAAACACAAGACTGGCTCTTTGCATCCATGAAACACCCACTGTGTGTGTGTGTGTGTGTGTGTGTGTGTTTGCCTCTGTGTGCGTGTGCATGTGTGTGCAGCTGCAGCCCTGGGTGGTCTTTCGTGTTTAAAACTCTAGTCTTTATTTGCACTCTGCCACCCGGGTGCACCCTGGGAGATGGCAGGGTGGTGTGGGGTGGCACAGGGGAGCTGAGAGGGCACATGGGTGGGTCTGATGAGTTCCTGTGCCCAAGGGGAGACCTGTGAGGTAATAATAGAGCATCATCCCTCTACCAGGAGGCCTTATTATGGCTAAATCCGCCTGCTAAACCACAAGAGGATCCCAACACAGGCTCTCTCTGCTCACCGACTCATCTACCATCCACCTACCACACTCTCTCTCTCTCTCTTCCCTCCAGAGTATGGTGATTACATGATGAAACAAAGACAACCTCCACACACACACACACACACACACACACACAGAGCGAGAACACCCCCATCTCTGCTCCACCCTCTCCTCACACTGCTCATTGACACTCGTAGCACTTGCTCCATGCCACTTCTGGGATATTTAACGGTGATTTACAGAGGCAAAGACAAAGGCCATGCCAGAAACCAAAACAAGGCTTTAAAGGGATTTTCACCAGGGAGGATCGCGAGCCCAATTATTCTCCTGAGTCGAGCCACCGCTGTCATGTTCTCCACCCACAGCTTAGACAATGAGGCGAGTAATTGGGCATCATTAAGGGAAATCATATGACTCCTCACAAGCCAGGATATTTGCCTCTTATGTTGTTAAGCAGCTGATTTGGCATTCGTTTTGTTCTTAATCGCACGTTTATTAATGACATTTCCTTTCCCCTCTTTCCTCTCAGACATTGATTATAAAGACCTTCGGACCTATGCGGCAGAGAATGATTCTTCAGCATAACAAATGACGTTCACACGCAAGCACGGCGCTGTCCATTGACCATCCCCTGATTATTTGGTCAATTAATAACAAGGTTGACAGATGTTTAGCCATGCTCTCAAGAGGGCTTGTCTGTTTTCCTTTCCAAACATTATTGGTTTGATTCACATTTGTTACTGACCAAACAAGCAATTCACTGAATTAAAATAGCAATGCACATCAGATAAATCTATTAACTTCACTTCCAGCTATTGACTTTCCAGACAGCACTGCACAGCCATTTCAAAAGTCTAATAATTTAGCCTGATGGTTTATGTTGGCATCTGTGCAGCCTGTGATGCATTCAAATGACTGCAACATGAAAGCCATGCCTTTTTTTTGGCAGACTCAACTGATGGCTGAAGGCACAGCTGCATAGTCAGCTGTAAGATGTAGAAATATATATTAAGATATCTGTCTGGAGCATTATGATTCAAATACGGTGACCTCAAATACGGTGGACTAATTTCTCATTTGTCTTCATTTTGGATTAAAATAATTAAGTATGACATAAGCAAAGGTTTATGGTTAGTGTTAAAGATTATACAACTACAGAATATTCATGCCGAAACCAAACGAATGTGAGAGATTTTATAAACCTGTATGTCACACATTAGTCAAACTAAATAGGATGATATCAAAAATGTCAACATAAGCAATAAAAATAGCTACAATCACACATACACACATTCAGTGAGGGTACTTGTTCATATGTGTTTTTCGTGTGTGTGTGTGTGTGTGTGTGTGTGTGTGTGGTGGGGGCTTTAAATTAATGTCCATCACTTTCATGTCACTGAGTTGACCCTGATGGCACTTAATAGATGTTGTATCATCATGCTGTAGCCCAAGGCTGTGTCCCATCCTCCTGCACCCTCACCACCACCCCTCCACACTGAACCCTGCCCACTGGAAAAGGCCCAATCATGTCTGCAGTTTTGTGGGCAAACTGCAGGTCAGTCCTGGTCAGACTCTTTCCCTCAGGGTCACCATCATGGACTCAACTCGTTTCCTTTTCAACACCACACCCCACCCCCATCTCACACACACACGCACACGCACACACTTCCACAGGCTGTCTCCCAAGCTTTGGGTATTATTGCATGACCAGCTGAGATCGCCTCCCCAGGGTGATTCCATGACGACGACAGCTGCCTCTTGTGGCCCCCTCTCTTGCAAATAATAAATAAAAGAGAGAGGGAAGGAGAGAGGGAGAGATATAGATAGAGAAAGAGGGAGAGAGGGAGAAATTGATAGAGAGATACACTGGTGATACACTGTGGGACTGACTAGGAACAGAAAAAGAGCAGATTCATTCTGTTTTGTTTTGATAGAGCACTCCAAAAGACGAGTGGTGTTAGTGTCTGCTGGAACCTTGGAGGGAGTGAGAGAGAGAGAACAGAGAGAGAGTGTGTGTGTGTGTGTGTGTGTGTGTGAGAGAGAGAGAGAGAGAGAGAGAGAGAGGAGAACAGAATGAGTGCGTGAGGCAACAAACAAGGCGGGCAAACTAGGTGGTATTGCATCCCATTTGAGAAAGGGTGACATACCATAGCTTGTTTGACTTTGCCTAGTTGGGTCCCATCCCTTCTGGCGCACGCACACACGCACAGACATACACGCACACACACACACACTTTGCCACCCGCACTTAGTGCTTCCTGCCCAGAGCGCTTCAAAGGGCCTCTTTAGCTCACTCACACACAGACGTCTCTGTATGATCACACGGCCCATGCCAAGTGAAGCGTACCCGCCTAATAAAAGCCTGGATTCAGATAATAACACAAACACTGCCTTGTGCTGCCATGCCTGGAGTAAATAGATGTTTTTGCTCCCTGTGAAAGCATTACGTGTGCCGTGTTTGTTTTGTTCCCCAGGCCACAACAGCAGAGCAGCACCATCAGGGCTCTTAAACACAAGGCCCACAAGAGCTGGAAGCAGAATCGAAGACAGCAGCTGAAGAAAAGATTTTTGGAAAGGTGTAGGTGTTGAGAGGTGCTATCAGAAAGCTTGCCCCTCCCAAACCCTACACACACACACACACACATACACACACACCACTACCCCTCTCCACCCTCATTTAGTGACTGCCTTCCTTTTTGCGCTCCTGGTTTTTCCTGTGCAGCTTTAGGGAGCACAGAGGCCCACTTGTCCACACCGGTGCACTGGAAGGCGGGTGTCCATTTTCACACGCAGGCTCCACGGGCATTAATCAGACCAGTGTTTAACCTGCTGGCTGCTTCTGAAAGAGGTGCATCCTTCAGCACCCGCCTGCCCTGCCCAGCCATCCATCCGTCCGTCCGTCCATCCGCCCCCTGGCTCACTCCATCACCCCTCTTCCTGTCCCGCCTCTCTCTCTGCCAAGCCAGCCAGAGCCCCCACCACCAGCTCACCCGCTGAGCTGGACTGGGTTACATTTAACCCACTGGCCCAGAGACAGCCCAAAAAGAGGAAGAGCATGTTTGGGAGATAAACTAAATTAAAAAGGCATTTGCACACTCACACACACACACACACACACACACACACACACACACACACACATGAAGCACATAATACAAACACACACACACACACACACACACAAACATTACTCTCAAAGTCTGGTAACTTCAGTCAGCTTTGCCCAAAGTACAAAGAGATGCTGTGAGGAGATGCCTTGACCTCAGGGCAGCTGTGAGCAATATGAGGCCATTAGTATCATTACTCAATTACGTGTCATTTTTGGAAAATGCCAGCACTAAATGGATTGCCATATCCTTCTTTGCTTTGCTCCCTAATCCAGTTAGGGGGGGACAGGGGGAACATTAATTATGTTAGGCTCTTCCGAAGCCCTCCATAGCAGTCCAGAGCGGAGTGGAATTCCCGATGGGTCTTTTCCGAGGCACATGCCCAGAGTTAATTAGTAACATAGAGCATCCCGCACGAGAGAGCGGGAGAGAGAGAGCGAGTAGAGGAGAGAGTGTAGCAATCTGGCCCTTGGTGCACCTGATCAAAGGCACAACGTTTTGTTTGGCATCGGAACAGACAGCTTCGCTTAAGTAAATGCCTACTGTTTCTGATGGGTATCAGGTTTCCCAAAGCCCCAATGTGCTGCAGATGTTAAAAGCATGCCCTCTCTCTTCAGTTAATGTGCAAAGTGACGCTGCAGTATGCAGAGGCATTATGATTGTTATGCAGGCCTGATCTCATAGACATTTGATTCAGTGTCCTGAATGTCATTACTCATTTCACTCAACTAAACCCATCTGAACATTACACATAAAAAAAGAATCCTGCTGTTAATTGAGCCAGAACAAAGGCAGAGCATTTAAAACACAAACTCTACAAATCCAAACTACCACTGAAAAGCTGAAAGTCCAATAATATCACTGTATCTTTAAGATGCTACCACTTTCTTATCGTCTATGGCAGCAGGCAACAGCACAACAGTGGTAGTGCTGTATGCTTCAGCAACAACAACAAAAAAAACACACTATAAAGAACAATATGGTGCAAACACGGTGTGTTACTCCACACCACTGTACAGTGTGTTGAGCTGAATAAACAAGGGAATGTAACTCAGCATGTAACTCAGCAGACAAGTCGGAGCACTGTATCATGTTTAGTCAAGCCTCTTATCTGCGGCACCAGAGCTGCGCAGCTTTTTAATCACTGAAGAAACAATGATGTCACAACCAGGTGTGAAGTGAATGACAAGGCCCTGATGCGTGAATGAAACACTCGCTCTGCACACACTGCTTTTTAATTTAGAGGCTGTCAGAGTGGCAAACAACCTGGAGGGACATGGGGGGGGGGGGGGGTTGACTCAAAACTTACCTTTTCTTTCTTTCCCCTTTCCACTTTCTCCTCTTAAACTGATATCCCAACTGATATCTCATCCCTATTGGAGGGGATGTCTGATGCCCCATTTCCAGTGGTCTGTCCACAAACATGACCCAGATTTACTTCTTTTTTTTCCTCTCTCTCCTTTTTCAGGGAGAGAAATCTGGTGGCATGCGGCCCAGAGGAAAAACAACAAGATGTAGAGAGAGAGAGAGAGAGAGTGGAGGGGGGCAAACTTGTCAGATCAGCACAGAAGAGCTGATGGGCAACTCTGATCTTAGAGTCAGACATGGGGCAGCTGAGGGGGGAGTGGGTGGACTGAAGGAGGGCAACAGGGGAGGGGGGTCTATATGTTACCCTAGGCACAGACTGACTCTGGAACAGGGTTGGCGACAATTCTGCACCAGATCGGGCCCACACGAGCCATCCATTGGCCGGATTCAAATCCACTTTAAAGCAGAATACACAATCTTACATCTACATAATCTCAGGGGGAGTGCTCAACCTCAAAAAAAAAAAAATCTAGAAGCTTCTGGGGTTTATAACATCCCATCCAAATACAAAGACATCTCAGTAACAGCTAACTCCAAACAGATGGGATCGGAGAAGAGGGCTTTTGAGCAAATCTGTTTTTTTTTTTGTTTGTTTTTTTTGTTTCTTTTTTTGACCTTTTATTTATTCCAACCATCTCTTTTTCACCTGATGGGTCAGTGTAAGAACTCACAACAACACCACTGTTGTGCTTTTCTCATAAATACTTATAGTTCTTGTTTTGTTGCAACAGTTTTCATATATCCCAGGCAAACATGTGTTTAATTAAATAAATAAATAAATAAATAAACAACTTTCTGATGGTCGATTGTATAACAGCCTGAAGCCATTGCCTGCTCAGAATCGGCTGCAGTCTGGGTGTAAGAGAGACATTGAGGGTGGGCATGAACGCACATGGGCTCACACCAGTAAAATCAAAAGACATTGGCAAGTGTTTTATTATTTGGTTTTCCACACTTGGACCCTCAACAAACAATGTTCCTCCATCTTCAAAATTTGTACAATCACCTTCTCGAAGTGTATAGTCAAACACACACAAAAAAATAATAAAACATCAGCTCATGCCTACTTATACACGTACACACACACATACACACACACGGAATCATGTTCACTCACACACCCACATAAAACCAGAGGACGAATGCCTTGCCAGAACGGCCAATAAATCTGTAGTTAGTTCTAAAACGTGTTCCTGCAAGTTTATGAAAGGTCTGTTGTCCTTGCAAAGTGCTGGGCCCTGAAAGCATACACTCTCACTCTCTTTTTTTTGAAATTCAATAAAAAAAAAAACACCATCCCTCAATCTCCCAAAAAATGCTCTCTTACTTAGAGGAAGTGGTCAGTATGGCACTCCTGGGAAGCACAAACCACTGATATGGTGCACTTTAAGTACTTCATCCCACCCAGGAAAAAAAAATGAAAACCCATTCCCCTCCACACTCTCTCCCCTGGGCACCCAACTCAAAGATGGGGTCACAATGTCCTCCATCACCCCATTCCCAAATCTACAACTCCAACACAAAATGGATACTCTCACAGGAAGTCCTGCGCAACACCAGAACGAGGCAAGTAGACAAATGCATGTTGGGAATTTGCAAAGATGGAGAGGAGAGGTATGGAAGGGACAGAGGAACACAGGGTGGTTGATGGGTGGGGTGGGGAGGGGGGTGGACAAAGCACCAGGCTGGTCCCAGCAGAGCAGAGAAGCAGAGGCCCTGAGTCCCAGTCGTGCTCCCTACCTTCACCTGGAGGAGGTGTTACGTAAAGCCAAGCAATCAATCTTAGGACAGGCTGAAATGATTGAATGAAAGGGGTCGTGTCAGGGTGGGGATGTGAGCCAGAGGGTGGGAACCAGTGATGGCAGCATCTGGACTGGATTATGGAGGCATTGCTTGGAGAGGAATTGGGGGGCGGGGGGTGACTGAGAAGGGAATGAGAGCCGGGAGGTTTTACAAGCAAGCGAGGGAGCGACATGGGGCACGGTGTTTGTGTGAGAAGACCTACTTGGAGTGGCCGCTTGTTTCGTGTGAGATGGCACTCCAGTGACGGCGTGCTAGAATGAACACCATGGTGACGTTTTGGTATTTGCGAGGGGTGGGAGTGCAGCCAAACACATGGCATGTTTGTATGTGGAGCAAGGGAAACCAGCAGCAGCACCTCCTCCCAAGCCAAAGCAAAAAAAAAAGGATCACTGATCCTAAGGGGGAATTGAGGACTTGCAAACAAATGTTAGACCCCAAGCCAAAGGGTCAAGAAAAAAAAATGCGTATTTGTCAGAATTCACGAGGCAGTGCAATTATGGCTTTCATGAGCACCTTGGAGGTATTTACTTGAGAAAAGAATGTAATTAAACTCCTAATTTAGACTGAAAAAAGTTTCTAAATCTTACATAACCTGCAATTAGACCAAAAGCTTTATGTAGATTGAGATTGTGCTTTTATTTCAAATGGGGCTTGTGAGACTAGTATTCTACTGCCCTTGAGCTATGGGCCAGAAGTCAGATGACAATGTGTTACTTTGCCAGTGTTTAGCAGTGCTGATGGAGAACCTCAGCCAGCTGTGCTTTGGCCAAATAGTCAGCCTAATACCCTAACACGTCAGAGGAGATAATATAAAAGCAACAAGATCCCAGGCCTCTTTTGACGGGATGAGTCCAAGATTGGATGGATGACTTGAAGTGTGTACAAATGCACACTGGTACATGCACACACACACAAACACACACACACACAAAGACACACACAAACCACCTTGATAATGCACGTGCAAGAGCCTTGAAGGTGTTATTTCGTCGTGTCTGTCTGATGTGATTAATGACCTCCCATCACCAATATCACCACCACCAATACCACCAGTCTATGCCGTGCCTTTCAGAAAGTGGGTTTCATAAACACTGATGTGGTTGAGATCAGTCCAATCACACAGGATTCCCTGCGACACAGCAAAGAAAAACAAATTGCCGCTACAACAACACGTCTGCTTAAGGCTCCTTTATCCAAGGATTCTTGAACTGCAAATAAACTCCAAATTACTTGTCACGCCTATTTAAACTAGAAAAGCTTGCGCTGCAAGTCTATACCATATTATCTCACTGCTTGTCCTATCAAAACCTGACTGTCAGCTGATGGCAACGTGCCACCTGCACACAGAGGTTATTAAAACACTGTTCTCCAGTTTAAATAAACGACCGAAAAAAAAAAAAAAAAAAAAATCTGTCTCTTGAGTTATGTGCTTATCCACCAAGGGCTCTGGTGTCTGGTTGTTGTGGCTGTGCGTGTGATGTATGGACTACAATTAGAGGACACTGTTCTATCCAGGATCGTACAAATCACCCACCCAGACTTTCAATGCTGAGCGCTGGGCTTGTAGCACCATTTCTCGCGCTAGTGCACCTCCAGTAAGAATCACTCCCTTCTACCCTTTTTCAAAGGACAAGTAGGTCTGCAGGCATTAGGAAATCTGTCATGCACACACCCAAAGGACGCCTCTGCCCTGTATACACAGTGCGTATGCAATGTACAGTACACATATACTGTAAATATATATATATATATATATATATGGTCAGGAGATATGTTATCTCATTTGACAAGATTGTCAGGTTGATTTAGTGCCGCAAGATCAATTCACCAGGGCCCGGTGGAAGGCGTGTCCTGCTTAAAGGACAAGGGCAAACACTGCATTCAATGCTTTTGAAAAAAAAAAGCATAAATAAATAAATATAGAGTAACTAAAGCAAGGCCCAATTCCTCCATATCCTAAACCCCAGTCAAAATGCATTGAACTGAGAGATAATCACTGGCCCAGAAGTGCGTTAAGCGTGTGTGAACATCTTGCAGGTGTCCCCCTCACAGCATCCCTCTGAAGGCCCGAGCTCTTCGCCCTGGTCCGCATTAAGAGCCAGGAACTGCAGTCAGCGAACAGGAAAGCAGATAGGGGGCAAATCTCTCTCTCCCCCACCCTGAAGCTGTGATCCCTTCTGATAGGTGGATAATGAGAAGCAGACCTGTATTCACACCATAGCACACACACACACACACTCTTTTCTTTTTCTGTCTATCTCTCTCTCTAAATCTCTCTCTCACTCACTCTCTTTCTCGCTCTCTCTCTCTCACACACACACACCCATTCATTATTCATGGCAGATTAGTCTCTTCATTAAAATGGGTGGGCATTGAGAGGGGTGGAAGAGGGCACCAGAAGAGGGGCCAGGAAAATGTTAGTCTTGCTGGGGAAACAGACCATCAGGTCTCACTGTCTTTCACTCATCCCCCTCTCCTCTCCCCATACTCTATCTACATCCCTCCATCTGTCCGTCTCTGCCCTACCACAGCTATGTCCATATGTGTCAATCAAGTATCTGGGGTTTTCAATGATGCTGGGAAGGAGCCCAGGGATGGGGGATGGGGAAGGGAGGATGGTTTAGAGGGTGGTGCTGGTGGAGGAGGAGGAGGATCTGGACTGTCTGGAGCACTTCCAGAAACATAACCCCTATTCTGACCCCTGAGAGCCTCCACCCCTAGTGTGTGAGCACCAGTTGGCTCCCTCAGGCAGTGGGATATAAGAGCCACTGAGATACACTAAATACAGTGTGACATGGGCTTGACATGGATGGCATGGATTTGTCACTGACAAAGTGTGTGTGTGCACCAGCTTGTGCACACACACACACACACCCACACCCACAAAGTATGTATGCAGTCAGGGTATATAAGACTGACTGACATTTATAGTTGGAAGCTCATGTTAAAGCTTTTCTTATTACCATAAATGTGCAAATAATAACATGCTAACACTTGCCAACATGCACACATACCTACACCCACAAACACAAACACACACACACACACACACAAGCACCCCAGGACACAGGGGCACCTAGTGAGGGATACAAGCTCATAAACAGAGGTTAGACCATCACTGGGCCCAGGGGACGTCTTTCCACTCTGTGTGAGTCTGTTCCACATCACCGTCCCCGATTCGCAGGCCTCATTAGGGGGGCCAGGGCGCCTGCAAAGTCAATGTGACCTGACCAGTTTTCTTAGAGAGTTAGAGTATATCCCGACTTGTAAATAACACGCTTAAATAAGAGCAATGACTCATACAACCTACTGTACCTGGGTACTGGGAAGGCAAAAAAATGTCATCCTCTGCTCCTGCTACCAGAGGCCCTACGGGTCGTTAGGCAACAGTGAGCAAACCCAACTGCATTCTCACAATGTTGTTTCTGCACAACACTGTGAAAAGGAATAAAGGGTACATCCTGTCTGCATAACTCTTCTGTCAACTACTGTAATGCCACTCACAACACGGGTCAGGCGCTTTTCACTGTTCAACACAATGCTTGCCTTAATCAAAACAAGCCTCAATGCAAAAGCTTCTACACTCCATGCAGTCACACACACACGCACGCACGTAAACCCCACCCCCAACCCCCCCCCACCCACCCACCCACACACACACACACACACACACACACACACACACACACACACACACACACTACCCTAAAGCCAGAAGACAAAAAAAGCGCGCTCCCCTTCAATGACATGGCACTCAGAGGAGCAGAGGAGCGCAACATGACTTGGGCTTCAAAAGCAAATATTTCTGTCTGCGCAGGGGGGGCGATGTGGAGAAGTCAGGAGTGATTTATGGCATGTGTGTGCGTGACACTGAGACGCTCCAGCAGGACTGTTAAAGCCCCTCTTGTGTCGGCTGGCAGGTGAGGGAGATTGTTTGGTGCTGTAGAGATCCTCAATGAAAAAAAAGCAAGAGAGAGAAAGAGAGAGTGTCTGCATGCCTGGTCAGGCAGTATACTTCACTGACAAAAGATACTCTGACCCACTTCTGCACTTGCTTGACTGTCAGATGCTAACACCGTGACCGTTCAACTATCTTCATGCTCCAATTATGTTTTACTTCTGTTGTACTACAAAACAAGTTAGTATATATATTTTGTGTGTAGGAATTTGTCCAAAAGAGGCAGTATCTCCACAATTTACGTTGCATTTCACAATACAACAACACAAGCATCAAATGTCAAGAAATGTTTGGTAAATAAAGTCCTAAATGTTCTGCCAAAATATGCTACACAACCACATATTGTTGGGCCTGCTTTAGTGAACTTTGGCAACCCTTGGCATGTACTTGACACAAAAAGTACAAACATGTCTTGCATGCTGTTTACGGCAACTGTATTCCATTGTTCTATGTATGAGCAAAAGCATAATGTGCTTGTTCCCTTGTCAACAGAACGATGTGCTAAAACCTGAGAAGAGGCCCACCCAAACCAGCCGGCAATTCAGATGGAGAGAGGGATTACTCTTGGCTTTTGCCACCATTGAGGTCGTGAGGTGCAAGACTGGATCACTCTGAATGGCGTTAAAAGCACAGGCACTGTCTCAGAGCGTGGAGGAGAAGACACACACCTACGACACTTTTCTGTGCTTCCGCCTGTCACTCAAGCCATTGTGTGTGGGCATTAAGTGTGGTTTATGTGCTTTTGGAGTAAAGGCCAACTTGTGTATGTTTGCTAAGCTCAAGAATAAGAACAGGTCTTTTTTTTGTGCAGCTGTTTTGTCGTTACGCAAAACACTCCTTCCGCCTCCACATCTCTTCACACACAGAGTGCCATCCATGGAAGCCCACGAGCCAGGACAAGGGACAATCTCTCTCTCTTTCTATCCCATTTAGTTTATCAACACCCCAGCAAGTGTTGGTGTCTGACCCCACCCCACCACCCCCAAAGGCTCTGGCCTGCCCACCCTGGCCGTGGAGGCTGGGTGTCATCACACTAGGGCTTATTTATAGACTGGGAACAGCCGTGGAGCCCAGCTCCCTTTACATGCTCTCCAGTAAACGGATGATCTACACACACAGGGTCAGCCACTGGGGCGCAGAAACAGTGTAAACATGGCTACATTCTGTGTCTGTGTGTGTGTGTGTGCATACGTGTGCGTATGTTTGCGTCTTTCTTACTTTCTGTCTCTCCTCCTTTCTTTATTAGTTATGCTTTCATTCTTTCTTTTCTATTATTCATTCAATCTCCCCTCTCATGTAGAACAACAAAAAAATTGCGTAAGAACAGAAGCTGGGTGGCTTAGGGGTCAATGCCGAGCTTGGCAGTATCGTGACAACCTGCTGTGTATGTGTGTTTGTGTGTGTGTGTGTGTGTGTGTGTGTGTGTGTGTGTGTGTGTGTGTGTGTGTGTATGTGTGTGCCCGTGTATCCTAAGCAGCAGTGTGGCTCTTGGCTTACCGTAAGTGAAGCTGAGGCGCGGGGTGACGTCATCCTCGGAGGCTCTGGCCGGGGCCCAGCCTGCTGAAAGCAACAGGGAGGCTGAGAAGAGTAGAGCGCTCATGACTCGCAGCGGCCGCATGTCTCCTCGGGAACGCTAGAGATGGTGTGGAAGTGTGGGGGCGAAAGAGAGAGTGTATGGCTTATACTGTTCTGCTCTCAGGACTTTTTGGGATTCATGAAGACTTCTCCTTTTCTTCCACGTTCTCTCTCTGCTCTCTTTCCGTTTTTCCGTGAGGTTTATTTTTTCCTCCCTTTCCCTCCGTTCTTTTTTTTCCACTAAGGGGCCGTGAACAGTCCCAGAACAGGAGAGCAGTGTGGTGTCTGTGTAAACAGAGTCCCCTGGAGTTCTTCCTCTGCTGCACTGAATGATGGCAGTGATGCCCAGAGCGATAGCCTCTGCTGTCAGAGGCAGCTTCCCATGACACCTGGTCCCTCGCGGCAAGGCTTCAAATTCTGCTCTGCACACAGACTGACCGATGGTCTGCTCACAAGCCTGAAAACAAAAGAGAAGAGAGGAGCAATATAAAACACATCATATAACATAAGCCTATGAAACAGAAGTGAACTGACCTCTCTCTCTTTGTTTAGGCCAAACAGTCTCAGAATTGAGCAATGTGGTGGCCACCAACTGTTTTGTTTAAAATACAGTTTCGAGTCTGAGCTGAATACTGTGGAAGGTGCCTGGGTGCATCTTCGCACACACCACACAATAGAGTTCCTAGGTCTGTGCACAAGTTCCCATGAATTCACATCTACTTACAGGTCTGTGTTGAAATGGCATAAACAAAACAAGCACCAAACGCAGAGTTGAGGTGAAATGGCAATAATTCATGGCCAGAGGCTGTGCCAAGTTTACCCAATCCTCTCTGTTGCCAATAGTGTTTAGGCTACGGCTGACCTTTTTCCTGCCTGTTAATGTCTGGGTCTGGTACGTCTGGGCAAAGGTTCGAGGTTCACTAGCTGGCACTTTTGTGGTGAACAAATGCCAGCATGAACCTCCTGCGGGCACTGATTTATAAAGGCTCTACTCAAAGCCCAGTCCCAGAGGGCTCCTGTGCCTGGTGTAGGAGTTGAGGTCAGGTTAAATCTGATAGTGTCAAACTGCTCCCACCATACTTCCCTCAGGCTGTGCTCTTTACCTTTTTATCCCCCCGCCCCCACGCCTCTTTCCTCTCCCTCTCTGTGCGGTGTCTTGTAACCTGTACGGGTGTGTCTAAATGAGCCGAGACAGGAAACAAGAGTATTTCTTGGAACAGTCTGGTTACTTGTGGTTTCTCTTCTGGAGACAATGAGAAAGGTGTTTTCCCCGTAATGCAGGTAGCAGATCAGCTTGCAGTGACATATGGGAGGCTGTGTCATCTCAGTGCCCATGCCTTGCACAACTAGTCTCATTAATCTCCAGATACGTCACCGGTTGGTCAACACCATGACCAGCACCCGCCTTTCATGCATTTTCATGTAAAAGAAAGAGAAAGAGTGTGTTGCAACTCCACCACAAAGCCTTACAAAAAAAAACTCCCACGCCACAGTGCTTTCCCATAATGCTCTTTCCTCTACCAAAGAAAAGAAATCTGGGCAAAGGAGGCACTGTTTACCTACTCTGACAGGTAATTGGCTCTGTGCAGATGCTTCAATAACTGGTAAGTAAATACTGTATAAAACCCATGAACCCATAAAACCAGCTATGAAAAATTTTACACTGCACACACTTACATACCATATATAGTATACATGATCATTTTCACCTCAGAGGAACACATTTGGCCATGTTCTAACTGTGGATATATGGATCCATCTATGGATACTCTTATGTTCCATTTGACCTCAACTGCCACCCACCTTAGCCTATGATACTGTATGTGTGTGGCTTACCGCAAGACCTGCTAAAAGGTCAGTAAATAACTAGCATAGCGCTACTCGAGAGATACAGGATCTACGGTGACGGTGTGCAATGCTACCCGACAGCCCAGAGCCAATGCGATGCATCAGCGTGGCTGCGTTGGAAGTGGTTACTGTTACTCTGACCATGGGGGTCAGTCTCTTAAATCAACCATAATGAGTATCTAGTTCAGCCCATTTGTGGCTAATAAGTCGATACCAAACGCTAGCGATACTATTTTTGCATTTTATTGGAGCGACTCCTCCCTGCCTCTAATGGACTAGTGGTTGTTTGTAGGTCATCAGGTTTCCACTGAAGTAATGCAGCTTCAAAAGAGGAGAGATTAATGAATTGGCAGCACTGGTGGATGGAGTCTTTATTAATTATGGGAGGGTCCCAGATCTCCTTATTACTGACATCACATCCTTTCGTACTATACTCTAGGATTACAACATAATGCACTCCAGTTTAGAAGGCCATTAAGCTCTTCTTTTAGTTTTGTGGTTATGAAACACTTCTGATGATATTCTATTTGAATGAAGCAATGGCCCATAACTTTGCTTAGAATTGCTTGATCTATCAAACAGAACAATGAGTAGGCTAAATCCCTAGAGAGAGTCTATAGGCATATAGTATTATCTTTTGACACCTTTAAGTTAACTTATGGAGAAAAGCATAAAATCCATGAGGTAAATTGCATACATAAATCCATATAAGCTTTATGACAAGTCATTTTTCAGAATCTTGCCATCATTGTAAAGGTAAAATTGGTGCTCCTGGCTCAAAGGTGAGGGTAATAAACTTATTTACAGTCGGCTCTAACACAGAACATTACTTTTCATGAGGCCAATGCCAGAGCTTTGTTTTTAGATGGGCGCTAAATTGTAGGTCATAAATATTCAGCAACATCAAGCAAAAAAACAAGTTCCCCCCTCTGGTTATTTAACAGTCCACAGGGTACCTCCATATTTCTGTCAGCTGTTCTCAAGCCGAGCTCTGCGGCGACAGAGTGCAGCAAGAACGGAGACTGGAGACGTGGAGGCAGGAGGCACTTAAGGTGTCATGTAAGGAGACGACGCTCTCTTCCTCTCAGCCCTCTCACTCTTGTGCTCCCTCACTATCTCTCCTGACCTCAGAGAATAGCCACCATGGAGGCCTTCTGAGATCTGGCTGAGGTCACCTTTGACATAACCTAACCCTTTTCATGACATGTCTGTGTTTATGTAAGGAATAAAGACACATGCCCTCTCTGGCTGGTTAGCTATTAAGCTAACAAATCCCTATGTTTAGAATATACTGCACATGCAGTATTTCACAGATCAGAGGGCTATGTAAGCCTATCTTACTGCCCCCAAGATATGTTGCTTTATTTAACACTAGCCTTAACCAGTAAATGGTGGCTCTGAAATACAAATATGGCCCAATCATCTGGATTTTCAACACTTTTATCCCACGAACCTTTCATCAAATATTAAGGTTGAGCCATTGTAAGCTGAGCAGGGGAACTGTACTGGCCAGTTTCAAAACAAAATGGCGCCGCTGTATGAGAGGATAGCTCTTTGAGTCTGACCTCGACACACAACAACAACAGCATTATGACTAGAACTCAGACTTTTCTTCTCACAAGGTCATTCCTCCCCTCCAAGCGTTCCATATGCTTGCCGTAGAACAGGCCATGCCGCGGTCAGAGCTACAGACACACAGCCAGTCTCACTGACAGACGGGGTCTGTGCAGCCATCATTAGCCTTCTCCGTGAGCAGCAAATTGGAGTCGCTTCCCAGCTGACCAGGCAGGGGACACAGCCTCATTAATCCAGCAGAGTGGAGCGCAGCTTCCCACAATGCATCTGGACAAACTTTTGTTGGGGCACATGGAAAGATACGCCATGCGTGACTTAGTGACGGCTGCTGTGTGCGAGACAGCGAGGCCCTCTCTTCCTCTGTCAACACGGAGATTTAAATGTGATTCTCTGTGCTGCACCTTTTTCTACAGGGGGATTAATGTCAACGACATGAATCATGTTATTGTCCGCATTACTGCAGCTCTCAGGCATGCGTGCACTGATGGATTGCGCAACCCTCTGGTTTTGCACGTCCCCGGTGTTACAGGGTAAACAAATAGTGACATTAGTGTGTTCATCATTTCAATTCAGCATGTCTGCTTTCATCTGGATGGATGCAAACACGTAACAGAACACACTGGTGTTGACCCTGGTCAGTAACATAATCCTCTAGATTTCTTTCCCGCTATTTAGTCTCAGGGGTATTAGGCTGATCTTGGCTGATCAGAGAGGCAGATACATTCAAAGCACTTAAAGATAATGTAGGAAAAATACAGCGTCAAAAATGTTGCTTCTTAACTGGTTGATCCTCCATTTAATAAAAATTCCTCTGTGCTGGTGAGTGCCTGTGTAATACCAGAAGGTAAGTATATTTAAACTGGCCATATGACACTGGCTGAATCTCAGTCCCCCCCCCCCCGCCCCCCCCCACCCCCACCCCCGAAGCCTAAACCCTGAAGTCTCTGAAGTAAAGACTTATCATTGACACAATCATAAAGTCAATGCGCCAGTTTAGTCTTTGAGGGTACAAGGCTTAAGGATCAGGAGTGACCTTGTGATTCAGCCAGGTGGGATT
Organism: Tenualosa thibaudeaui; assembly: GCA_027481765.1. Classification (NCBI taxonomy): domain Eukaryota; kingdom Metazoa; phylum Chordata; class Actinopteri; order Clupeiformes; family Clupeidae; genus Tenualosa; species Tenualosa thibaudeaui. Next base: position 13,933,474 of record JAIFZK010000007.1, read on the forward strand.
CAGTTCCAAGTGGCCAATCATCAGGTCAGCTAATCTGAAAGACTTAGGAGGTTCAGTGATTGGTCATCAATCACTGGGATCTAGCACCTACTGCATTCTCCAACCTGACAGGTCAGGGTAGCACTGTACACACCACGCTAAAGCAAGTGCATCATTCACATGGCAAAGATATAAATACACTAAAGGACAACCAAGGACAGACCAAGAGGCTTCAAAGCACATTTACACAAGTATGATATGGTATGACTTAACTTCCCTGAACATTTCTCATTAGGTTCTGATTTACTTCATGGTTATGTATAAATACTACTACTACTACTACTACTACTACTACTAATAATAATAATAATAAATATATAATTGGACTATTACACTACAGAATAATTACAAAATATTATATGTTATGATTTCATCAAATGAAGTAATCAGTCTCTGTAAATGTGGCAAAACTGTAAGCATGCTTCAAAATGAGAATGACAGAGGTCATACTACATAATAGTCATACTACATAATATACTAGATAATATCACGATAAGTAGTAGGGTGGATCATTTCCTGTCTCTTATAAATATAGCAGTGGCCTTACTACAGCAACAGGTGTCCTGAATATCGAGTTTGTCATCTGAGATGGAATAGTGTGTGCGTGTGTGTGTGTGTGTGTGTGTGTGTGTGTGTAAGTGAGAGAGAAAGAGATAAGATGAGATCAAGCCTCTCTTTGTATTTCAGGTTGAAATTGTGTCCTAATGACTGATGAATAACACCTTGCTGACTGCTGCCTCCTCTGAGAACACACCTGTAAACACAGATGCTGGACACCTGCGCTGCGTCACCTGGGGGTCTTACACACACACACATTCACAGATGTGGCCTTTCACCAACACCCCACATCCCCTCCTTCCCCAAACACACCACTCACCCCTTGGCCCTGACCTTCCCTTTCCCCTCCCCCAATCCTCTCTCCCTTCTGCTGCCTCAACAAGCTGATAAACTCAGCTCAGATGTCTGTGTGTATGTGAGTGTAGAACTCTGGTGATAGTATATATGTGTGTGTGTGTGTGTGTGTGTGTGTGAACAATATGTGGTTTCATGTGGGTGTGTGGGATTGTTTTTGCATCAGTGGATGTACTGTATGTGTGTGTGGAGACTGAGAGGGGGTGAAAGGGTAAGGGGGTGGGTACAGGAAGCAGATGTGTGACTGTGGATGTGTCATCTGTCAGAGTTAAAGAGCATGCCCCACATGTGAGAGAGAGAAGGTGATTCACTGCACCTATAAAAACAGCCATCCACACACACAAGGTAACAAGCAAGGAGGGTTATTTTGTCACAGAAAACCGCACAGATCTAAAGATACAGCTCATGAGTAAGAAACATGGAATGGCTTCCTTTGCCAAGAAAGTATGATGAGCACTTAGTCCACTCCACTTGTAGCAGGGGCACATTGTTCTGCCTCTTTCAAAGCAACAGCAGCGACAGACTTGTGTTTCACAACGTTCATTCCTACTACTCTGATTGGGAAAAGCAAACCACTAGGCCCCCCTTCGTATGGTCTGGGCTTGGCGTCCCAGATTTTAATGGAAACTATGAAAAGGTGACCGACATGGGGAGCATATAAAAGTAGCCCGATCCTCACCACTGCCATTCTAAGTCTCGTCTCATCACCGGGCTCAGCTTTGAGTAATTAATGGACTACTCCTTCCTGGGTGATCTGCCTCGACGTAATTATAACCATATGCCATTTTCAAAGACGTTTAATTGCCTAATTAAAATGTTATTAAAACGCTGGATCAAGATGGAAGACATTTTGAACCCAGTAGTTGTGGCTGTATAAAAAAAAAAAATCCATCTTCAAATTTCTTCCTCTTATCTGCTTCACGTGTGGCTACATTTGGTTTCAGTTGCTGGCACCTTCAGTCATGAGCACAAATTCAAAGGAAAAAAGGCAAGTGAGGAGAGGTGGGTGAGGGGGGGGGGCTTTCCAGTGAAGCTCACGAAAGCGTGTCGGAGAGCGTCATGATAGATTAATGTAATATATGGCTATGAAACTGGACAGAGATGTTTCATCAGCTCTTCCTTTTTAATCCCAATTACTTAAAACCAGAACTGCTGTCAGAAGTGCAAATATTGGCAATGTCCCCACACCATCCCTCCTCTTACAACCCCACTAACCCCCTCTCTTTCCTCCAAGCAAATTTCCATTGCGGCCGTGGAACCCACAGAGGAAATTTAGCGGAGAGGCGCACCAGTCAGAGCGTCTGGGCCCCTGCTATCTCCATCAGCAGAGGGCAAAGAGAAGGAGAAGAGAAGAGGAGCTCTTCAACACTTGGCTGAGAGCAATAACAGATTTGTTCCGCAGACGGAAAGGTTAGCAAGGACCTCAATCCACTTCAGGAGAGCTTTTGGGAGTGTGTGTGTGTGTGTGTGTATAGGGGTGGGGGTTGGTCTAGAGAAGTATGTCAGTGACTTCTCTGCAGTGAGGTGAGTCAGTATGCAGAAGGTCATGTGACTTCACTTCTACACCAGAGAGCTACTACGAGAAGTGAAACAAAAAACACATGGGTCGTATTATCAGAACAAATACTCTGGGTTTTCCCCTTGATCATTACGCAGAACTCTAAACGGGGAATGTATTTATCAATTTTTTATGGACACTTAAAAGTAAAGGGTGTGTAAGGAAGTTGCACACATTATCTTTTTGGTTACGGGAAATGGCAATGGTCAAGCGTAGGTGCGAAAACAACATAAAAGCATGATCAATCATACAGGGCCGAGCTATGGTGTTGTGGTGGCAGTGTGTGTTTGGAGCCTCTGAGCCTTGTGTGTTATGGTTGGGTGTGCAGAGCGAGAGTGAGATCGAGAGAGTGAGATCGAGAGAGAGAGAGAGAGAGAGAGAGAGGGGAGGGCAAAGGAAACAGAGAACTGGCAAAGCTGCTTTCTCTCCCCCTGGTAGCTTCCCCCAGCCCCTTTTTCCTGGCAAAGTCTCCCCTGTCAAAACACATCAGCCAAGGTCTTAAGTTGGATTAAAACCTTTTTTGTGTGTTGTCATGAATAAAGTTTAATAGTACAGCCAACATAGATACACAGAGTAAAACAGCTGAACAAAAAGAACGAAGGAAAAGGGTTGGGATGAGGGCACGGGGGACTCCGATTCGGTTGGTACCCATGACCTCTGTAGAGGAGTCACCGCAGTAAGTTCATCCAGGCCCTCAGGGAGAGGAAAGCCTTAGCCCGTTGATTTTTTTTCTTACACACAAAGGCCGCAACAAAGAGCGTCTTTCTCTTGAATGTTCTCGATGTCACAGCCAATTGCGTAAGCACAGTATCAATGGTTACATTTTAGTTAGCCCTCTGGCATCTGAAACTTTGAGTATCAATCCTTACAATCTAGATAGTCCTCTCACATTTGGAACCTGTTGATGTTTAATATTAAGTGTGTCACAACAGCTTTGCATAATGGTCCCTCAACAGTTGCTTTGCAAACACAGAGCCATGAATGAAAATCTGCCACCACAGCGGAACACAAGGTTGGAGTCCAGGCACGTCATTTCCTCTTATACACCCTCTTTTCCCCACCTACTCCCCATTTTTGGGGGAGCGGGAGGTGGGTGAGAAGGGCATCGGTAAATGTCAGGACTCTCTCCGGAGAGTTTGCCATTCAAGACAGCACGTTAACACAACAACCAGTGTCTATGACACTGTATTCATACATACTCATTTGATATGCCTGCTACATCTCCCCAATTTTTTTTCCCTGAGACCAATGCATTCTCTGTCTGTAAAATTCCTCTATTGTAATTCAGGGAACAGAATGTTTGTTTTCTAAATATTGTATGATTTGCCTGCCACCACCAACACCACCTCCTCCCCAACCCTGCATCCCAATACCTCTGAAGAGGCAGCCGACATAAAAGACCCTCTGCAAGTAATTACCCAAGTAAATAATGCATGCTGACATTTGCTTTGATATACAGTGTGAGTAGAATACAATTACACTGTTTACTGCATTGCAAATGCAATCTGTTTGCTCAACTGAACCCAATGGGGAGAATACATTTTATGGTCCTTATTAAGTGGTCAACTTATTCAAATCTCAGCTGAACTCTTGGAATATTTATTTGAGGGACTGGACATTTGGTGCATTTACACTTTCCAAACAGGAAAATTTTTCACTGTAAATAGTGTGCATCATATCATATTCCAGACCAACCAGTTGTAGGAAGGAATAACAAAAAACTGGCCTTCTCTTATTTCACACACTAAGATTTAATTCAGGGTGTGACTATCCGAAAGGTACCTATCCCACAGACTGACCCAAATATATGAACAAGCCATAAAGCCTGGAGACTACTGGGCAAATCATTTTGGTCAGTCAGTATTCTTGCCCCAGCATTTCAATCGTGCAGATAAAACAACGGGCCGAATTGGACTCCATCCCTTATCTCTCGTTAAAGCTCTGTCTGTCATCAGCAGCTGTTTCTGTAGTCGAGGCTTTCCTCTGAGGGAGAGAGGGAGAGAGAGAGAGAAAGAAAGAGAGAGAGAGAGAGAGAGAGAGGATGGAGGTATTAAACACTCCCTGCTAGGCAAAGCACCCCGAGCAGCTCCAGAAACTGTTGGAGCAATTACCATGAGACGCTCTTTAAACGCAGCACTGGGACTCGAGATAAGTGCACAGTGGGACTGGGGTGGTGGTGGTGTGGTGTGTGTGTGTGATTGGAGGGGAAGGACGTAGGGCCAGCCCTTCACACTCTAATATTGACTTGCCCTTGGCACAGCGTTTTCCCCCCTTCTTCCTTTACTTCTGTGCCGGTGGGATGTTGAATGAAGGCTCCTGTATGCTAATGAGCTGGGTGCTCAGACTGCAGGATCAGGGGGGCCCTGCTGGCTTCATTGTGTCCCTCATCCCATGGAGTACAGGAGGAGACAATGTGTGCTCCAACAATGGCTAGCTTCTACATGAGCACCTAAGAGGATATTATTGTGCTCTTCCAGCCAAGACCACCGCTTGAAATCACATCCCAGCTGGCCAAGCACACTGGAGCTGGTGTAGGTCTGATCTGGCCCAAAATCAGTGCCAGATCAGAGGTAAATCTTCTCCACCACCAGGCCTTATCAAATTCGGAGAATTAGCACTGCAGGCATGGCTGACTTCAACAAGCTTGAGTTTATACCCATACAAGCTTTCCAAACTGTGTCATACTGTGACTGTTTGACTGCCTACCTACGGAACAAGAACAGATTGTTATTATTTGTCTCTGAGCAACAGAGTGCCACAGAGTCATCTAAACAGCTCTGCTGAGTTTCTCTGCCCTGCTTGCCTGGCTTCTCTGGAACACTTGGCCTTCCAGTGAAAACTGAACTCCAATAATAATGGATAATCAACACTCCCAATCCTCCACATATAAAAATAAAATAAATAAACTCAGCTGCTCAGAGCTCAGCGATCTCTTTGAAGGCGTCTGCAAGCTTTTGAAAGCAGACACTGAAATGTGCTGCTGTGCAAATTCCACAGATTTCCTCTGCCACCACCCCCACCGCCCAAACCACCTCCCGCCCAAAGCCTGCTGAAGAAATTAGTCTCAGCTCTTTCAGCGAGTGATCGTGACATTATTGCATAGCACACAGGTGAAGCGCTGGAAAAGTAGCCGCGGCTGGAAAACTAGGTCATGGACTGTTTCTTTGCCCCCCTCACTCGCTTGCTCTCTCCTGCGCTAAATGTTTCCAATTGTTTGGATTATCTTGTGATCTTGCTTTATGTATTTACTGTGAGGGCAATATTTGGCCCTGATACCCTAAGTGCTGATAAGGCAAGTATGGTCTGAGAATCTGAGTTCTTGCTTGGTTCCTGTTATGCCAAACTTGCTGACAGTGTGGTAATGGATGGATTCTTTGTTGAGAGGGAGAACGACAGTTTGCCTTCCACAAAAGGTCAGGTCAACGTGCCTAATATCTATACATTGTTAAGCCAGATTTTCCATCACACAAATGGTGTGTGAAGTCATTGGCACAACACAGAAAAAGGCTGGACGACTGTTTTTTCAACTTCGACTTGAGTCCACTCCCTGTATTGAATTCTTGATCTATGTCTTAAGAATAGCTGACGCCACCCTTCACCCAGCTGCTACACATAATCAGTATTGACACACTGAGACACACTTTCAGTCCCCTGGTCATATCACCAGTGTGTGTGCACATCACATCAACAATGGCTCCCATTTCACATCGCGACTCTTCACCTAGTCAGAATGCATTCACCCTCTCTCCCACTCGTTCTGAGCTTAATTAGACATGGTGTGCATTTTCTGATGTCCATAAACAAAGACCTGCAGCCATTTGCCATTGGTGTCCGCAGAGGGGGGCGGGACAGGCTCTGCATTCCTGAGGGTGCATACAGCAGTGGAGGCCACCACTTAGTGTGTGGGGAGGCCTGCAGGAGCCATTCATCACTCGAGCAAAGCCTAGAGAGGACTGCCCTGCTACAGGGTTAGTGGCCCGTCTGTTCCCCTTCTCAGGACCATCAATATCCCCTCCTTAACCGCAGGGTTGCTCCTGGGACACCTCCTCTTCCTCCTCCTTCTCCTCTCAGTCCTCTCACAGATGGATGCCTCTCAATGGTAGGCGCTTAGAATGCTATACACCAAGCCTGCTTCTGCTTTTGCTCTAGTTTCCATGCATCTGCAGAGAGCAGGCGGTTGAGCAGACGGGCATGGCGGCTGGCTGGTGGAGCCAGGGAGAGCTCATCACCTCTAGGCTGCATCCATCACTGACGTGGGCCCACGCCTCTGCTCCCACTAATGTCTATCATCGAGTGCATCCCTGAGACCGCAGCCCCATTCCACAGCTCTGTCCATCAACTTGCTGTGCTCAACCCAAGGGAAACACGCAGACACACACACACACACACACAAAAACATGATCTGGCTATGCTAACAGATGCAAACAAATCAATACAAATTGCATTGAGATGGTCTGAGTAGCATGCACATGAGGTCAATGGCCTGGGGAATAATCGAAATTAAATACTACTTCTCAGACAAATGCCGGTGGGTCTGGTCGTCATCTGGCAGGGAACTGGCTATCTGTGTATTCGATTTCACATCTGTTGAAGAATCCTGAGTCCAGACGAGCGACAAATTAGCTATGAAGCAAGACTGCGAGCCACGTGTGCAGAAAAGTAACTTGCGATGCCGTTTTTGGCAAGGCTAATGGAGAGACAGACAGGCGTTTGAGGTATGTTCGAGCCGACGCTGGCGTTTCTTATCACTCACATGTTTTGTCTCAAAGGCTAAATTTGACCTCTGTGTGTGACAATCCTCCTTGAATTTAGTTTCTGTGGAAAAAAGGAGGGGATCAACTACTGCTGGAAATTTTTCCTCAAATCAATGAAGTGTGATCAATATTGGCTGGCGCTTCAAGCTTTTACTCAGAAGTAATATGAGCAGACCATGGACCACAAGTCTACCCAGAAAACATAATCAATGACAAAGTTTCACCAAGCACAAAAGAGGTATGTTGACAAGCACTAAATACAATATTTAAAAATGCATGCCGAATGCAAGTTGAATATATTCCAATATATTTATTTGATCATTTTCAAATATTTGTAAACTGTAGATAGTTGAAAATTGTCAAAATATATTTTCAAATACATTTCTTTTGTATACTCTGGTCTTAACTTTTGTGAGTCAAAGTCAAGAATCAAGAGACACAAATACCCCAGCTTCCTGGATGCCAGCTGCATGCAATGTCATGTAAATTCAGGGTAATCTGGAGAAGATGAGCTTTGGAAAGAGGCAGTTTGAGCGACTTCTCTCCCACTGCATTAAGTCATTCTGAAGACTCAATGGTAAGAGCCCTCTCATTTGGCAGCAGACGCAATGAAATGCTCTCTAAGCTGTTTCAGGCACAATTTGAAATACCCATTACATTGCAGAGACTGAATCTCAGTTTGTTTTTGTTTTTTTACAAAAACACACACAAAAAACATTTAGCTAAATTTATACTTCCAACTAAATATGCAGATATAGGCACTATTTTTCTGAATGACATTGACAACCACACAATATTCACTGATACTGGTGCTTCTTTAAAGCATTTCTGAGAATAACACATACACACATACACATACGTTCTCAGACTGGACACACTGACACCCATACTCTCCACCGACACACCGACACACGCGCACACACACCCAGAGGCTCTTTGGTGGGTGACCTCCCATGAAGGGACTAAAAAGAATGCTGGTCATTCCTGGGCCAGCATTCGTAAGAGTCGCTAGGACAGCGGCATCTCAGCCATGTCTATGATCCTTGGGAAACCTTTGCGTCTCAGATATTTTGAGTGAATTCCTCTCAGCAGTGCCAGTCAACCCAAACAACAAGTGTTGACCCCCAGAGGGTCGTCTGGCCAATCATCCATCAAACCAAGATGGTGGCATCAATCAAAATGGGTTGAGCTGTTTAAGTCAATTTGACCACTTTTCCACCAAACAACAGAGATTGCACCATAAAGACCATGGCAACACACACAGAGTTGCTCTTGAAACTGGTGGAATGTTTTCTTTTTTTCAGACAGAATTGGAGAGAGCTGATTACCTATCTAACAAGGATGCCACATGCTATGTAGAATAAATTGTGCTTAAAAGCCATTTCTGTTGTTCCTGGTTTTTCTCCTTCTTTCCTGTAGTCTTGTGCACACACCTCAGAAGCACTCAGATTGATCCTTTAAGGTGGCTTAACTTAATGACTGACTGACTGACTGACTGCTCTATTTAACCAGGCTTCATTGAGGGATTTGTGCAGCATTGAATGCCCGCTCTGGGTTCTTGGCTGCAGGTGTATCTAGGCCAGCCTCTGGTTAAACTCTCAGTCACACAAGCAGAAGCACACGCACATGCACACACACACAAACACACACACACGCACACACACACACACACAGCCCAGTATTCTTGTCACACTGCTGACAAAGGCTAAATGCAGCCAGAAAGAGGATATACTCGCCACTGAGTTCATTGATGAAATGTCTTTTAAAATGTTAGAAATGCACTAGTAGCCAGCAGCACAGCAACGCTGGGTTGTTAACACCTGGACAGCTTTTGACAAGTTATTTACTAGCTTGAGGCAGGTAAGGAGCTCAAAAGAACCCTTGAAGTCCTCAAGGCCCTTTGTGTAGAGTAAAGATCTCCGAGATATCATCAGCTTCTTGGCAGTGCTGTGGGTTATCTTCTCGTCAAGATCAAATCACGCGCGTCCGACAGGTCCACACCGCACCCCGGGCCAATGGGATGTTGCCTGATGGGGGCATAGAGCTGATGTCATGGAGAGATGGGAGTGAAGCGATGTGTGGGAGCGTGACCACAGGGGCCCATATAGCCAGCGCCTTTTTGACTCAGCTCTTCTTTCACCCTTTTTTGCAAGCCAGGCCTGCATGACTAGCAAGGATGGCAAGGACGCAAAACCATTAAGCAACTTCATGGCCATTCAGAACTCACTGGCAGATCTGAAAGTGATCCTCAGGGACAATGAGGGATTGATGGCTGAAGGCTGAAATGGATTTATCACTGATCACCGCTTTTGTATTTCCAGCATAAACTTCCGATATGCAGTGAGATAATGCTCTCCATAGCCATAATGACCTGGTTTTTTATCATAGTCATTTATAGGGTAATCTCCATTGCAGACAACATTATTTGAAAGTAAGGTCAAAAAATGGGTGAAAAGGAGGTTTATTTTGTCTTATACACAGAAATAAGGCCACAGCATACAGCACAGAAAGTCTGTCTGAAATACAACTCCAGAAGTTTCTTTGATCTTAGCTATTTGAATAGAATAGTGCTTTTCAACTATCAGAGGCAATTCTGTCTGAAGGTTGTGGCAGAAACGATGGCATGGATAATTTTCATGTTTGAAAAGACTGTGGAAATGGCTTGCATTTACAGTGCATGCTCTGTGAATCTCATGCAATTAGGGAGGCCCATTTTGCCCCTAATTGTTAGCTAATTGAGAGAGGGTAATTGTGTTTGATTGAGACTGGTCGAAAATTGGCCAGGGGCCGTCTCACAGCCGCGATCAGCGTGACCTCGGGGCTCGCAGCTAAGGAGAATTCCCAGTTGCAGGTCAAACGCTCCCTGTGAATGCTCACAAAACAAAGCTGTGAAAAAAGCCTGTGAATTCAAAAGCAGCAAACACCCACATAGGCGCCCACAGAGGCGGTAACAACAGCCACAGCCCCAGCAACACTGACAGCAAGTGCCTTGAATGCAAAAAAGCTGCCTTGTCTGGGCAGATGTCTAATGAGCCAGCTGGGGCCAAGGGCTACTATCAGTGAGGGTCTGTGAGGCTGGGCCCGGCAATGCACCGCAGTGGAGCGCTGCCAGACGGATGAACGGACCAGAGGCCAGCCAGTGATCTGCGGCTCCTGCCTGCTCATACAAAATGCCAACCAGCACACAGGGCTGACATGTCAGCTTCACTTTCTCTCTCTCTGTCTCTCACTCTCTCTCATGCACATCCTCAGAGAGAAAGAGAGAGAGAGCGAGAGAGTGAGGGAAGTATGAAATTAAAAAAAAGAGGAGGCATACGCAAGACCTTTCTTTCTTTCTCTCTGTGACTTCTGACTGCGTCACATCGCTGAATCACTTGCATAAATTATTCAGGTTGCACCACTGAGGTTCTCTCCACAGAAGTCTTGCAATCCACTGCATGCCCCCTCCCACACACACTTGTGTTACGGTTTTAGCACATGGGGCTTTTAGCCCGTGCCAGCCTCAGAGCCATTGTTCCAGCTGACTTCATGCCACCACTCATCCTGCTAAATGTGTACACACCAGCCAGGCAAACCTGTGCCATAGGCAGGCAAGACTGTATATCACAATGGCTGTTAAAAGACACAGGGTGTTGTAAATCACTTCTGTGTTAGTTTATGTGTGTGTGGGTGGGGGGTGGGGGGGCGGTGGGGGGCTTGAATAGTTTTCTAGTCAGGGCACTGCTATGTGGGTCAGTGGCAGTCATGTGCTAAGCCGCCACTAAGGGCCTGTCTGCATTACCATAAGAAAAGAAGTGCTGGCAAGGACTTGACTGGTCTGAGCCTTATAAAATGGTACAGCTCTAGTGTGTATCAGGCTTCGCCTGGTAGACTGGGGGGAGGAGGGGCCAGAGAGCAGAGCAGGTTCTCTTTCCACATGCTACTGCCTGTGCAGACAAATGGGATAGGTGGAGAGAGAGGCGGAGAGAGAAAGAGAGAGAGATACAGATGAAGAAAAAAAGAGATGGCGCAACATGGGAAATAGAGAGAGAGAGAGAGATAGTGGGAGAGAGGGAGAGAGAAAAAGAGAATGAGAGGGACAGAGCTGAAGAGAAGGAAAGAAAGACAGACAGAGGCAATGAGAGAGGGAGGGACACTAAGAGAACACACTCCCCCTGTTTGTGGACTCCAGCTATGCATAAAACAATTCCAAGGCATCCCAGGCATCCCTCCTCCCCCTGCTCTCTGCTTAGAGCACACATCTCCCCAACTATCTGCAGGCCGGTCTGGCAGAGAGACATATGACCATCACTCTTCTCCTCTCTCTCCTCTACTCCTTTCCAATTCTCTCCACTCCTCTCTTCTCCTCTCCTCTCTACTCTTCTCCTCGCCCACTCCCTCGAGGTCACAGATGCTTTAAATCAAGTTGTACTATACTGCACTGAAAAAAAAGAAATCAGGAGGTCTCGCTCAGAGAGATCATATCACATGTCAACTAAGCTGTTGAGAAAGACGTGACTAAGATGAAAAATCATGTTCTGGGCGTGCTGGGAGAGACAGTGGCTATCCAAGAGAGAGATCTTTCAGTGGAATGTGGAGGGTCAGGAGAAACAGGAGTGGGACAGAGGGCATAACCTCGAATGCTCAAAGATATCAAATCACTTGGGGGGGGTCAGACTGTTAATCAGGCCCTTGCTAACGTAAGCATAGGAGCTGCACATATGCCCCTATCTCCACTGCCCCCCCCCAAAAAAAACCCACGCCCATTCATAGACATATACATACAGGCATACATGCACCAATAACATACACATACAGAAGGTACATGATGCAAACATACACACACTTGCTCACGCATAGAAATGCATACCTATTGACATACCTCATAAAACCAGAGCTACACACCGTTATGGTATGTCACACTCGCATACTACAAATCATGTGTGTGCAGCACATGCACGCACGCACACACATACATTCACACACACACACACACTGCCTCTAAACTCACACTCAACCTTCACACACTCACCCCCTCTTCCCTCCAAACGGCTGCACTGGTGTGAGACTCATAGACCTCAACATTCCCGAGCCCACTCCCGTCTAAAATAGACCTGTATAATACATGTAACACGGACACGCAAGAAGGAACAGGTGTGAACTGCACAGTGATGGACGGCGCTCACTTGAAGCTGCGGGACGATGAGGAGAGAGGGGGAGAGAGGGGGAGAGAGGGAGAGAGAGAGAGGCCTAGCCCTGACAGTTTCCCACACGGCCATGTGAGAAATGCTGACACACAGCGAAAACCTCCAGCCACCATTCCATCCCGTAACATCCGACCCTGGAGGCCTTTTTCTTACGTACAATTAAAATTCTTAGCGGAGTGTGTGTGTCTGCGAACCCTGCGGGCATTTTTGGCCCTGGCAGTTCTCTTACCCCTTGACCACCACCACCACCTCTACTGACATCAGCACCACCCTCCCCTCCACTCTCATAGGGGGTAGAGAGGCAGTTCCAGGGGTCTCTGGGACGACTGGGCAAACACAAGAAGTCTGGCCAGAGTCCAGCTGCACAGTCAGTTCCCACATCATGCCACTGTGTTCAGCAGGGACACACTAAGAGAGAGAGAGAGAGGGAGAGAGAGGGAAGGGGGCAAGAGAGATAGAGAATGGCCCTGCTGATGTTGAGACTAATGCGTGTTTGCTAAGGGTTCCCACCACTGACTCAACAGCAACAGAGCAGCCACTGAAAAGCCCTAGAGTAAGCCTGAACAAAATAATAATAATAAAAAATAAAACAACAGTCTCTGAAAAACAGCTGCTGGTACTACAAAGAATTTGGCTTGAATCTGGCCTGGATGTAGTCTATATCTAGCCAAGAAGAAGTCTATATCTAGGCTGTATCTGATCTCTGATCTAGCCTACTGTAGATCTGGCTTCAATCTGACGTGTGCCAATTTGCCATTCTGGCCCGCTGTTGGGCCAGATCCAGATGCTAACTGGGTCAAAGGTTAAAGCCGACAACGCTGAGTGTATCCCCAGTCTCTTCTCCTATTAGCAGTGCTCGTTTGGTCTTGGTTTGGCGCCAGTCGCATCAAAAGTGAGGGGAGGATTTTACAGTAAGTACCCATTCACAGTGTTACAAGCCAATTAAACGTGTAGGCTCAGTTAAAAAAGCACAGAGACATGAATTTCAGAGTTCTTAATGAACCGAGCGTGCCTCCCGCTGCAACAGACAGTTGGGCTGCTTGCTTGTGACTTTCAGAATGCTGTTGCACATCGTGTTCAAATAAAGATAAATACGTGAATCATCTCTCTCTAGGTCAAGTGGCCTTGATAGCCTGTGTGTGTGTGCGTGCGCGTGTGTGTGTGTGTGTGTGTGTGTGTAGGCCAGGAGTATAAACTTTGCCATGCTGAGTAAAACCTTTGCCGAGAGCAAAGTATGAGGAAGTAAGCCGTAAGTTTATTTACATTCTGCATTTTTTACAACCATATCCAATAGAGTGACCTAAATTCGAACATGTGTCTTTTACACACACACACACACACACACACACACACAGACACATGGGCTCTCTCTATCTCTCACTCTGTTTGGTTCATTGAAGCAGGTAGAAAAAGGCCATAAGTCAGCTAAAGAAGAGAAATCAGCCTAATGCTGCACAAATACCCCTGGGATATGGGTTCTGTGATGGGAAACATGTGGCGGGGGAAAGGGGCCACGCAAAGGGAGGCTTACGCAGAACACACACTCTATTGCCCAAATAGAGCTCCCATTCTCTCATTCTCTCTCTCGCGCTCTCTCTCCCTCTCTCTTTCCCTCGTTATTTCTTTCCCTGCTCCATAATCTCTAACAGGTTGCTGAATGCATCAGGTCACTGAAGACTGCACTACATATTGGTCTGTGTGTGTGTGTGTGTGTGTGTGTGTGTCTGCTCTTTTGCCCCTTCCTTTCAAAACCTCTTGACCCTGCACTCTACCTGCTGCTGTGTGTGTATATACTATGACACACACAAATAAAGCATGAAAATAAACGACTCCTCTTCCATTACAACAACAAAAAAAGAAAAAAAATCCTTGCTAAACTTTTTCCATCAGTTTCATGTAACTTTTCATGTTTCATGCAACTTTTTCCATCAGTTTGTGCATATGTTTGTGGTGTGTGTGTGTGTGTACGCATGCATATGTATGTGTGTGTGTCTGTGTGTATGTGTGTGTGAGTGAGAGGTTAGTGGCCCCACATGTGAGCTATTGATATAACAGGCACCGTCTTTTACCAACCAGCCAAACACTTTCTGACAGCATCACACAAGCGGCTCATTGTCACGGGTCCGGTGCCCAGAACGCTCCTGCCAGCTGTTGTCTTTATGGATCAGACCAAAGAAAAACATGGGGGGGGGCATGGCCAGCAGCACAAGCTGACCCCCCCCCACCAAACACACCCCATAGCCATCACCAACACACACACACTCACACCATCACCACTCCATAAATCCCTTTCAAAGCATCACCATCATCACAGGACTACAAAACAGGCCCCACCCCAGATGGAAAACACTAAAAAAGAAAATAGGTGTGTTTACCTTTGAGTTTGAGATAAATCAGTCTGGGACTGAGAATACCCCCCACCCCTCCTTTGTCATGCGGCAGCAGCGGCTCACGTCTGCTGCGGCTCACGTCTGCTGCGGCTAATTTGGCTACAAGCTCCGGGGCAAGGGCAGGGATGGTTATCTCCCCTGTCCAGCTGTCCACTGGCACACACACACACACACACATACACACACACACCAACAGGGCCAATCAATCCACTGGCTAAAATAAAACTGGCCTCAGTTAGAGAAACCTCATACCCCTGCGCTGAGGCTCCATCCGGTTCTCATTACGCCGGAGAGTGCTTGCCCACTAACTGATTTTTTCCCATGACATGTAAATAAACTTGAGGTAAGTGACTGGTAGGGAAGAGTGAAGTTGAAGCTGGAGTTGAAGTCAGAAGCTGATTGTCTTTTGGTGGGGGAAAGAAAAATCCAAGGTTGTGCTGAAAATGGACTCTTTTGACAAATAGGATACTGCTTTAAGCATTTCCAGGATGCCGCAACAGCAACAGTGGCAGCACCAGTGGTAACATTTAACGACAGAGTGTTAGCTTTTGCATCCTGTTTACAGTGGTGTGAGCACACCAGGAGAAAGAGATGTCAGCTTGGCGGAGGAGGAGGAGGAGGAGGAGGAGTGGGATCTGCTTGAGTCCACTGCTAGGCCACTCTGTAGTTTCTCAGCTTCCATACTGACGAGTGTGTGAATGGCCGATACGCATCAATGAGCATCAATCATACATATACACACACACACACCCTTGACTGACAGGCAAGAGCGGGCTGGAGTGTTCACTTTCAAAAACTCACACCTGCAGCTGCTGGCCAAGATGGCCTGACTTCTGATTTCTCTCACACACACACACACACACACACACACACACACACACACACACACACACACACACACACACACACACAGAGTTTGGGTGAAATTTAACAGCTGTACCATCCAACACCACACTCTCTCCCATGAACCATTCTTCTCATCCACACACAGCCATACACACACACACACACACACACACACACACACACACACACACACACACACTGTAGCAACTGCCTGAACTACAATGAGAAGTCAGGAAAAGTCCAATCAAGACTGAATCCTGTGAACCCCCACAGTGATTTTCCCCTGTTTTCCTCTCTCCTTCTGTTCTTCTCTTTCCTTTTTTTCCCCTCCTCTCTTTCCGAGGCCACGCTGGTCACAACAGCCTCAGTTCACTCAGAGGTCCAGTGCTGAGGGTGTTTGAGTGCAGTGACTGCTGCCTCCACTCCTATCTACTGGATCACCAAGTACACCCACCAATAAACACACGCACACACACATATACATAGAGACACTCCGTAGCAGCTGCAAACATTTTACGAGAACCATCACTTTAAAACAGATACACAAACACACTCCCCAGATACAGGGCCAGTTTGTCATTCTTGAACACACACCCACTTAAATTGCCTCAAAACAGTGGTTGACTCACAATTACCTGACAACACAAACAACACACACACGCACACACACACACACAGTGCACAAACAACAGCATGGGCTGCACTGCACTGGTGTGACTCCCCTACCCTGCTATCACCCTTACGATAAGCTTTAAAACAGAAGAGGGAGCTGCCTCATGTCAACTGTCATCTTACACCCACTACTATGACCCCCATACCCCGACTACATCCACACACACAGGGCAAAAAGCAACAACAAACCCCCACTTTCAGCTCTAGCCAGCTGCAACCACCCCCCCACAACCTTCTCAATAGCCCCCCCACCCTTTAAAAAGCAGACACCAGGTAATAACAGCAGGGTGATAAGACAGCAAACCCCCACATCTATCCTGGTAACCCGATCCTAGCACAGAGCCACATCAATGATTAACAGCATGGCCAGTTAGCGTCCTTAATGAACATGAGAGTCAACACAGAGTAGAAAAGAAAAATGAAAGAAATAAGAAATAAAGAAAGAGAAAGAGAGAGAGAGAGAGAGAGAGAGAGAGAGAGAGAGAGGTGTTTGAAGATTCACTTACTCTCTTTTCAACAGTGCTCTGCTTTTTTGCAGTCTGAATGTAATCTTCACTTGTGGGGGGGGATAAAATGGAAAAAAGCCCCTTCTTTTTTGAGATGTCCCCCCCTTCCCCTCCTTCCTTGGAGAATAAAAGAGCGCACGCCAACTGAAATGAAATCCCTTGAAGTTTGAGTGCACGGCTGAGCGGCAGCTTTATCCAGCGTGTCTGCAACAGGGCTTTACGGTCCTGTAGTCCGGCACAAGCTGCTGTCCCCTCCTTCTCTCTCTCTCTCTCTCTCACTCACTCACTCGCTCTCTTGCTCCTCTCTGCCTCTCGGCATCAGCACACTTGCATGCATGTGTGAATGAGTAAGCGTGAGCGCTATGTGCGCGACTGTGTGTGTGTGTGTGCCCTTGTGTATGTGTAAGTGAGATAGAGTGCGTGAGGGAGTATGACACGCAAAGCTAGTGCCGCTTGCTTCTGGCGTAATCACAAGACCCCTCCCACATGGTCAGAGAGGAGAGGGAGGGAGAGAGAGGGAGGGAGAGGGAGGGAGAGGGAGGGAGAGAGAGAAGGAGGGAGAAGGGGAGGAGAAACAGGAGAAGGAGGGGGAAACCTTGAATTGTTCTCGACTTGCTTTCAGTCTCAATATTAGTATCCATACGGCAAAGAAGCACAGCCAGCTTTGCTGGACCCAGTGGCACTATAAAAAAATAAATAATAAGAACACAAATATTTCAGAAATTTCTGGTAGGGTTGACCTTACCCCTCAAGAGGACAGGGCAGCCGTCAAACCACCAAGGAAAGAATTAAAAGTCAAGTCAAGAAAGGAACACTACATGTATTAGGAAAGTCCTCAAGGCTTCTTTTGACGCCAGCTTGCTTCCGAGAGTCCCTGAGTCAGGACTGAAGACAGTGTTTCATAATCTGAGAAAGGACCACTGTCTGAACGTGAAACGGCATACTCCCTCAGCACAGCACAGCGGGCAAAACTCAGACTCCTCTTTCACTGGAATAGCATTAGCACGCGCTGTTGATCCTGGCAGACTAGCAAGCACCTTACAATATAGCTAGAGTTAAGATTGAAAAGGGAATCAAAACACTGTATCTCTGAATTCTGTTTTAAGTCACAGTGGGTAGATGTTTATTCCAGAACAAAATGAGTTGCTGTTATTAAAGGTTGAAAAAATTTGGTTGTTTCTCATGAAGTGATAACCAGAACAGAAAGAGAGTGACACGAAACAGAACCTTTTTCTTATTGGTCGGCCACTTGGTTAACACAGAGGTCACGGGGGGTCATTCACAACAAAAACAGATGTCGAAAAAAATCTAGGGGCACCTGAATACACAACTGAGCCAAATTGCATAGAGTGCGGCCACCCTGCCCAGGAATAGAGGAGTTAAATTTATACTCTGAGCAAAGGAGGTAGACAAGGTGGCATTTTTAGGGTTGTCATGCATTGGAATGCTAGCCAGTGGATCGCTGGCGTGAAAAAACGGTGCACAAGCTTTGGATTCCTAAAGTTCATGTGATCTCATCCATGGTCTCCAAGCCACTTAGCAGACGTCTTATTTACAGTGCAGGAACCCGACCCTTGGACATCGGTGTCTTCTAGCTCTTCAGTCTGAGGACTGCAAGACATGCCACAAGATTTCAGCTCTGTATTTCAGTTCAGATAAGCTGTATGTCTGAGCTGAACAAGTCAAAGATGACTGAGAGTGCACAGCCTTTAAAGATCGTTAACGGTCAGCAGAGTTTCTTTTAACAACCCCAGCCACATGCAAATATGCACACTAAAACACATACTGGAATGTAGGGCAGGGTTGGATTTTGGCAATATCCCTTATGGTCATTAAAATATGATATTAAAATGTAATCATAATCATGTTTATCATACAACTGCAGTGCAAAATCGCCTCACACTCTTAGCATGCATTCCAGCATGAAATCCATAGACCACAGAACGGAAGAGAGCCGCCTGTAAGCTATCCATTTATACAATATCATACAATCAAAAACACACAGACAGACAGACAGACACACACACGCACAAACAGTCAGCCAGGCAGATACACTTACACACGGCCAGCCAGTCAGACAGACTGACACACACACACATACACACACACACACACACACACAGTCACACACACATACACTTCCGTCCCGTCTGGAAAACTGCAGATCCTGCTGCAGCAAAAGCCAGACCTGTTAAAGGTGTTATGCATCATTCGGCTGTCTGCTGCCACATGAGGCCTGGCGCTCACACAACGCCACTTTTCACCTCTGTCTCAGACTAAAGAGCTTCTGCAGATGCCAACCGGACAAGCCATCAGACGCTACCTATGACCCAGTGGGCTGCTGCAGTTAGCTGCATTAAAA
Source organism: Tenualosa thibaudeaui (assembly GCA_027481765.1). Lineage (NCBI taxonomy): Eukaryota > Metazoa > Chordata > Actinopteri > Clupeiformes > Clupeidae > Tenualosa > Tenualosa thibaudeaui. The sequence goes on from JAIFZK010000007.1 coordinate 13,952,699, forward strand.
AGCCATGGGTCAAAGAGCATATCTCAGAAGAGGGTCAATTTTTTTTAGCATACATTTTCATACAATTGATAAACACCCATTGGTGAATATTAGTTCTGTAGCTGTGTTAACATCTTATTTATATGCTCAGCTTACCTCACTCATCCCCCACCCCAATACAGCTCCACCAGCAGCAGCACATAAATCTCTTAGAGCCATAGGGGTCTGGGAGAGATGGGGGTGGTAGGGAGGATTGAGGGGGGAGAGCAGGGCAGTAAGTTACATTTCTGGTTTAACAGCAACAACAAACACCAAAAAAAGACTTCTCCTCTCCTCATTTCCTAGTAGAGAGGATTGGATGTCAAATGATTAAAAGTTCCCTGCTGGTGTGACGCTCAAGTTCCCTTCATTTTTGACACACACTCAGGCCGAATTACGACAAACATGCCAGGAGTTATGAATACAATTTAGAGCAAATGAGAAAAATTTGAAAAACACTTGCATGAAAGTTGAGAATAAAGCCTAAAACGCCTTTATCAAGGCAGCTTTATCAGTATTCCAGAGGCAAACATCAATAATGTGGCTTTTAAAGAAGTCACTCTAGAGAGAAATAACAAAAAAAATCTCAAGCCCTCTTCTGCTGTCTAGCTCAAACCCAGAGGACACGCTGACAGGTCAATTCATACAAATTAATTATAAAAAAAATTGTGCAAATTAGAGCTGCGGGATAAGGCCACTTGTTTGACATGTCACCCCCTAACGAGGCAAGAGCAAAATAACAGTTCTCTACTCTACAGATCTTATGAGGGGACACAGTGACACGGTGACACCAACAGTCGTGTTTTTATCTTACTCTGCAATGCAGAGTTTTTTTTTTTTTTTTTTTTATCCTCTGCCTCAAAAACGTTTCTCAATTCGTGGGTCTGACCTTCGGGGTTAATCAAAATAAAACATAGGCAGCATTCATGGTGTGCTCTTACTCGCATTGAGCTTCCCAATCTGTCAAAGCAGTGACATTTTTATCTCAAAATGTTTGGGTGACTGATGTGGCGTGAACACTTTACAGACAGCTCTGTAAAGGTCCCCACCATCACTCACTCACTCACACACACACACACACACACACACACACACACACACACACACACACACACAGACAGACAGACAGACAGACAGACAGACAGACAGACAGACACATACAGACACAAACCACAGACACACCTTTCTCTCGGTCCTTCAGAAGCCATCTATCTATTAGAAAGGAGCTAACTGCAGGGGCCCACATGAGTGTTCAGCCAAAAGACACTCCAAGTTTGGACCTGTTTTCCAACCCAGGGCAAAAACAGTGTCTGAAGACAGAAGTTCAGCTTTCCATGGTCTCCATTCCAGACTCCGACACAACAAATCACAGCAGCCTTTATGTCTAGCTGTTTGGTTTTAAGACCACTATAGGAGATTAGCACATTATTCTCTGCTTCTACAGTAAGAGACTCCCTTCAGCCAGGCTCAGACTCTGACCTCTATAGATCAAAAAGGGGTATTACAGTTCTAATAATTTCATGGTCATAATAAAACGAATAAATGACAGATCCTCTATAGAGCCCTCGTGATCAGGAGCTGTATTCTAAAATACCTCAGAATAATTAAAAATACTTGAGATACACATGACCTGTTTATAAAGCCATCCACTGGTCAATTTAGTCTCGCCTTTTGGGCCACTGATAGAAAAATGATGCTTAAAATCAGGATAAAAGATTAGATTAGTCTAGAATAGAGTGAGCTTCAGTGAACACTGAGTGACAGTTTTGTTTTGAAAAGGTAGAAAATGGAAAATAATGCATTCCTGTTTACCAGCATAAATCCAAATATTTTGACATCTAAAACTCAACATAAACCCCCAAAAAATAGCCAAATATATGGGGATTATGCACACCCACTACTATAAAGAGTTTAAAGAGTTTCACTTTTTCAACTTCAGAAACTTTAAGACGTGCTTTTGTGAGTGAGTGTGTGTGTATGTTTATGTGTGTTTGGGGAAGGGGTGGGTAAAAGAAAGCAGATCACTGCAACATATATATATTCTTACAGGTCATGTGATTTCACTCAGAAGTCATATCTGCAGGACATATGACCATAATTTTTGATGGATTACATGGTGAATGACAACACACACACACACGTGCATGTGCGTGCACACAAAGCTCATTTCATGATTTTATGACTCTAAACCATGTGAATGAACCCAGCTTGCCAAAAATGTGAAATCCCAAATACCTAGGCTAAATCAGCCTTCTAATATTTCCACTAATCTTCCTGAGTCAATGCTTGCAGTCTGACTAGCTCACAAGCGTTATCATGATTAAAGGTGTGTCACGGTTTCGGTTTCCCGTAAGTAACTGGCTGTCAATCAGTAACACAAACAAAATTCCCCAACAGCTACAGGCCATAAGTCACGTAAAAGTAGTGGTATGCTGCTAGTCTATAAACTTTACATAGAACATGACTTAATTTTCCTTTTGCTCCTCGGGGTATGGAGATGAGTAATCCTGATAAAGGACCGTCTCAGTCAGGACAATGATGAATGGAAATGAATGAATTCCTGTGGTCTCTTTCTCTGTCTCTGTTTGATCCAGGTGAAAGTTCTGGCCTCTCTTTATCTCCTCAGTAGTGACAAATGGGTGGTTTTCCACTCATGAATGTACAAATGTAAAGAGACAGCTTTCACCGAGGCACTGAAAGTAGTAGGTGAGTGAGCCTACAGCATATGAGTGATGGAGAGAATCTGTGCCTGTGTGCAAATTGTGTGTATGTGTGTGTAGAATGAGTGCATATGTGAAGAAAGTAGGTAGAGAAGACACACAGTGTGAAATAGAGAGAGGGAGAGAGAGAGAGAAAGAGAGAGACAATATAGTGCAGAAAGAAGAGCAAGTTAAGACAAAAGACAAAAAGAAGGACAAGGATGAGGGAATAGAGTGACAAAAAGAAGAAAAGAAAGAAAGAGAGGACAGAGGAAGAAAAGAAAGTGAGTATGATGGAGAGCTAGAGAGAGAGTGAGAGAGAGAAGCAGAGACACATCTGACAGTCTCCTCCAGAGAGGATGCACCTGTATTTAAAATTCATCCAGCATCCTGGGTGAAGAAGACAGACTTTCTCCGCACCTCAGGAGCCTCTGCGTCCATATCAAAGAAGTGGCGGCTCGCTTTCATGTCTCCACACCTTCCGACGCCCAGCGGCACACAGAGTCATTTACCCCCCACCCATACATACATGTTCACCGACGCAAGCCCCTCATGGGAAGGCAAAAATAATTAAGTGCACAATACAGGCATCAGGTTCACTAGACAACTCTTTTTTGTTCCCTGGAGAGATTTATGCAGTGCATGCATGTATATTTTATAACATTTGTTTAAGCTGAACCAAAATAATAAGGCTATTTGATACAATTAATGTACACAAGAAAGTCATTTTTTATTTTTATTATCTCGTTATTTCAAAGATGCAAGTTATCATAAGTGCAATGGATGATGTCTGTCAAAACATATCTCTGCTCTGGGTGAGTGTGATTGTGTGTGTGTGTGTGTGTGCGCGCATGCACTGGGTCAAGGTTTTATGAGAACAACTGCCGTCTGGGGGCACCCAGCAGTTTCAGACCAAACATAAGGGTCTGATAGGAGCCAGGCCTGTGGGCTCTGTCACATAAAGCACTAATTAACTTTGACTAATGAAAATAAATGACTAACTGCTGTCTTCTTTTCATCACCATTGGCAGCTTTGACAAGCACTTTGAGGCTAAATGCTGCTACTGTGCACTCCAAAAAGAACGCCGCTCATTTAGTCAAGATACCGCTCTACAAATGCAGACTTGCTCAAAAATGGCATGTGTTGCCTTTTCTTCGAGCACAATGAACATGGACAGACACTCTGGCACTAAGAGACAGCTGCCAAGTAGTCAGTAATGTTTCATAATGCTCTATCAGAACAGCAATTGGGGGAAAATGGCTATGAGCTCAGCATGCAAACACCACCAGTGACAGTGATTGTGCATCTATGTGTGTGTGTGTGTGTGTGTGTGAGAGAGAGAGAGAGTGAGAGAAAGAGAGTGTGAGAGAGGGAAAGAGAGAGAAAGAGAGTGTGAGAGAGAGTTAGAGTGTGTGTGTGTGTGTGTGTGTGTGTGTGTGTGTGTGTGTGTGTAGGAGGCCACTCAGTAGCTGAGCTTTCATCCACACTCAATGCTTTAATCACACAACCCCAGCCTGATGGCTGGCTCTCTGCGCCAGAAACTTCAATTCTCCCTTCATTGCATAACCTGGGAAGCAGCCACCTGCAAAACACACACACACACACACACACACACACACACACACACACACACACACACACACACACACACACACACCAGGACCTGCCTGCAGACACCAACATGAGCTTTTATTTCCTCCTTTTTGCCTTCGATGTGACAACACACGAAAAAAAAAAAAACCTCCACAGACCATTTCACATGGACCAGTCTCCATGTCACACTGTCCAGAGTGCTCTCTGGCTCTTGAACCCAGTCAAAATGTGGACAGAAGTCCAGACCAACACAACACGGTGACAGCGATAGACATTTATGTAGCTGTCCCCTTAGAGGCCCCCCAGGGCCTGTTTTCCATCTAGCTGGAGCCCACTTCCTGGGAAAAGACTCACAAAGGAACAGTGTGTGTCTTGCTCACGCAGGGCCCTGCTATTAAATGGAGGGGGTGAGATTGGGGGGGTGGGTAGGTTGTGAGAGAGGGCCTCTGCAGCCAGTTGGCCTTGGTGCACTCCTCCCTCGGGCTGAGGCGATGACCTTGCCAGCGGTGGGGAGACACAGAAGGCTTCTATGGAGCAGCACAGTTCCCTGAGGCAGGAGCTTCCTGTCTCTCTTTGCTTTTTTCTTTCTCTTCTCTTTCCTACTCTCATCCTTCTCCTCCTCCTCCTCCTTCTTTTTCTGTTACTCTTGCTCTGTCCTTCTCACTCTCTAGTTTGCACACCATCTATCACTTTCACTGTCTATCTCATGGTTTCACTCCTCTCTCACAACTCTATCTCTCTCACAACTCTATCTCTCTCTCTCTCAGTAAGTGGAAGACACTCTCAGACAGGGGTCTATTTTTAAAGGTTCCTCTCCCTTCCTCAAGACCAGCTTTGCACACCTGCTGCCACGCTATTTCTAGTCTTCAGGCATCACAGGGTGAATCTCCTTAGCACCATTCTCAACACCCCAATCCCTTCACACACACACACACACACACATACAACAACCCTGGGAGAGTGTGTAAAATCAACCCCCCCAAGAATAACTTTATCGCTTTTCCCAGCAAATGGGGTGGGTGTTGCCAGAGGAACACACCTTACCGCACTAACACTGAAGCGATACACTTACACACACACACACACACACACACACCCCTGGTCTGGGTTGAAAGTCTGTCACAGAAAATCAATTCGGGGAAAGCATTCAGAGAAAATGTGCAGTCACCATGCACATCACTGGATAGTCCTATGGAGCTTGGCTCTATAAGGTCACAACGGCAACAAAAGTATATCACTGAAGGTCAAAATGACACTCAGAGGACCTTATCTAATTTTAGCACTAAACCTTTGTGCTCTTGGGGAAAAAAGTGAACAAGCATTCTTTCTAACCCATTAAGAGAAGCACTCTATGTCTACAGAGATGCTTATAAAGTCAATGAAGATCTGGCTGCCAATTGGTGTGTGTGTGTGTGTGTTTGTAGAAGCCAGACACACACCCCTGGTAAACACAACCTCTACCCATGGGGAAATCAAGACATGACCCCCAGCAAGATCACGTGATGTCCATTGGCCATTACAGTTGGCCATTACAGTGGGCCATCCCCCCCCAAACTCTGCAGCTTTCAAGGAACCGTGAAACACAAAAGATTATTACCAGCATCCGTTTTCAGTACTGTGAGCAACCAACACTTCCAATACAGTATCCACCATGCTTACAATACTGTTTGTACATTGAGAGATTGCTTCTTGGCTTATCAAATGCTATATGTCATCAATGCAGAGGAGAACATGAATCAAGTAGATGAGGGAGGGAATCATAACTACCAGGGTTCCTAATATTACACTCTTTAACAACCAGCACCAAGATGCCATAAGGGCATTTTTTTCATTCAATGGGTTTGAACTTTGGGCTTAAATTATCTTCAGCTAAACTGCCTGAGTGCAAGTTGTTTTAATTAGAGATACTTAGCATGGCAATTAATTATGCAAAATTGCCAATGCGGGTTGGTATTTGGTTGCACTGGTGAAAGTGGAAAAATCTTTCAAATGAATTAGTCATGACCACATTCACATCTGGAGCAGACAAGACATATAAAATATTAAAGTGGTCACCGGCAGAGTATGGGAGCAGGGAATCCTCTGGTTCCAAAAAAAAAGATTTTTTTTGCTTTTGCTTGATGAGCAAAAGCCCCATTAACATAGACCAATTACAATGAGATCTAAAAGTGGATTTCATCTGAGTGAAGGGATGTGTAGATTCTATGCAGTCTAATCAATTTGCCTTCTGCATTACACAAGAGATATGGACCAGGGCAGAGCAAGCAAAGGAAAGCCCTGCCTTCATGCAGATGGACCTTGTCCTCACAGAAAGCCATTGTCCATGCACACACCCATATCCTCCCCTCTCCCATCACACCATCTCTCCTCTCCTCTCCTCTCCACTCCACTTTTGAAGCAGTGAGTAAGAAGGACTCTCATGTCATAACATACAGGCAAAAAAAACTAAACAAACAAAAAACAGGACAGTGAAGTCAAATAAGCTGTTATACTGAGCCAAGATATGGAAACTATTCTTTTTCGTAAGGCATGGAGATGCTTGAGCAGGTGAATTTACATTTGCACAGTGACTAGCATCCCTAATGACGGAGGAACATCCTATATTCACAGATACATACATGCACACGCAAATGCGCGCACACACACACACATTTTACACAGAAATACAGAAAAGAATACAAATGGCTAGCACAGACATCCTCCACTCCTTAACCATGGTAACCGACACCTTACTACAAGCTCTAAGCACCGGGAGGAAGGACAAGAGGAAGGGAGGGAGAGATGGAGCTGGGAGAGAGAGCGAGAGGGAGGGAGAAGGAGAGGAGAGAGGGAGTGGGGGAAGAGTCAGCAGCACCAGCACAGGCAGCAGCCACGGGGAACGGAATGCAATCTATTGCCATGGCACCCAGCGCCGCGGTGACAGGAGGCTCTCTCTCAGCCAGGCAGCCTATTCATTCAGCCAATTCAGCAGACGCACGGAGCCCAATGCCACGCGCTACTTTCTGCACTCATCTACTCATTCTCTGTCTCTCTAGGCTCCTGTCTGCCATTCTCTACCTCTCTCGCTCATTCTTCGGTTCTCTCTCTTTCTCCATCACTCTGTCCCTCTTCCGCACACATACACACACACGTACACATTCTCTTTCTCTCTCTCTCTCTTATCCAATCTCCATTCAAACCCAGTCCTTTGTCTCAGGTCAGTGAATTTACCTTGAGTTCCGGGTCTGCGAAGGCTGGTGGCAGCTGCAGCGGTGGCGGCAGTTGAAGGCGGAGAGGCGGAGAGGCGCAGGGCTCCGGCTGTGTGTGTGTGTGTGTGTGTGTGTGTCAAGGAGGGACAGAAGGAGCGAGGAGGGCGCAGGGATCCCCCTGGAGATGCTCAGAGCTGCGGCTCTCTCTACACACACACACACGCGCACGCATGCAAGACACCAGCCACTACCACTATCAGCAGAGGCAGAGGATGGGGAGGGGAAGAGGGGAGGGGAGAGAGAACGAGAGAGCGACAGAGGGATGGAGAGGGAGAGAGAGAGCACCCGTGAGAGAGAGAGAGAGAGAGGGAGGGGAAAAAAATCAGAAGCAGTGGGTGGGGGGGTTGCTCATTCTGAAGCATTACATCATTGCTTTAGCTCCTGAGGAGGTGGCTTAGCTCCCCTTGCTACACCTCTCTCCCCTCTCTCTCTACAGCAGTAAACTGCAGGGTATAAATACCCAATATAAATACACACATTATGCAAACACTGAAATGGGCTCCAGAGGGAAGAAAATGAACATTTTAAACTAAATATCCACAGTATAATATATTTTTTTTCAACAGAATTAAGAAATCCCTCAAAGGAATGCATGCACCATTTTCATACCAAGACACATAATGTTTCGTTTTGTCACAGTTAAAATATGTTAAAAGGACACCAACAGCACTCTAATAAAAACAATCATTAAAACACAAGTATTATTTTCATGAATTGTAGAAATAATGTTAATGACACAAGTAGGAAGAGATGCTATTCTTTTTTTTCTCAAATGACTCTAACATCTTAAATGTGTGATATAGCAACACCATCAGATGGAAATCCCCACCCCAACCCCTGCCCTTGTGTGCCTGTATGTGTGTGTTGATGTGGTACGTGTGTGGTAGTGGCTCACACTGACTGCCTGCCTGGTGTGGCTGGCTGCCTGGAGTCCCCTGGGAGATGTGGTGGCCTCCACACACACACACACACACACACACACACACACACACACACCTCACTTAGACTCCAACAATCACCTTCATTCCCCCCCCCCCCCCCCCATTCAAACACCCAGACAGCTGCTCATTCCACACAGCCAAGGCAGGGCCACACACAAGCCGCACCTCATGCCAGACAACCAACACCCACAGACCCAAGGCTCCAGAGGACGGATTGGGGGCAGACAGCTCTCTAGACTGGGCCACTTCTGGAGTAGAAGAAATAACATGCGTCACAGTCTGTGTGTGTGTGCACACGCACGAGTGTGTGTGTGTGTGTTACAAGTCTCTGGTCCCCACCAATGCTGTTGTGTGCGTACACATACACACACACACACTTACAGTAAGAATGTTACGGGTCAAAGAGTATAATAAAGATGAAGGACAGGGACAGGAGGCAGAAGTGCATCAGGAAAAGGCTTTGCATCACTCTGATGTCCACTCTCTCTCCCTCAGCTCAGGTCTCAGAGTCTGAGCTCAGTCCGGCTCTCATTTTGGTATCTGCGTCACATCCTCACAGACCCAGCCAGCCACAGCGAGACGGTGCATCTGAGAGAGAGAGAAAGAGAAAGAGAGACAGAGAGGGACAGAGAGAGGGACAGAGAGAAAGAGAAGGAGAGAGGGAGGGCCTGACACAGCACCTTTTGTCAAGCGGCTGAAAATATCCTTCGCTTCCCACTTCCTTCACCCACCAGCCTCACGGCTTTTCCTGCGACCCTCGGTTATTAGCAGGAGATTGCAGAAACCGTTTAGATCCCCCGACAAACTCCTCATTCTCTTGCACTTCTCCACATCTCTCCTATGATGCACAGAAACCATAAAAGTAACTGATCTGAATATTCGAGATGGCTATGCGGGCACAGAAATGACTTTTTTTTTTAAGTTTACAAGCATGCAGCACAGAAAGACAAGGCAACATCACTTAAATGTAAAATTCTATCCAGACAGCCTATCAAGAGTCTCCAGAGAGGATCTAGAAACGCTATTAAAATCTCTCCATAGAGGATCTAGAGAAGGCCATCCATTCCCACTCCCCTTTGTTTCTTCTCATCCTCACTCCCATGGCAGTGTTTGGCCTCCTGGCCAGGCATGTCAGCAACATGGCTGCTATGCACCACCCCTCAAAAGGCTATCTCACAGCTAGCGGTCAGAGGCAGGGTGCTAGACTATCTGTTTACAGAGAGAGAGAGAGAGAGAGAGAGAGAGAGAGAAAGAAAGAAAGAAAAAGAGAGAAGGGAAGAGAGAGAGAGGTGTGTGTGTAAGAGACAGAGAGAGAGGGGAAGAGGAGAGAGGAGAGAGAGAGCGAGAGAGAGAAGAGTTGGAAGAGTGGGTGAGAGAGAGCAGAGCATAATCAGGGCTGATGTCGGCCTCTGAGCAGCTCTGCAGACACGCACCCAAATAGAGCCCTCCTTCTGCCACTGGCGGCTCAGGCTTAGCAATTATAACTTGTTTGTGCTCATATGACACTCTGCAAATGGCTATTCATTCAGTCGCTAAACAAAAAAAACTGCCTGAGTGAAATTGTGTAGGGGCTATTTGTCACACATGACACAAGCACACAGTGTTGCATCTTCCTCTCCTTTCTATTGGCAACACCTCTGGGACGTCCAGTCTGCCATACTTCCAGAGTATGGTGAGACGGTGTTTGTTTGCCACACAGTGCAAACTGGAACTTGTGCACACACTGCGCAGACGCCATGTCGTTCCTACCCCCTCGGCACTCTGACATTCAGACAGGTGGCTTGGTGGGACGCTGCCTGGATGCCAGTCTGTCCCTCGCCCTCTCAGCGCAGCCAGAGCATCCTCTTCGTGAGACAGGAGGCCATTGTGTCCATTTCCATCAGACTGAGAGCCCTCGTTGTTGTTGTCGCTGGCTCCTCGACAGCCCCGCAGACAGGTCTATTTGACTACACACCCTTGAGAGTGTCTCACTGAGGAGTTAACAGTGGTTGTTGGAAGGCAGCGACTGAGAAGGAGTGGCAGTGGCATCTCTCTAATTGTGGGACTGCCAGGCTGCTATCAAGTGCTATTTGGAAGCCTCCGCTGATCACGCCGACTGACAGAGGACCTGTCGGCGTGCAATAGAATTAGCTGGAGTGGCAAATAGCCTCAGGACACTGGCGTGTCAAATGCTGCAGTCATCATTGGAAGACGACGGGATCTATGAACACTTGCAAATTAGTGACGGGCCGTCCATGGAGCGTTATTGGCGAAACGAGCACTCAATTTAAAAAGGTTCTACTGTTCTCGAGATGAGGAGACAAGGCTACATCATAACTTGCAGATGTGGCCCTCTACCACATCAAAAAAACTGCATGAACACAGTATTGTGAGAGTACGCCCAAACAAAAATAGCTGAATAAAAGAGCATTGTCCGGTGTGGCATGTGGCTTAACAAGTGTGACATGGAAGAAGACCAAATCAAGCTCAGCCCTTTGTGTAGCCTCGCCTGTGGATGTCGTGGAGTCTGTGAATGGCATTCCGATTCACGCTACATTTTGTAGGTTGCCTGGAATGCGCATCAGGACCGCGGAGGCAGACTGTAGTCTTGTCCCACTCGTAGAAAACGCCTCACTCGGGGGCAAGACTTATTGAGCGCGGGGAGCTTCAAGAATGTAAACACCACTAACTGGACTGACTGCTTGCAGCAAAAATCAGTTACGCATTAATGACCATGAGAATGAGGGAGGAGGGGATGTTTTCTGTATTACTGCTGAATACGAGCACTGAAATATCATGACTGAATACCAAGTTCCAGACATTTTCCACTTGTAAAAATGCTGATTTTTAAAAAGTTATGTGTGTGTGTGTGTGTGTGCGTGCATCACAGAAGCTATTTGCAAGCAACTGTATTACAATGCTGGGGGAGAAAGCACTCCCTGTGTTTCATGTGGGAGGAAGAAAACAGTGGTGACCTTGTCAAAAACACCTCAAGAGAATGCAGGCAAGACTGTGTTGCTCTCAAAAGCAACCGAATGCTCATTTCTGAACACGTTCCGCTCCCATGGGTCCGTGTGAATAGTCAGCACACAGTTTGTGCTCAGAGAACTCTCATTCCTCAGCATTCACTCAACAACCAAGAGGGCGCTGCTAATGGGTCAACACACACCAAGATTGATCAGGGGCAGTCGTTTTAGCCCACATGCTTACTGATTGATGGCTGTTAGCAGTAGCCGGACTGCTCAACTCGCACAAGAGCACTTTCCTAATTAAAAGGTCGTAGGGTGAAGCCAGGGCCCCTTGTGTGTCCGTTTGACACAGCCCAGGCCAAATCAAGCCTTAGCGATGATCAGTGCACTCATTGCTTACACCCTTATCTGTGGCTGGGGGAGAAGGTGGGAGAGGAGTGATTATTAGTGCCATGCTGTCTCCCCTCGGTGCATTAATCATGAAGACGTCTCATCAAATCGCCAGTCACCCTAGAGTGGCGTCTGAACACATTCCCAACGTGACACCTCTCTCAAAGAGAGGGTAAAGGTTGAGAGTGGGGGGGTTTGGTGTCACGCTCCCCATCAGTGCACAGGGGGAATCCTGCAAACACAAATGAGCCACTGCCCAATGCAAGTGTGTGTGTGTGTGTGTGTGTGTGTGTGTGTGTGTGTGTGTGTGTGTGTGTGTGTGTGTGTGTGTGTGTGTGTGGGGAGGGGGGGTTTTGGGGAGCGGGTGGGGGGGTTCACTGCTAGCACTTTAGCACTCCCTCATGATGTCAGAGTCATAATTCGTGTGATAATTTAGATATCTCTTGATCACGCATCAAGAAAACACTTTTTTAACAAGTTCCTTCCAGTGTAAATCAAGTAAAGGAGACCTCTAAATGCAGAACTTCTTTATGACCACAAGCAGTGCCCAAGAAAACAGAAACATAATTAATAACTATGGCCACACATGGCCTTTGCAACGCCTCAGCCATGATGGTGTGCAATCCATCACTTCCTAAGGCCCTGCTGCCTATTTTCCTTGGCTTCATTTCAGCTTTTTCTTGTTTCTGTTTGCTCTGCACTCTGTTCATGTCTGACAGCCGTGGCCATTTCTCAAGCACTAAGTGACTCAGACAAAAAAGACAAAGCAAACAAATGCAAACAAGCATGCTACAAAACAAAAAACAAACAAACAAACAAACAAAAAAATTAGAAGTGACCACTCAGCACACAGATTATAGCAATTTCCCCGACACAGGATCTTTGTGGTGAGGGAGCAAGATTGAAGAAATAGTTGGATGGTTTTGTGGCTGGCAAATGAGAGGGCCTTCATTATACTGCCATCAGTAGTCTCCCAGGGAATAAGAAGAAATCCAGTAAAGGTCTGGGTGCAACATACTACTATGTTTCGTTTAGCACAAGTATTCTGCAAAACATATCTCAAATCAGTTTAAAGGAATAGTCAAAACTTCCATGTGACCTTAAAATACAACCACACCATGTCAGCATGCCTTGCTAGTGGGATAAACACCCACCGTGCTTACGCTTAAAGGACGTTGTGCAGCCACCAAGGCCACAATTTGCCCGTCATCAAAATAAACGAATGCCTCTCAATGTGAGGAGCGGCAAAACACAACATCCGCTCAGACGCAGTGCTACTGCCTTTAGTTGCCGACCCAAAAATGCTGTGCTGGCTGTCCTTCGCACCCTAATAGTTCCTTATATGGCCTTGTCTTTTTTTTCTTTTTTAACCCAAATCATCACCCAAGTCTCTCTTGACAGGGAACAGCATATCTCAAGTTGACACAGAGGTTATGTTCCCAGGATTTGAAAACCACACAGTGCCTGTTGATTCTGATCCAAATCCAGAAGATCCATAGTGGCTTAAAATATAAATATGTTTATATAAAGCCCAGCCATTGGCTTAGGTGATTTTAAAGCTGAGGTCTGTATATTACATGATCCTATTGATAGTTAAATTAGCTGATTGGCAGGCCTTTTACGTAACCATGTTTTCTTGGGTGAAGTCATGCCTCAGATAGAGCACAGACTTGCACATAAATATAACATTTTTGCTATGACTCCACATGATTACAGGTGTCACTAACAACATCTTCAGCGAGAGCCAGGGATCATATTTTTTCCTGTCTCCCATAACACATTTCATCACACAGATGGCAGCGGAGTCATTAAAAGAGAAAACATGTTTTGTTCTCCAAGACTCCTTTGCAGGTCTCTCCTTCCTTGCTTGGTTGCCAGTAACAGGCCAGGAGAGGCCTACACTTAAGGCACTGTCTTGGAACAGTTACAAATATCCTGCGTAAAAGCTATGCATCTAGTCAAAACTTGTACTCTCCAAGTCACCTTAGGCCATTTTCTCTTCCATTGCCTTCTAGCTTCTCTCTCTCTCTCTCAACCTTGACAAACACACAAAAAATGAGATAAGGACAGTCTCTTCATGATGACCTACATTTACACCATGCTACTGCTTTCTGACGTACTCCGATCAAGCAGAAATCCTGAATAAATATGTTTTCAAAAATTTCCTTCTGATGGAGTAACATGTCAGTATAATTTGTAAACGTACGGACCAAAGCAGACAAAAGGCAAAAAAACAGCACCCTAAAAACAAAAACGACACGTAGAAGCGTCTCTTTTTGTACTGTGGCAGTACAGCTATTCATCTTCATCAAAAGTACCACTAGAGAAGCTCTGGATGACTCACAGACATGCGAGGAGGCTCACATGAGACGAACGCGGGTTTCTTAAAAGTCGACTCGGGGACACAGCATTCCGAAGCTGCCCCGCTCCAGAGGGAGTACTCCTTTGAAGAGGTTACGCATGTTTCAAGGACATCATCATCATTACAACACAAAGCCATGCTTTTAGTCAAGAATGTTATGAGGAAACAAGACAGGCAACACAGACGGCATCCTGGGCCTGTGTGCTCCAAGGCCTGCTTTGACTGAAGCAGGCCCTCGGAGTGTCTTTGCGAAAGACATCCTTCAGCTCCACACTTGACCTACTGTAGCATGTGGCACACGATAGAGGGGAACTGATGCACTAACATTATGATCTTATTACCTGTCCAGCTAGACCACTGCCCCTCCCCCACCTCTTCATGTGCTGCAGTGTACAATTCCACGTTGCCTGGGCAACACAGTGGTTATGTTCTCGTCTCTTTTCACCTAGCATTTCTCTCCAGTCTTGAGCAAATGCACACACTCACTCACACACACACACACACACACACACACACACACACACACACACACACAGCTCCAAGAGGCCTGGCATGCTGACACTGCCAGTTCACATACCCCCCTCCCCCCAAAACACACACACCCCGGTAACAAGCACACTCCAAAACAAAGACATATGGACAGTGTGACCCCAAAAGACCCCAAAGAGCGAAGCCTGCCATTTAGTTTCAGCTGAGGATTCACGGCAGCACACAAGCATTTTCAGTCTCACGTTTTGTCAACTCTTCTTTCCATGATGGTTCATGAGCACGAGAAATCTTCTCTCTCTGAGATTTTTTTTGCTTGCCCATATGCTTAAAATGCACAATATTAAATAGGACATGTTCTGGCGTCTCACTTCTGAAGAGGTAATATCCTATCCATGAAATTGTCTATAATTCTCCATAAATCATTTTCACTTGAGGGACACCGTACACTGTTACCATGGCAACTTGACAGGAATGCGTCTCATCAGGGTTAATGGGCAAACACCTAACTACCAATTTCCAGAGAAAACTGAATCTCAATGAGCAGGGCTCTATGCCAAAGGACCAGTCTTTCTCTCTCTCCGCTCTCTCTCTCTCTCTCTCCCTCTCTCACACACACACACACACACTCACACACAAGTAGACCCCCTCCTTCACTTGGAGAGCACAGCTCACCTGACTTCACCTCATCTCCGTCTCGCATTGGAGACCCCAGAAACATTATGGGAAGTGAAGAGCAAGATCAAAACATTTTGCCATATTATACTCTCTCCCTCTCCTTCTCTCTCCACCTACAGAGCAGCCTGCCCCCCAACTAACCAAGAAGGTATTGTACTGATCATTTTCTGTGGGTGTGAGAAATAGAGATGGGGGAGGGAAGGAGAGAGGGAGAGAGAGAGAGAATGAAAGAGAGAGAGAGATGGGTACATTTGAAGAAGCGATTGGAGGGCTCTGTTTAAATAGAAGGCAGGTTCAGTATAGAATGAGGTATGGATAAAGGATAGATAGAGAGAGAGAGAGAGAGAGAGAAAGAGAGAGACAGAGAGAGACAGAGAGAGAGGAAGGGAGGGAGAGGGAGATGAGAGAGACAAAGAGAGACAAACAGAACATGTCTGCCACAGCTACACTGCTTTTTTATGGCACAAGTCAAAGCTGTCGTCCAGAGGCCTTAATCATACGCTTTGTGTCCATGAAAGCCTACACTTGGAGGGAAGGGTCAAGGGTCTCCACCCTCTACTGTATGATTCCAGCCTCTCATAAAACAGCACACACACACACACACACACACAAAGGCACATGCATGCAATGCGTGTGTGACGGGATGGAGTGTTTAGATAGGAGTGTGTGCTGTTGTGACAAGCATCATTCCACCATTGCATCTGCGTTTCAAAGTAGATACCTGCACCTGACAACCATACACACACACACACACACACACACACACACACACACACCTCTGTGTGTGATGCACAGGGTGACATCTCGCAGCGTGGCGCTGAAACAGTATGGCAATCAATTTAGGACATAATTACAATTTTTCACGGGCTCTGCACTCCACAGGTGAGAAATAACTGTAGGGATTAATGAAAAGAAATGCGTCTGATTTGCGAGATGGCATCAATGCCTCGTACATACTGAGAGGCACTGCATTGCCCTTCTTTGGGCTTCTATGCAAAGTAAGTACTACAGTATGTCTTGGAGGGGAAAAGCAATACGTCATTGCAAGCCTGGAGAGATCATCAAGTACTGCAACACAGAGCCACTTCTATGGTTCTGATGCAACCTAAACAATAACAAGCTAGAGTGCAATAATAAAAGCAGCACAAAAATGCAGTATATTGAAACAGAAAAAAAAAACACAAAATAATTTTTTTTTTGTTAAGGTAACTCAGAACAGTTGGACTGAAGTCTGTTTGATGAAGCTTATTCTGAAATCTGAACAAACACACTCCCCCTGTCCAAAGGCCTCAACTTTCACGTCAGCCAACATGGAGCTCTAAACGTGACTGAATCATGGTGTAGAGTGCAGTGCGTGCACAAGGTGAGCAGCTGGAACCTGTCAGAGGAACCTGGCTTCTCCAGCCATGTTTTGTTCCTTTTATGAAATATTAAGTGCATGACGCATGACGCAAAAAAAACACAAAATCAAATTCACTTGGCATCCCAGCCAGGCCAACACAGCCAGCTGTGAACATTTATTCAGTTCGGACTTTGCTAAAGTTCTGCGCTAAAACTCTGCGGTTTCTCCAACTTCACGCACTGACTGACAGCTCCAATAGCTGTCATTCAAAATATTTGCTCAAATATTCAACATTTCTGCCCAAAACAGAATGGCCTGAACTTTCTTGAGTCATGGATGACACTGCAAAAACACTTTTAATACAACACCCTTGGGCAATGCCAGAGGTAGAGCAGGGCAGAGAACTCTTATCCTCTAATTAACATTTGTCACTTCATAGATTCCCTAGCACAATGACTGTGTGTGTGTGTGTGTATGTGTGTGTGTGTGTGTGTGTGAGGATTGTCTAGCAACCATTGACAGCTGTGTTGCTCATTGTCAGCTTCACTGTAGCATCGTTCTGCAAGGGATTTCCTGTGCCCTTAAACAGAGCAATTAAACTTTAAATAACTAGTGTGTATGACACCCAAGCCTGTAGCTGTGCAGTCTATCCCTGTTCACTCCTTTTTTAGTGATTATGCACAGGCAAATTAGCAGACGTGTAGCGGGGGCATGTAGGCTACAGAAAATGAGGAGACATTGGATGTGAAACAGTGTTTTCACTTGGCCTTGGTCTTTGCCTAGCAGTGCTGATTACACTTTCCATTATTCATGGCTAATCTTTCTGCACAGGCTTACGCAGTCGACTTTACCGTCTCAGACACCACATCATTCAGATAGAAAAATACTAAACATGCCTAACACTTATTTCTTTTCTAGTCTCCTCAGCTTGAACATTCCTGTCATGAGGTGTAAAGCATATAGATTTGTGTAATTGTATGTGTGTTTGTGTAATTGTGTGTGTGTGTGTGTATGTTTTTGTGGACATAAGAGCGTGAGTGTGTGTGTATAATAATTTGTGTGTGTGTGTGTGTTTGTAAGAGTGCGTGTGTGTGTGTGCGTGCGTGTGTGTGTGCATGGGTGTTAGAGTGTGTGCATATGCGTTAGTGTTAGTGTGTGTGTTTATTTGTGTGTGTGTCTGTGTGTGTGTGTAAGAGTGTGTGTGGTTGGGTGAAGGCCAGCAAACCTCTGCAGCCTGTGATGTAATGCTGTGGCATGTGCAGGGGTTGCTGATGTCTGTCTAGAGTGGCGGGGCTGTCTGGGTTTGGCTCAGCCTGCCTGCAGTCGCAGCACCACTCCTGTCACCCAAGAATCATGGTTGAAGGTGTCTCTTTCAGCCGCCCCTCTCTATCACAACTCAAAAAAATATGTTATGCTACCTTTTTTTGTGGATTTTTGTGGACATCTGTCCATCATCCTTCCTCATTCTGCTTCTCTCTCTCTCTCTTTTTCTGTCTTTGACTTGTCCTCTCTCAAATCACTCCATTGTGTTCTGTCTCTTATGTATTGTTTTTTTTCTCTCTCTTTTTCTGCCACAGCTTTATCTTTCTCTGTGTCTTGTCTTCATCTGTCGTTCTCTGTTCCCTCCTTCTCTGTGTCTCTCTCGGTTGGTGGTGTGGCGCAGGCAAACCGAGGGCAGATGTGATTTTAACGCTCCAGGAGAGAGAGAGAGAGAGCGAGCAAGCAATTACACAGGACGCCTCAACATTAGCCACCACTTCGCCCGCGCAATTAGTTATACAACTGGGGGAGGGACAGTGAGAGAGTGAAGGAGAGAGGGAGAGGGAGAGGGAGAGAGAAAGAAACTGAGTGTCAGAGAGAGAGAAATAGAATGTGAGAGCAACGGGTGCAATAGAGAAGAGGGGATAGAGAAAAAGAAGAGTGACAGACTGTTAGTGTGAGAGACAGAGAAAGAGAGAGAGAGAGAAAGGAAGAGAGGTGGAGGGAGGGAATGAGGGAGGGAGGGGGAGACAGATGAGGTGAGAGAGAAAAAAAAAACTCTCACCCTCACTCTCACTGTCTGTGCTTTCAAACAGAATAGCCTGCAGGTCCTGCTCCATTCTGCAGACATGCACTCTCACAGCTGGCCAGAGAGCCTGAGAGAGACAGTCAGAGAGTCAGAGAGCCAGAGAGCCAGAGCATCAGTCCCGCTCACCTCCTCCCCTCCCGTAATCGATGGGCCTGCCAGTGGATTTGACATTTCAGACTGCAGTGCATCTCAGGGCACGCACAATCGACAGCTCCATCACCCCTTCCTCTCAATCCACACCAGGGAACAAAGAGGAGACACCAGCAGAGCAGGGACAAGAAGGAGAAGGAAGAAAAAAAAGAGCTTGATGGCATTCGTTTAAAAAAATAAAAGCGTCACGGTAGATCTGTTTGCAGTTTAAACTCAAAGGGCAGTGGTCTTAACTGCGTGGCAGCTGAATACATCAGAACGTTGTGGAGGCTCTCAGGGATTTGGTGGAGGCCGCTCTTGAAGCTGGCTCTGGGCTCTCAAACGACAGAAGGTGTGGCACAAAGCATGTGTGCTGGGTCGACCGAGATCTCGTGCCAGCCCTGATAATACGCTGACCAGAGAGTGCACTCAGTCAGAGCCATAACACAGCCCTCCTCTCTCATTCACACACTGACAGTGACACACTAACACACACACACACACACACACACACACACACACACACACACACACACAAATTTATACACGCATGAATGGACAGACGCACACATGCACACACAAACAGATACACCCACCCACACACTTTTGCTCTAACACACGCACACACACACACACACACACACACACACACACAGTCACTCCCTCTCTGAAGGTTTCAAGCAACAGACGGCATGGCACAGAACATGTGTGCTCTTTTGAGTAAGATCTCATGCCAGCCCTAATAATATACTGACCAGAGAGCACTCACCAGTTCAAACCACAGCACACCATATATCTCTCTAAATATCACTCTTTCAGAATACACCACAATATATTTATTATATATTTTCATAATGTAATGAGTCAAGGTCTGTGTTTAGGTTTGTGTGTGTGTGTGTGTGTGTGTGTGTGTCTGAGGTTCCTTTGAGTTGGCCCTCAGTGGTTTCGGAGTGACGGTGGCTCTAAACTTAGCTCAGGCCACCAAGCAGAGCGGAACCGGCCAGGAGGACGTCTGCCCTGCGCTGGCCGGACCACATGGACCTCCTTCAAAGGCCTCCAAGGCTCTGTGACAACTGCTCGCATTCCAGGCTCTCTGCTGCATATGTGTGTGTGTGTGTGTGTGTACATGTGTGTAGAGGGTAAGTGTGAAGGGCACTTCAGCCACGGGCCTCAATCCCATAGCGTCTGTTGCTGCTTCAGAGGAAGGAATCCAGGGCTCGTGCTGTTGCTGCTGAGCCAAAAAAAAAAGACGAAAGACAAAACCCACCCAGCCACCCTGCCCACCCATCCCCCCTCTCTCTTTCTACACAATCCCACCCCCCACTCTGCACCATGTGCTCAGATTCTGAGGAGGAGGTAAAGCACTGAGAGGGCGAAATGATATAATCTGCTTCTACTCTCACACGACAATTGCAGCATCTTGAGATTATGCAATGCTTTTCTGTGTGATGAAATTCTGTGTGAAATCGTGAGAGTACATACCAAAAACCACATAGCATGTTCTCCCACAAAAAAACAAAGAAAAAGAATGTTCAAAAAAGGTAACAGCTGGCATGTAAAACTATAAGAGTTCACTCTTGCATATCAAAGTGACACAAATGGGAGAGAGAGACACACAAAAACAAAAAATATGTAAGCACAGTGAAACTCTCAAATCTGGCACAGGAGTTTGTCCAGTCACGCAACTTTGACTGCTGAAAGCTCTGGCTGTTACATTAGTCACATTCGTAATTTGTTGGGGATTACAGCACTGGCCCAGAGATTCACTCTATTCAGTTGGCAGTGGAACAAAATGCTTATGCGTTGTAAAGAGAGACGCATTTGAATAGCATGCATAAATATGAGCCACTGCAGTGCTCCAAGTGGAACGAGGCATCAGAATTATTAGAAATATGACACCGGAATGTGAGAAAATGAGGGAATGGTGGCACTGGAAATAACAAAAAATATCATCTACATGGATCTACATCAGTTGGGGATGCAGTATGATCCTGCCTATGTTCCCATAATATGCATGAGCAAGATGGAGCGACTGGGAGAGCCCAAATTGCAACCGCAGGCGGGCTTGTCCTCCTCCAAGCTTTCTGCAGTAACAGCCGCATCTTGTGTGCGATAATTGGCACTGTGTTCATTTACATGTTCTTCATGTCTAAGGCACAGTGACATACACACTACCCTCTGGAGACCCTTCCTCCCCCAAACCAGCATGCAGGCACACACATATAAGCACATCTGGTGAGAAAGAGTGGGGGGTTGGGGAAACGCAGGGGCTCCTCAAGGACAGCCGGAAGCGGAGACCCCAGACTTCCCCAGTGGAGGATTCCTTGACCATTAAAGGACAGGAGGAGGCTCAGCCTGGACATTGAGTGTGTCAGTCTGATAAATGAGGGGATATTAGATGGCCAAGTGGCATATGCAAGCAGTCCCGACTCTAACGACCTCTCTCTGTGTGTGAGTCAGAGTGTGTGTGTGTGTGTGTGTGTGTTTCCCTTCTATGGCAATCTTTCTCTTAAAAGGGCTTTCTTTGTGTCATCTCCACATCAGAGGAAATCGGTGGTGATTCTCAGCCCCATAAGGAAGACACATGATAATCCACAAGGGTGAGACTGAGAGCAGTGAGACTTTATCAAGGGTTTCTTTCTTTGTCCCTGCGGTATGAACGGCCATGTTATATTTCTATTACTCAACTGCATATTGATGAGCCATATTGGTGCTGCCATGTGTCATTTCCAATGTATCCAATGTGTAGCCTCCACAAGTAAAACCAGGTATGGTTCTTCCAATGCATTTTCTTATGAACAGGTTTGGAATGCACTGTGTGTGTGTGTGTGTGTGTGTGTGTGTGTGTGTGCGTGTCTGTGTGTCTGTAATATAATATAATAAGCTTGCTATGAGAGTGATTGCACGTGAAAAAATGGTGCTGTTTGCAGGGGTGCATGACTGTGACTGGCCCTGTGATGACGAGGAGATGGCATGCCATTTCCTGCTCCAAAAGTTTCCTGTGGGTGCAAGTCATGGTCCGTACATGCATAACCACACGCACACACACACACATACACACACCCACATCTGCAGGTTCATGCACAAACACAGACCTGCTTTGTTTTGTGTGCTGGCCTGATCACAAAAACGTATGCCTGCCCTAAAAGTGATGGAGTGCACCAAAACCAGAGGCCTGACATTTTCAAAAATGAGCTGATGTATAAAAACACCGCAATCATGTTTAAAGCAATCACAGTGAAAACACAACAACGACTTTTTCACTGCGTATTTTTCACTGCTTGATTTTCTGTTAAAAAAAAACAGAGGGGTTTTTATTATTACTATCATTTCTTTTTTTTTTTTATTCCATGCAGCCATGTCAAATCTGTCATGGTTGCTGTATGGCTTGGATCACATGGCGGCGAATCTGTCCTGGAAATGAACGGGAGGAAAAACCATGTTTTTCTGAACAACCAACATAGCACATATGGATTCGTTTAGACCACATGGCTATTGAACATGGGCTCACCGACACCATATGCTACCCTGCCTTTCTGTTTGCAAATATAGAGCCAGCGCCTATTCGAGCTCTCTCGTCGTCACTGTGCCATTCCCCCTAGTGAGTTGTCATTTTAGCATGGAGATGCTGGACAGAAATGAATGAGTGCACCGAGAGAATGGATAGGGGGTTTGTAGGTTACCGGGAGGAAGAGAAAGCTCATTAGTCTGAGCCAGAGAAGCTATTCAACTGTAAACATTGTCAGGACAACACAATGATGGACATTGTTCTCCCCCCAAAAAAATGTCCTTTGAGTAGTTCCCCTGAAATGGGGCCAGAGAAAGAGGGGGGTGGGGGGAGGGTGGGGAGGGAGGCAGCGTGCTAACACAGAAGAAGTGGGGGAAAAAAGTATGTCAAAACCACTATGTTGACATACCAAAAAGACCACGATTTGTACACGTGCGGTCTCATATGAAGAGAGCTTATTTTGAAAAGAAAAATACAATCACAAAACAAGACTTCAACATGTTGAAAGAAAATCAGCTTGGCATGACTGAGTCCCTTGAGGCAAAGGCTTTGCCTTAGCATGATAGCATGACCTACTGGACTGTGTTGCGCTTCTTGCTCCAAATAAAGCGGACTCTCACTGCCCTTTACATCAATACATATCACGCGGTCTTGCTTGGACAGGAGACGTCAACAACAAACAGTCCCCTCACACCAGAGGTGTGAAACAACAACTCGGCAAAGTCAGGCTGGCGAGACTCGTCAATAGGGCCTGACTGGACTGACATATGCGTCAGTGCAGAGCCGAGCCAAGCCTTCCTAGTCTCTCGGATCAGGGCCCCGTCTGTCAATTTTGGGTCTGTCTTGATGGACACAAGGCCACACATCATCAGCTCCACATCCCCACCCCATCCCCCTTCGTCCCCATCCCTGCAACCCCATTCCACCCTATCCACGAGCCCCCTCCATGTTTACTGAGATCACTCAACGAGGCAACATCTGAGGAGATTTGTTTTGACAACACAGGACTCGACCTGTTCGGATTAGGGCTCAAATCTGTCACGGGGAGGCTGCAAAACTGATTTCTGAAGGACTCCTTAAAAGGATGTTGGGCTTCTTTCATTCTTTTTTTCACCCTAGCGTTCTCTCTCTCTCCCTCTCTCCTTACAGTCACACCATCCTCTTTGCTCTCTCTCACTCTCTCTCGGGCCCCAGGCACCAGTGAGGCTTCTGCCTGGCATAATTACACATGCACGCATGGCCGCCTTCAGCGAGGGAATCAAATGCCTTTTGTGCTCCAAATCGGCCTCCAAATCTGCTTACCCCTCTCTAGCAACATCCATCTTAATCTCGTTTTGCCACACCAGTGCAAAATCCCAGCACTTCCTCTGCCACGACACCACCAAAGAAACAAAACAGACCGAATGTCTAGCTCTTATTCATTGCATGCCACGATCATCCTACAGTTGGTACTACATAGCAGCAACAAAAAAGAGAGGGAGAGAGAGAGAGAGGGAGAGAGAGAGAGAGAGAGAGAAAGAGAGAGAGAGAGTGTGATGCTGGTATTATGGAATTACATTGAACAAAGGCCTGGGAAAAAAATCCAACCCAATCAAGAAGAAACAGAAGAAACAAACAGCAGGATCTATGCCGACTGCTTCATAAAGAAATGAAAAACAAAGTGCACATGTGTTTGATTATGATCCATTTGTATGGCAACCTGTTACTGCAGCTGTCTTGATGCACTGAGCGTAATGAGGGGGAGGGGTGCACATGTGTGCAGATGTTTTTCGCAGAACGGGTCCCTCAGCGTAGGGCGTGGATTGACATTGTTGTTCTTCAGAACGTCTCCTTCCGACGTTAAACTACCCAAGAACACACACGCATAGAAGTGAGCCCCATCTGGGACATGGGGGATAGAATCACTTCCTCAAAACCCCACCCTGTTCTTTCATTCAAACACACACACACACACACACACACACACACACAATACGCCCATAAGTCAGTGCTTAATCTACAGAGAGCACTTAATATGGGAATAATCCATCCAGCACTGAACAACACTAGAGAAAAGAGCAGCAATCACAGTCAATTTCCCTTCAAGTCCCTCCTGACGATTGTAACGACTTGCTTCCTGCTTGAACACAACAATGGCAGGTCAAATGCACAGTGGGGCTAATGATTCATCAGAGTGCAGATCACTCACACTGACTCACACAATCTGACCTCTGATAAACAGATGTGTGAATGGGTGCCCGAGACAGACTAATGTCAACAGTGCAGATTGCTGAGCCCATCACAGTGATGACAGACTCTGCTCGAACCTCACGTCGGTCAATGACACTGACAGTGAAAGAGCAGGTCCTCAAGCTGAACAGAGTATACAGCAGAGTGCAAAGCAGAGAGCACTGCAGGTCTTTCTGTTTTAAGTCCACACTAATCTAATTACTCAAGTATACTGAGAAAGATATAAAAGGAGTACATAAGTCACTCTAGAAGCTTTGATGACACCACATCAAGGCTGCCATTATGTTGACATGGGTCACACAATGCTTAACTTTGGCCCCAAGGTCAGTCTTTCTCTCTCGCCCTCTCTCTGAAAAAAAATCTTACATGATATCGGGACTCAGCTGTACAACCCCTATAGGGGTCAAACAGCACAATATTGCTGTAAATCTGTATTGTTACAGCAGGTGCAATAAAAGAGGACTGAACTTCCCGTTGAACAAAAAGAGAGAGAAAAGACAGAGAGATAGACTATTGCTGCCAAACACATTAATCGTATAATTCAGAACAGAGTTGCAGGTGCTAAAACATGAATACACAGATCCTAAGGACACTTCTCTGTGGATGGCCTGCATGGAAGTAGTCCAGGTCAGATTACAATCAAAGCAAATGCAGAAACAGAGGCAAAAACTGGCACAAGCGTCCACCCACACAGATGGGTGTAACCCAATATGACCCAACTAAAGTCCTAATGGCCCAAAGGCCCCCTAATGTGACTCCCTCAAACAGCCCAGATCAGAGGGCTCTACTAAACAACTCACTCTCAAAACTTCAAAGATCAGACCTGCTTCTTTCAAAGGAGCAACACCTGGAGGACAGAATCAGGGAAGCGAGGTAAAATCACCTCCGTATAAGATTACTATCATCAGGGGCCAGGGTACGTACATCTGCACAGAAGTTGCACAGAAGTCTCAAGTTTCACTCTAGACAAAGAAAGAAGGCACAAATAGGTCAAATGCATCATAATGTCCTTCCAGATGTTCTCAAAAACCTTAATATGTTTACAAAACCTATAGACCCCTCAATAGTAAAAACAAAAACACGGCCTGAACACTATTTTGTTTCCAAACTACTTGTTTATACCACATCAAGCAGCCATGATGAACAAACGAGAAGGTTCCATTTGAAATATTAAAACGTAAACCCTGCAGCAATGATGCTAATAATCAAACTCTCTTGAAACGGTCTATAGCTCAAAGTATTATTCCTTTAGTTGCTGACGGATAATGGAGATTTAAGTGGATAATAAGCATTATAGACGCAGAATTAATGAATTTTAATATCTAAAGTCCTTGAACAAGCAATAAACTCACAATAACTACAAGATTACATTTAAACAGCACTGTTAAAAGAGGACCAGGGAAACCGTTCACAACGTTTCTATCCAATGGCTTTTTGTCTGTGATGCGGTTCTCTGGAAAGCAGTGTTATACATTGACAAGGTCATGCCTTTGCAATACACAGCAGCTAAGCCCCCTGGTGACCAATATTTACGCGGACCATTGGTTTCAGCCTGTGTGTCCAAGAGTTTCTGACCGAGGAAGTAGTTTTCTGGGTATCCAAACCTGCCTTTTACAAGAGGGACATTCAGGAAGAGGCAAAGCAATAGGTTTGCTCTCTCACTGTGGTCAGATGGATCAGCGAAAACCCACAACAAAGTGGGATGGCAGCCAAAGACATTTTAGGACTTTTTTAGGACTCTTTAGGGCGCTTGTTTAGGACTCTTTCTGAGGAATGAGTTGGGAAAAAAATCTTTTCCAGGCAGCAAAATGATTCATTCTTGACTAATATAATGTGGCAGATAGGCTTTCTTTGTTTGTCAGTTCCTGTGGAACAGAGATGTTTTATGTCCTTGTGTGTGACGTCAGGATGATTCGGCTTGATGAGAATACTCCGGGCGCAGAGCGTAGTCTCTAGTCCCCAGAGGGGCTGATGGAAAGGGAGGAACAGTTAGTCTAGGAAGGGCACTATTGATCTCAACACCAGTCCAAAGGCTCCGCCCGGCCTTAAATCCTTCATGACAAACACATCTGAAATCCATTACACCACCGCAGGGCATCCAGGAGAAAGTTCCTACCCCATGTCCATATAGCCTATGCAACCTTACATAACAGCACACAAGTTACTCCATGCGTTTGATGTTGATACCAGTTGTCCATGGCACGCCATTATAAAGGCATAATCCTGACAATGTAAAACATGAAATAAATGCAAACCAGTGCAAATGTGCAACCTGAACTCCTGGGTATTCTGGCTAACTCAGTCCAACTTCACTCTGGAGATCGTATCTCTAATGCTTTGTGTTTTCTCTGTCAGTGGAACGAGGCACCTGCCATATTAAGAGGGATTGCTGCCGGTCAGACGTGCACTGTGCCCCTTACATAATCATGTATGGAGGATCCCTCTAAAAATGTTAACAAGGCCTGTGTCTAAACTTGTCCCTGGTTGAGGCAATACCTAGGTTGTTTATGCTGGAGCTGTGCCTGACCTGCTACTCACCTGCCCGAAGAGAACGTCTGAGTGAACCGAACACACTACGACATACGACACACCCGTCGTATGGATATTGCACTCGATTTACTCAGAATTACACACAAGTCTGGACTGGATGAGACGATCACAACACAAGATTTAACTATGACTTACGAAAATGTGTATTATTCATTGTTGTTGGCCAAATACACCGTTTATGCATCCACAGATTTCGTCATTTTAATGCATCTGAAACACTGTCAACTTTGTTTCTGCCCTGACTGAGTTGTTTTATCATGGATTGATTTTACAGTGTGCTTAACATTTCTTTTCCAGCACCATAAGTGAATCAAGCATAGTATAGCAGAACCACTCTGGTGAATGGCTTAATTTGTATGCCATTAGCAGTGCCAAAAACAGTGCCAAAACAACCACAACTAAAACTTGCCATCACTGAAAAAAACAATAACTTCTGCACACCATTATGGGATGCCTCACTGATTAAAGACTTCCTGCATTCACAGATAACTTTCATTTTTAACAGTGTGCCATTATAGTTCTAATTCTGCCACAAACAACTACTCCTTAGTACACAAGGGAGACTTCCTGCAAGATTGTGCATTGTTGCAAATTATTAACAAAGTGTAGTATTCTAGTTCTGATGAATAACTGTTCAATAGGGTAAAGACACGAAGGACAAATCCACAAAGTCAGTGGAGGTTGGGTGGTTCTGTTTAAGTCATTTCAACAACATTTGGCCAAGATACGTTCTGTTCAAACTAAACAGATGGAAGAAGGGCTGGTGATACTTATTTAACATATCAGTGAAAACTCAGTGCAAAGTTAGCCATGCTTCAACCTCTGCCATAGCTGGCCTGAAGACTGCCTGCAATATTTGATCATCTCCACAAGATGTGGACTAGCAACCAGCAGCACATCTCTATCTCTCTCTCTGTCACAAACACAAACACACACACACACACACACACACACACACACACACACACACACACACACACACACAAAGACAAACACACTTTTAACTGTGACTGAATCAGGACAACATCATGGCATGAGAGCAAGCTAACACTCTACAACTTTAAAGAAACAATGGGAGCTGAGAAACAGCAACCCCACGTCAGCCAGCCCCTACATTCATCATTGATGAATAGGCGAGAGAGAGAAAGGGGAATATCTTTTTAGCCATTCGGAATGCATCATCAAAGCAGGAAGTTAACCTCAGGGCTGGATCTGACAGGGAACACTGAACAGCCCCTGTCAAGTATCTAAAGACAACAGGAGCATGAGAGAGAGAGAGAGAGAGAGAGAGAGAGAGAGAGAGAGAGAGAGAACAAGGGGGGTACGTTTGATCCAAAATGGAGTCCTGAGATTAGTGCATCAATGTAGTTGCTGCCTTCCAAAACACATAATGTACCTTTTGGTGGTGACACCAAAGAGTGTGTCAGGTGAGAGGGACCCAAGATCAAACAATGAAGGCCTTCACTCACTGGTCTGGCTGCACCCCTAGGCTGCCTCCTCTCAATACGCAAGACAGAAACCCAGATCCTATTACAGGTGGGTTACATGAGTGGGGCCTTTGTATGACCCAGGACAGTGGCCTACACTACAGTCTCCCTATACAGCTTTTTTTTTTTTAATTTCCCCTAGTTCTGAGTAACTAGTCATACATAAATGTTACTGTTTACCACTGTCAGATAAAAAAGGGCTTCTCTTTCACTCTCCAGACTTACCTGGCGAGAGAACTGACGCTATGATGAAGTCCACTGAAATGAGAACACAGAGAAAACAAAGAAGCTCTATGCTATCCCTCCCCACCTTCCCCACTAATCCCCCCCACCAAAAAAGTAAAAAATAAAAATATGGGCACAACAAACAGCGCTCCTTCAAAGACACTGTTCTACAAGAGGATCACAAATTGTGCGTCTGAGCACAGAAACCCCCTTTGGCAGGAAAACCACCAGCTGACTGTACCAAACTGAGGGAGGAAAGCTAATCTGAGCCCTGCTGAGTCAGAGTGACTGCACGCACGCGCGCACGCACGCACACACACACACACACACACACACACACACACACACACACACACACACACACACACACACACACACACACACACGCACGCACCACACACACACACAGACAATCTCAGACTGGACAAGGAAGGACAGTACCAGACAGACAATGCCCAAAAGAAACTTCCCCTCTCAAGCCTCTTAAACACTGTGTGGTGAGGAACTTTCCAATTATAAATATCTAAAGAAAAGAGACAAAACAAAAAAAAAAACAAAGAGAGGTGGCACGATGGGTACAAATACTATATATATATATATATATATATATATATATATATATATATATATACACACACATACATACACAGACATTTATATAGTATTTGTACATATGTGTGTGTGTGTGTGTGTATATATGGGCAAAATCTTTTCAAAAGCTTATGCTAACTATGTTTTCCAAAGGCAGCAATAAATCAAAGGATGGACGTGGAGATGACACAGAACTTTTCTCAATCAGACTGAATGTTCTTGGCCTGGAGCAACTAGGCGGTCTGTGATGTACGGTGCCGAGTGCTGCTGCTTCTGCTGCTGCATCTCTCTCCATGTTCTCTCCACTACTCCCACGCCAGATGACAAACTCAGTGGAAATGTGCCACTAAGGAAGCCCTAAGCTGGCTACAAAGTCACTCTCTAGCTCTTTCTCTCTTTTTTTCCCTCTCTCCCTCTCTTCTTGAGCGTCGCGCCGCTGAGAAACAAAAATAGATGTCGAGAGTGGCTGTGAATAAGCAGCACCGACACACACGCACACAAACACACACACGTTCGCACGCAACTCTCCCTGATATACATACAGTTTATCTGCTAGGCAGAGACCCCCAAAGCATCTCCTCAGCATTTTCCAGCACACTGAGCCAAGATTGGATGTGACAGCTGAGACAGAATTATGATTTCCTCCATTATACCTCAGGTCACACTGCTGACTGCAGGCTTTCACACCTAGTCCAGGCCAAACACATAGATGCACAACAACACACTTCACCTGACTCACAGCTACAGCTACAGCGGGTTCAACAGCAGTGTCTCCAGACAGTGATAAATATCACATAAACAATTAATGCAGAGATCACTCTGAGAGGTAATAGGCTTCAACTTTTGCTTTTGATGAGCTTGCAAAGGACATCAAGTGGGAGAGCTCTGGTTTCAGTCGGTTTTATACTGTCCATATCTTCATTTCCAGTGTTATACATTTCAAGATTTCACTACAAGAGTTCACACAATTCACAAGAGACTGCTGAAATAAGCAAACTGTAACAGGGATCTGAGAGGCATTGTAGTTTGACATTTCTAAAAACAATCTTTCTGGCGCCCAGTTTGTTTGCTTTGCAGGGCAATTTCATTTTCTTCCATGGGGATTTCCAAGACACAACATGTCGATCTTTAAGCCGAGCTGCTTTTTTGTAAAGCCTTTCTCTTATTTTCTTGTAAACATTCTGTTACGCATTTGTGGTCAAAAGGGGTAGCAGAGCAAAGAGTAAACTCTTTACCCTGTGATAATTGCTTTGACCTGGGTTTTACCTTCCAGACAATCGAAATTGTTAAAGTGAATCACTTACGGGTACATCTCCACGCAAACGCCTATGATTACTCAAAGAAGCCCTTTTGTTGAACCGAGAGATGCAAACCACTGCAGGCCCACTGCATAAGCTGAGGGCCTTGAGTTGGGGCCTTTTATTACCTAGCTGTGGGATGGTCATGGTTGGAAGGGTTGGCAGAGGAGAAGGGGAAGAAAAACTGTGTTGCTAACAACCAATAAGGCACACCGTATTCTTTCTGTCTTTTCTGATTAGCACTGTGGTTGCTGGGAGGAGGGAGAATGTAATTGTAAGCTGAGGGGGCCCTTGTAATTGGGATTTCACGGGGCTATTTTCTTTATGTTAGGGTCTAGACGGGGGGACCCTTAATGGAATCTACATTCCAGTGAACACAGAACCTGCCAAATGACATATTGCTAAGCTCTAGCGCTCCTGTGGCTCGTTTTCCAAGAGAAGCTTAAAATTAGACAATGCTGTGAGGTTTTAGAATAAGAAATAAGAGACACACTATTAAGTAACCAGAACTGGATACCTCACAGGGGGAACAGCAGAGGCTGTGCGTTGCCACTACTGGTCTTACGAGTTCATGCACTGACATTCTACCAGTCTTCACAAGTTTCTTTGATGACAGCTTGTTTTTCCCATTGAGGGAAAAAAACAGACAATTTCATTCAGCACTTCAATACTGCCAAGCATTCCTGTAAGTCCTTACACTTTAGCCATTTGTGCTTTGTTTTTTTTAGCCCTGCAAAGTGATAACATTTTGTGACATGTTAGCATAGGGAAGTCTATGTTTACGTACGGGTCTGTGAGCTCTGGGTAGCGAGGACGAGCATGCAACCGAGACTGCCCAAAGGCACATCTCTTTTGAACTACTACGAACCCCGATCATATGTCTGAGGCATGTCTCTCATACATTCACATACACACACACACACACACACACACACAGAAAACACATGGAGACACCAGTCTCGTGACTACAGTTCTCTCTGCACTCCAAATGTAGGTATAAGCATGGCACTGCACAAGATGCCTGAGATAAATTCACTCAAGATGGGATGTATTCATGTACTCATGCAACTCCTGTTGTTTTCAATGTGATTTACCAGATAAATAATGTTGC
Organism: Tenualosa thibaudeaui; assembly: GCA_027481765.1. NCBI lineage: Eukaryota > Metazoa > Chordata > Actinopteri > Clupeiformes > Clupeidae > Tenualosa > Tenualosa thibaudeaui. The sequence goes on from JAIFZK010000007.1 coordinate 13,984,601, forward strand.
CTTCACTTGGCTTGACAGATCGGGGCTAAATCTGCCCTAAATCAGGGCCAGATCAATGCCAGGGCCTGGGCCAAATTCGTGCCAAGGTTTGTTGCTCCCTGATCACCCCCTGGTGTGCATCTCCCTGGCAGCCCCGCTGGTTTGTCCATCACGCACAAGCACTACACCAGCAGTCACCAGTGCCAGCGATCAAAAATAGAAGCCTGTGGCTGGAATCCCTGCTATATTTAACCTTGCATTTTTCCATCAGTAGCAGCATTGTGACAGGCGGGTGTGAAAACGTGTTCTGCCTAATGTGCTCTAGGTGATTAAAAAACAACTTTTTGTTGAGGTGTCATATTTCTAATGAAAGGTCACGTCCAATTATTGCCATCAAGAGTTAGTGTGCCATTGGGACTTCTCAAACTGAGTATCATATTTGAGAAGCATCTATGCAGTCATGTAACAGAAGTGTATTTGTAGCACTAATTAGTGAAGGATACTCAGCTAACAGATATGATGCTTTGATTTGCTTTTCTGCTCAGGGATCGAGAAAACAGGAGGGTCATTAATAAGCCATTGGCTGTTCTAGTTCCCTTTGAAATGCTGATGAAACATCCTCTTGTTAGAGTAAAAATCTTGTTTGGAAAAATAGGCCTTCAAACTGGAAGCAACTTTTTTTCCCTTCAAACTGGAAGCAACTCAGTCAGATAAGCCGAAATTTGGGACGACAAATTGATAGAGCCAACTTTGGCCTGTCTGCCCCTACATCAGAAGGAATCATTATCGTGTCCTGAAACTTTAACCTCTGCCCTAAATGTCTATGGATGTCTTTCCAGCAGAGGATGAGAAGGACTCTATCTCTTGGCATAAAGCAGCATCTATGAAGAGTCTGTTCAGAATTATTTCACAATCTCTCTACACAGGCATCAACAACTAACAGTTACTTGTTCTTACCAGCAACTTTGCCTCCTTCACCAATGAAACTCCCAGTGATGAAATAGAAATCGTCTGTCCCTTACGCAAATCAGGACTGAAAAACTGCCCATTAATGTGCAATCTAACAGGCAGAGTCTTGCCATCAAGGCCGTTACTGACAAGCCCAGACGGATGTGCTGGTAGCTGGCAGGACTTGCTGGTGAAACTGATCAATATGTTGGGCTGGGCTGTCATTCATGTTAGGGACTACAGACAATCAATGCAGCCAGATGTGAAAGTGCATTATGGGACTGGGATGTCCACAGTTTCTTCTGGGTCACATCCATACACTCATATAAACTCATATAAATAAAATAAATCACTTTCAATTGCACATATCTAAATACATAAATCAGTAGCAAAAATAAATGTAATGTCTGCTTCCTAGAAAAGGAAGAAAAAAATAAGTATCTACTCATTATTAGCACAGTTGCATTTTGTGATCTGTCCTTGAGTAGGGTTTTTTGATAGCATCCCTTCTGTGTTTATTTGAGTCTTACCACCAGCCTTTCTAGAGAGCGTAGGAGGGGCAGTTTTGGTGTGTAAACTGGCACTGCAGCACTGAGCCTTGTGCTACACTTCTCTTGCCCTCAGCCAGGTGGTCTCCAGGAGATGTGATGTCCATTAGATTACCATGGAAACCTCGCAGGGGATTTTACTGCAAACATTTAAATGAGCAGCCATCTAGCCTTTCCCCCTCCCGGCTTCTGTAAAGGCTGCAGAGAAACTGTGGTCACTGCTTTATCTTTTCACTATGGTTAAGGAGGAAACCTTTAGATAGGAAAATAGTATAAGCGTTTTATTGAATGCTCTGTTATTTACAGTTGAACTACTAATAAAACATACTACTATGTTTTATTATGGTTGTGTATTGAACTTGACAAGTTTGTCCACAAGGACTGAAAATAAACATTGCAAAGCTATTTAAAACAACAATTAACTTAATTTCTGCAATTATTGATTAATAAAATGATACATTACTATCCATTTGATATAGTCTACATCAAATGGCATATGGATTCATTTAGCAAAGCACTTGAAATCAGCGTTGGCGAAGGTGAAAAGTTAATAATTTTTTTTTTTTAAATCATCTTTCTCAGTGAACAATCTCTGAAATCAAAGAATCCCCATCACACCTGTGGTGAAGATTAGGAGATTCATACATAAGAATGAATGGGGAGAGATAAATGGACTGTGCTGATATCTAGCCCCATGCTGTGAAAGAGCTTTTGAAATCCAGGCTCCCTGTAGTTTAGTGATGGGCGGACAGGTGTGACATTTTTGGATGGAGGACTTAATGATTCAAACCTGTGTCTAAACCACCACTGACTAGACTGAGGATGGAAATAAACAGCAGCCAACGAGGATTAATGTGCTGGAGCAGGACAGTGCAACAAAGTTCATGAAGTGAAAAGTGTCTGGCTCAATCAAACCACTTTCCAAAAACTTGCTTCCAACTGGAGTCTGAGGCTTTAGAGTTGTCCGTCTTGGTCAAGCTGGCCACTAACAGCGAGTGTCCATGTCAAGAATGAGACACGTGGACATAGCATTGACAGTAATGCTCTTGTGTGTGATTATTTGAGAGCGTTTACCGTTGGTCCAAAAGAACTTGCTAACCCTAATGGTGCAAATAGTCATCACCTGTTTCTATCCCAAAGCCACAACAAACACTACAAAAGGCTTACAGCACCATAAGATCATGGACATTACAGTCAGTAAATGCACTGCATGTATGACCCACAAATGGGCAGAGGGCCGGTTTAGAAAGCTCACAGCATGACACAATGAACACACACACACACAAATCCTCAACTCTTACCAAAGATTACTTCACATCTCCACAATGCTGCAGTGGATCACGAAACAGATTATACGCTATATTACAAATCATTGCGTGAGAGTTCAGATGGATAATCCAGAGAGATAAACATAGATGGTCTCATGTCACAGAGCTGGTATTCTCATACTGCTCAGAAGAAAAATTGTTTACATCTCTTGATTAGACCCCGTGGTTGATCATAAATGACCTAAATGATTGACTAATGTTGCATTAAAATAACAAGTGGGGTCTTGTTATTATGGCCACCATTTCTCTCAGTCTGGGTGTGTAGTTCACAGGGAGTAAGCTGCAGACATCACTCTATCTTTCTGCTGTTCAGGCTGACAAGCCCTTGCATTTCACAACTGAAAACCCTTCCAGGAATAGCACTGCAGAGCGATCACACAGTCCCATCTGCTCTCGTCTACACACACACACACACACACACACACACACACTACACACTCATGCAAACACAACAGGCATGTAGAGAACACACACACCCATACACACACACAACTGGCATGCACACATACACAGGCATGTAGAGAAACACAGATACGCACTCATGCCAGCACTGAAAAGAAAGTACATGAGCTAATCGACACACCCTGAAAAGAAATAAATATTGAACTTGAAGACCACAAACAAATAAACAAGTAAGTGTCTAATTCAAATTACAAACACATGGGGGCTCTGACCAAGGGAAAGAGCAAAAAGCATTGACTTGTCACTAAAGGATATGTCAAGTATCATCAATAAATATCAGATGGCAAATACTTTTACCAAAACCTGCTCAGCAAAGTCCAGTCCAAATGGGAAGTCAACCACTGATTTCAAGACTATGACCATTACAGCTGAAGCGGCAAAGTAAAACCATGACCTAGAGTCTTGCTCTTACTCTTTTCATACTGCACATTTTATTACACTATTGCACTTTCATTTCAAAATACTGCAAATTTCATGTTACCAATATGCACTCTTGGTTTTTCATTGTGTTGTACCTTGAATGTTATCCTCTCTTGTAAGTGATTTTGGATAAAAGCATCTGCTAATGCATAAATGTAATTGTAAATGTGTTAGTAAAAAAAAATACCTGTGTGTAAGTACTTGCCAATACCCTGAAATGAAACTGAAGATCAGTTAAAATGAAACTGAAAATTGAAACAAACAAATAAGTAAACACTGTGATCATTTGTAAAACAAGGAAAGAAAAAAAGACAGACAGACGTTTAGTTTGGGAGCGGCAAAAAGAAAAGAACTCTACCACCACTTACTTCAACATATCAAGGTGGCATGATATGATACAATGGCCTACCTTTACCTGGGTTGTTTGCCACAAAGAGATCCTTTCACGGGACAGAGTCGATCCAAGTGTCCAGCTGGCTTGCAGGATGCTGACCTTTTCCGTCCGGCCCGGACAACTTCCCAGCTGGAAGAGAATGTCAAGATGCCAACCTGTAATGAGAAACGTCTTGATTTAGCCGTCAAAACCACAAACTGGCCGGCTTTAATTAAACAAACAAGACCCTGCTGCACATCTCACTGAATCACTCTTGACAATATGTGCGCTTGGATTCAGAGTGCTTTATTATTATGCTGACACCAGTGGAAAAGTCCGTAAATATTCATGTTTTATTTGATTTCATCACACAGTCCAGCAACATAAAGAGAGAGGAAGAGAGAGAGAGAAAGCTCTTCTTTCCATCCTGCCATTGGGGGTAATCTGCTGCCATGCATTGCAATCTCCCCTCTGTAGATAAAGGCTATCTTTTGCCTCCATACTCCCAGAGCATCAGCAGGTGTCGTGACTGAAGCGTCTGGGATGCAGGGAAGGACATCTGAGACAACTTGAACAGGAGGCTCTCTATTCAATTAGTTCAGATGAAGCTGCGTGCAATAGAGCTTCTTCTCATGACAAGTAAAACTCACACTGAGTGTTTAAATGTTTTAACAAATCATATTACAATAGGGGCAATGTTATATAGTGTTTCATGTATACAAACTACATAACATCGCTGACTGAACCTTTAACAGTAATTTAGTTTTTTATGTTACATTTTTATGTTTTTTTTTTCCCACGATAATTGTGCAATTATTATAAATGATTTTGGAGCATCCTTCCTATAAATGTCGTCATTGGTTTCTAATCCAGCCACAAATGAAGTCAGGCTATCTCTTGGGTTCACCTTAAAAGCCCCTTGCGCAATGTGCACTTTGCTGAAAGGCAGATGACATCACCCTCCCTCTTGGCCAGCACAGCTTGTGTGTTCTGTACCTGTCTCTCAGGATTCGCTAGGCTTGCCAATCCGTTTTATGCAGTGAGCAAAGCGACAGAGAGAGGGGAAAAATCCCCCCTTGCAGCTGAATCTTTGATGATGAAGCAAAATGTAATGTTGTTGAAATGGATATTCTCCTGCAAGGATTTTGGTTTAATAATCAGTTGTGTCCTTTTTTTCTGAGTGTACACCTGCTGCTTGAAGTCATTCCCCATGTTCCTTTCATCTCCCATAATTCAAAGGCTTTTATTACAACCATGTGAATCTGTAACAACAGAAAAGAGATTCTGCACAGTTTTCAAACCATTCTGGTATTGACTAAACAAACAACAACATAACTACATATAAAAATAATCATGTCATGTCATCTACTGTAAAGTATTCAAATTATGATGACATGAAGTGCAGCCTAGATGGAGGCTTTACTGACAAAAGAACAGTTGTGATTTACTTATACTTAAGTCAGTAAGTCTTACTTACCTATCTATTATAAGCAACTGAGTGACTAACCTTGACATATGTAGCTAAAAAGCCATCCTTCGCATTGAGATTGAGAATATAACCTGGATACTATAATCAGTTTCTTCATCAGAGTTGGATACAAATACTGTTGTGGACTCTGGAGAAGAGAGCCCCCCAGTGGCCAGTTGAAGACACTTCAGCCTTACAATGCAACCTTTGAAACATTTGGCCTAATCTGCATTTACTGCAGTGCACTGCAGGATAGAAGGGCATCTGGTGGCAAACACATGGCATCTAAAGCATTTCCTTCAGTGGGCATCCAGGTGTTTTTCATTGGCCAAATACTTGCGCCCTTGCAAGCTTATTTGTTTGTCATTAAGACGATTACTTTTACGTTGCCATAAAGTGACGGTTAAATGATACCAGTTGTGCCTGTGATGAGGTCTGATGGGGAAAGCATGTCAATAATGTTTGCCTGATCCCGTGGGGGCTATATGAAGAGACCACATCTACCACAGACAGACAGACAGACAGACGGAGCAAAGTGGAGGAGAGAGGGGTCAGACTCTGAGACAGACGTGTCTCTCTAGACTGTCACACAGCCGAGAGGTAGATGGATTGGAAGTTAGAGGGCAGGGAGGGCATGCATGATTTCACCCAGCTGGTGCATTGCCCTCTTCTATCCACATAGTGTAACACAAGTCAAGATGAAATAATGACAGCTATGGCCAAAGGCTTTTTGGTCTTGGCTGACGCTCCAGTTAATATCGTTCTAGTCATCTGACTGCAGCTGATTTTCAGGACTGACTAAACAACTTGAGGAAATTTGGTAGAATGTATGTAATTAAACCATCTATCTTGTTTCTCATTCCTTTTTCTCCCCCAATTGCAATTTCATCCTGTAACCGTCTGCTAGTCTTTAATCAAAACAGCATGCCAACATTTGTTAAAACATTTTCATCCTGTCTAGTATTTATCACCGTTGTCATCCCTTCAGTGTCAGAAAGAGGACATGGTGTCTGTCGCTAAACTAGGAAGTTGTTATCCTGTCTGAGCCTGCCAAGATCAATAAGTTACTTTGGCTTGAGCTGGCACTACTGCTGTTAAGTGCGGACCACGTCAGCACTCTCCCAAACGCAAGGGCTTTCTGCACGAGTCGCCTGTAGGATGTGTCCGGCTCGCTGGCTGCCTAATGACTAGGAGATCCTCAAATCACAGCGCAAAGGAGTGACTTCCAAGTCAGCTAGGAAATGATGCTGTGATAACCATGAACCAGATGTGTGTTTTGCACCACAGACTTTTAGAAGTTTTGGCTGTCATAGTCATTAATTTCTCCCATCATTCATATTCATTCAGAAAATCATACTGGTGTTGCCCTGAAAAAAAAATAATGTGGGGTTTGACACAGCCAGACAATCACAGCAACACGCCAGTCATGTGCGACCTACACTTGACCTTCCCTTCCCCACTTGTCCTACCCAAACACTCTGGAAAAAGGGCCTTTTGGACCAGATTCTACAATCACAGATGCAGACGTCAGAGCCTGCTTTTCAGCATGCCAAATTTGGCGAAGACTTCTTCAGCTTGTGTGGGTTCTCTGACGTTCTTTTTTCTTGGCAGATGTGCTGAGCCTGCAGCTTTTTGTTGAGCTTTTGAGTGTGTGTGTGTGTGTGTGTGTGAGCAGAGATCCCATGCACGTGAGAGAAAGAGCGAGTAAACAGACCACAAACTGCTGGGAGAATGATCTCGACAGGTCTCTGGACACCAAGGGGAAAAGACATCAACCCTTAATCCACGTCCCACTGGGCCCCTGTTAAATTACGTTTGTAGAATAATATTATTCAGGTTAGCTTGCCAGTCCATAGCGTTCACTTATACAACATAACCAAGATTGACACACCCGTTCTTTTCTCTATTCACTCCAATATTCTGAGATCAGATGCACCTTATACAGCACAGTTCATATGAATGAAACCAAACAGCACAAGCCATGACCCACAATACAGCACAACCAGTTTGGGCTTTAGGACCAGTCACTTCCACTTCCACTAATGACAGTATGTCATTCTTAAAATTCAGTGTGCATTGGAACAGTAAGGAAGTAAAGGAAGGTTTTCCTGTGTCAGTCTCCAATTACACTTCACATAGTCACATTTAAAAAACTGCTAACTGCAATGCAAAAAAATGCTCTCAAGTTTTAACATTTGTAATGATATGATTTTCCATTCCATTTGTAATGGTTGTTGCCTAGTACATTTTTTTAGCTTATAGACATGCATAGGAAGGATCTGCATGCCCAATTACCCTTCTTTCAAGCTATACTGCTGTATATAATAGAGCATCCTCTCTGATTCTCTCCTGTGACCTCGAGGACTCATAGAAACTGACTGACAAGGGCATTCCATTATTACCACTCTCCACAATGTGCTGTTTTTTTCTTCATGTAACTGAAGACTATAAAAAGAGGCTGAAATCCTGGGAGAAGAAAAAATACATTGCCTCTGTCCATTTAAATATCTCATGTAGAGAGAAAGAATAGCTCATTAAAATTGCTTGCAGTCAAGCAAAGAATTTCAAAAGCATTTATTACGTACACAAACAACAGAAACAGGAAGAATGTCAATACCAAGAACACAACATAATGCCAAACCTGCTGTCAAAAAGGCAAACAATGCCAAACACGTAAGGACTTGTGTTGATTCCACTGTGCAGCAAGCACAATTCCAAGTTCAAGTCCAATATTTCGCTTTCTTCAAATCAGTCACCTCATAGCACATCACTTACAGAACACAAACCATAAACAGTACATTTTAACATAACCCTATAGCAAGAGGTCTAGAACAACTCACTATGTCTTTGTCAAACAAACAGGTATGTCCTGTACCCGACTAACTGACCCAGTCAGTCTGATAGTATTTTTCAAGATTAAAAAAAAAACATTAAAGAGGGGACATTAAAGAGAAACTTGGGTCCTAAACACAATATCTGATTTCAACTCTAGATACTTTAACAGTACCAGCCCCCATGTCTGTTTCCCCAACAGTAAGATCATGTGCAGAGAATGTGTTTTCACCAAAATAGATAGGAGGCCCAAGTTTCCATGAAGTGAAACAGAGTCAACATAAAGTCACTAGCATGACAAGAGGACAAAGTGGGCATGCTCTGACCCTTTAGGCTATATCCTACAGCTCATCAACTGTTACAACCAGCTTAATTCGTATGGGTGGACTATTTAGGAGCAGCTGTTTCCCCTTATGTGAATTGGTTTAAGAGAAAACAGTCGTTTCCAGTCACTATCTCTGAGCCGTAATGGCTGCATGGGCATAGTGAATTGTTCAAAGCTGTTGAGAATACTCTGCCAGGAAAGACTTAAGCCTTGTCTTTCTTCAGCAGAGGCCCAGAAACACATTTTGCCTTCCTTAATATACATCTAATCTGCTTTCACACATGAAATCAATAAGACTTGGTTTGGGTATTTTTTCCGAGCTAAAATACCAATAAAATATACACCCATGATATATAAATAAACTGACTTTAAAACCTCTGACCATTATGATTTACTGATTTCAAAACGGGATGCTTGACTGTGTAAATAGTTATTTCCTGTCTATTTAAAACTATGAATACACCTTCACTGTTGGATGGTCTCATTATTTTCAAAGTCAAAAGGAAAGGGTAGAAGACACCTTAGACATACACCACTCTTGCCATCTAGTGGCCATTACAGAAATAACATTTTGGCAACAGGAAATTAGAGTGCAACATTAACAAAAATGTTTGCCTGGTAAGATGTTCATTCCCGTTGTTATTCAATTCCCCTAATACAAACTGTGTCTGTTTAAAGTCATTTCTTCAAATACTGTAAACACACAGCAGGGAACAGGGGAAATAAGCTAGATAATGTTTCCGAAAATGTAAATTCCCTAATTAGCAAATGCAATGGACAGTATTAAAATTAACCAACTACAAAATATAGAGTGCTTAGACCCTATGGTATAGCCACAGTGCTTACAAAATTTTTCAAAAGCATTTAGATGTGGTCACACACCAAAAGAATGTCTGTTCATCCAGTTGCTTCACTCCTTAAATCATCAGAACAGTACAGCTGTGACAGTTGTGCCCTCTCTCCAAAAATATTTCACCAGTTCAAAACATTTAAGAAGCCTCTGACATTTCACAGTGGGGATCATTTTGTCTCTTGCAACAGTTTAGCATTTCCTCACAATGCAATTGCATTTTCTCCCTTCCTCTTCCATTTTGAGGGGATACAAAACTGTTGTGAGGGAATGTAAGTTATTACGCAAAGGAATACAATAAGAGCTACACACACACACACACACACACACACACACCTCTTTTCCACCTCTATGAAAATAAATTTCACATAGGCTACTGGTAGTACTAGTGGTTGAATGGTAATGTGAAGCCGCTCTGATTGCATTTCAAGAGGTTAAGACAGGATATTGTAATAAATGTCTGACAAAATATAAAGAAAAGGAGGACACTCACCGCAAGCCTAGAGGAACCGGGTTGCAATGCCACAGTCAACCATCTAGGGCAGTAGAACACCTGCAAAGATAACAGAGAGGCCTACTTGATAAAGGCAAGAGCAATGACAGTCTTTGGGTGAGAGTATGCTGACGTTCTAAATTAGAGAAATAAGCCTATTTGAAGGTCTTCACGGGAACAACTTCGAAACAGTCCAGTGTATTTCCTGAGCTATAACTGAAATTTGTACATTTGCAGACATACCATCGCACTTTAATTCATCAAGGTGAGTGTAACAAACATCTAGACCTAGTAGCCTAGGTCTATGGACAAGTAGGTATGACCTAAGGACATTTTGCAACCTCGTTAAACATATAAAGTTACTGATGTTAAAGGTATTAAGGTTTTAAAAATAATGTGAACGTTAAGGGGAAAATGTAGCTGGCCGCTTTTCCATATGCACAGCACTCAAAACACTGGCAAAGTCAATGTGAACAAGACAAGACATAAAATAGCCTAGCCTAGTCGAAGCTAATCTGTGCCGCTGAAGCTGAAGATATGTCTAAAAAATAGCTGCGTATTTTCCTCTGTACAGTTTATGTTAGACTACACATACCTATTTCTTATTTGAATTGTAGACTGCCTTGAATATTTTGTTTTCTAACTTTCTTTGGACAAAAGCGTCAGCTAAACGAAGATATGTAAATGGGCTATAGGCCTAATTGTTTCCTCAAGATTGCTCTTCAATGTTTGCCAATCACCCACAATTGAGCTGGCATCTCATTTCCTTTTGTCTGTTGGAGCGACCCCCCGTGGATAGATTTGTGTTTTGGCCTACTATGTCTTCCAGAGGTCCTTAAGATCTTGAAGGTATCCCCTCTGGTATACCTCATTGCCAATAATAAAGGAACATAATTAATTGCTATTCTTAATAAACTGGTGCAATTGGTACGATTTCCGTGTCCACAAAAAATATTAATTTTCAATTATAAATAAATTGAAATGTATAAATTTGGATGATCAGTGAAAAAGATACAGATCATCCTAGGCCTAGGGCTGTTGTCTTATCCACTTCGTTGTCTCTTTGTTGTCTTGTTTGCCAGTTAGTCTTTAGGGTGAAATAAAGCTGATCAAATTGTCACGCTTCTCAGAAAACAATTTTAACACAGTGGCCAGGAGACATGACATATTGTCCTGCTCACTGTTTTTTGCATTAGGCTACAGCAGCAGGCAATTCAACCAGAGTTGTTCAAAACCAGCTACCCAAAATGTATGAACAGCTCAGGAAAGCACCAATTTGCTCTGTTTGGATGATTTTTGATGACCTAATGATTGATTATATTGGTCTAGTTTTAGATGAGATTTAGTGAGCCTGATGGGAAAATGGTAAAAACAAACCAAACCACTTTTTGGATTGTTTTTTGTTGTTTTTTTTTTCAGGTGACTACATTTAACATTCATTACATTCTGTTGAGGCAGTGGAGCTTGCTATAGCTAGCCCAACTTTCTTCAGATGTAAGCATTAGTGAGGATGCCTTTGTTGCATCTATTTAAGGCTTTGATCTCTGATTAGGTCAGGCTCAATCAAGGACAGGCTTTTGATTCCTAAATTTTACATCACCTGATTTTGTATTTGCAGATAGGATCTCTAGCTGTCAGTTTTGACAACATTTAACAGAATCCACCTCTACATGCTATCCTTACCCTCCATTTGTTGCTATGATGTGTTATGAAAACTATTTATATCTCTGTCATTGCTGTAAATATTTGGAGAGAGCACACCATATAGTTATTTTACATCCCACATCATAAAATAGGATCCGGTTTCTTGATAACAATGGATCATGCATTTACGCAATTGACAGCGATTTACAGCGATTACTCTTGATTGACTCTCCCGTATGTTTCCAAAATATGCTTGTTAATTGTTAATCTGTGGATCGCTCATAAACCTAAAAGTGTTTTTAAACAACAATGGTTTCCGGAAATGGTCAGAGAACCATAATATGTTCTTAAGAGGGACTTTACAAACTATTTTGGCTTAAGATGCTTTTGGGAAACCCGGGCTGGGCACAGGTCAGTTTCAGTTTAGTCTAGCCTGGTTATGTATGGCATATTTTGACCAATGACTGATTTGGTAAACTAATAACATTTCAGGTATTCTGTCTAAAATAGATAAGATAGGCTCTAAATAGTGCATGACAGAAGGGACATCAGTCAACAATAATTGCTGGTGAATGTTTTTATTTATTATGGAATTATGGAAGGAGATGGGTCCAGGACCCTAGACCCCACTGTAGACTTCCCTGATGGTGTCATCTTGGGGGTAACATAAGGTCTGTATTGTCTCCCTTGTGTAATGTTGTAGAAGTTCATATTTCATGTCCTGTAATTGGTATTTGTTGGAGAAACCATTGTAACCATTGCATTGTAAACATTGCAAGGTGATGAGTCTGGCACAGTGGACACTACTGTTGAACCTTGGCGGTGTTGTGGGCCAGAATTTAACAAAACACTGATGTAGCCGTCTGCTCAGTTGCCCCAACAAAATGCTCATGAAGGTTGCTTTGGTGATGTTTATTCTTTCTTGTTTCATGTTCTGATTGTTGTTGTATCATGTCCCTCCCTGTCATGTGATTTCAGATGGACTTAGTTGTAGAATGACCCATATGGCAGCACCTGATGTAGCCTACTGTTAAAGGGGATCTTAACACATCCCAGGTACAACATCTGGCCCATTTGCAACTGCCACAAGTTAACTGTTTATTGTCATTACAGTTTCATTGTTGATCTGTTTCTGTGACAAACCTATAGCACAATGATCTTAACATCTTTCCTGTGTATGTGTGAAATAAATATAAAAGATAGTAACATAGCTGCTGAAATGGCTTGTTGAATATAGTAGAGGGTTTCTTGTATTGTATGAATTTTTAAAATAATCAGGAATAGGACTGTATGTGTGTAATTCTAGCTGCCAAATGTAGCACTTGCCCGAGTGGGCCTCTGAACAGTGTAATGTGTTCCATTTACGAAAACCACCAGTGACATATTCATTTAATGGGATGGAATTATAATTATAATTTGCATGCACATTTAGTGAAAACCTGGATCCAGTGACCGCATAGGATTTAAAAGTTTAACTTTTCCAAGACAGTGTGACTTTATAATTTATAATTAAGAATTTATACTAGTGATTATGTGTATATGGCTCATTTCAAACCATGAGACAGTCATTTCCCGAATATAATCCTCTGTGATCGAAAATAAATATAAAATAAATAAACAAAATAAATCTGTATTAACTGCAACTAACCATGCTTGTGTATTAGCCGTGCATTATCATAAACACTTATTTAGTGTTTATAATATATCAGAATCAGATCATGATGTAATGAAAGTCGATAGAGGGAAAGAAATCCCAAGCATTGCCCTCCCCCATGAATTAAACTGATAACTGAAGATGTTTTGCAAAATCAATATATTAACCTTTGTTAATAGTTGGGAAATTATGGTATTTGCTTCCCATTCATAGAGCCAGGACTGTACGCTAACACACACACACACACTTACACTGACAGCTGGGGCATGAGGAGCAGTTGGTTGAATTTGACAGAAAGTGTATTGGATTAGGAGACTGCACCTTTAAGATCCACAACATGGCGCTAAGACCAGAACCATGTAGAGAGCCAGAAAGAGAGTACATGTATGTTCATGCTAGTTTTAGCATTAGTTTTTTTCCATTGTGTGACTTTGTCTGTCACTATAGGTTAAGGACTGTTTTCCTGGAAATGTTACATATCTCACAAATACCCAGAAGGGCACATAACGTTTTCTGCAAAATTGTTCTGACATTTGCCAGAACAGAACAGAAATTTCCAATACTGTTTGCACAAAGTGTTTCTTTCAGAAAGGCCATAGTGGTAATGATTCTTAAATCAGTGCTCTTGCCCAGGTCTGACTAGGTCTTACACCTGACATAATGAATTTCTGTTGAGGTCGTTCAGCATTTTGTCATTAGTTTCGCTGCTGTAACAATACCCTTCTTGTTTTAGTTGCTTCAACAATGAAAGTCTAGTCTAAGGATGTATCAGATCCCCTATTCCTTATTGTTTTATGTGACCCATATTTTTTTTTTGTGTCCTTTCTTATGGTATCTGAATCTGAAAGAAACCATCAAGAGGGAGAATAGAACACAGACACATTACTCAGTACATACACAATATACACACATTACAATAAGATTTGTTGACTTGTTTTGAATTTATTTCCCCCTTGCGTGTGGATATGTACTTGAGAGGAAAATCTCTTAATTTTAACATGAATTTGATATTCCCAACAACCATTATGCTCATGAAATTAAGTAGAACAGAATAGAACAATCCCCCTCACCCGCCTGTCTCTTGCCCCATTCATTTTGCACAGTCAACTAGAACAAGGAGAAAAAAAATCGTGTAGGGCTACTTGCATAATATTATATTGATGCACCAGCATGGTCTTATATTTTAGAAATACACTTGCAAGAATTTTAATTAATCAGTCAACATAACTTTTCAGAAATTATCATTGGTTCCTATCCTTTGGCTTGTAAAGAAAGATAAGAGAAATTAGGACTGGTGTACGTTACAAAAAATTGGCGACTAGATTCACATTGCTGAGTGGTGTTGGTAGGTATGAGAATGATAGCCAACTGATGAGGGCAAGGAGGTGTTGTTTGCCTGTGCCCCCATCAGTTAGCGTTAGCTGCCAGTTTGTAAATTCGGTCTGCGTTGTACCAAATGCTGTAATTCTTAAACTTACCGACAGCACTTGGCAGCCTCAAAGAATGGGCTGATTGACTCCAGATTTTTCCTTTAATGTGTAAATATTCTTATTCTATATATATATATATATATATAATTATATATTATATATATGGAATAAGAATATTTACACATTAAAGGAAAAATCTGTCATTATCAATGAGTCATTATATATATATATATATATAAATAATGTGTGTGTATATTTATATGTATTCATACGTGTGTATGTATACATATATCTCAAAATTAGAGGAGGTCAACTGATTTACAATGGCAAGATGGCACCAGAGCCCACCAAAAAAAACAATAACAATGTATTGCATAGGCTAATTGGATTGTAATACTTGCTGTATCAAATTGTAACAAATTTAATGTGGCTACAATACAATGACGACATTGCCTCTGTGGCAGTTCTCACACCAATACAGCTAACATGCTTCACCATTCCTTGATGCCTGGAGTGAAACATATGGATGCATTGCACATTGTAGTGCAGCCTAATGCAGTCACAGTGCAGTCCTGTGCAACTGTGGCACAAGGGACCAGAATGGAGAATATCTGTGTGTGTGTGTGTGTGTGTCTATGTGTGTGTGTGTGTGTGGTGTGGAGTGTATGTGTGTGTAGCGTGTGTTATCTGATAGTAGATTGTGCAGGTAGCCTCTCTCCATCACCAGCACTGTCTGCAGTCCTCTCCGTTCTCTCTTTCCTTCAGCTTGGTCGTGTAGATTATTATTGGTGGTCACGTGCTACATCAGCAGAGTGCAGCTGGAAGGTCATTGTTTTCAATTACAGATTGCATCGCCGATATCCTGTATCAGATTGTTGATCATGACATCATGGGTGCCAATGGGGAGGGCTAACCTAGCCAAGGCCATGGTAGCCGGAGAAGCCTTGACTGTTACCTCCCACTGTTATGAGGTAGACAGGACAGCGGGGTGTGTAACGATGGCTAACAAACAAGCTCTTGTCTACTTTTCTAGCCCAAGCCCAAAAAATTGGGTGTGTTAAAGCTTGCAGAGTGTCGGACATTTGACACTGTCTGGTATTTCTCTTCCTTTTTAAGGAAATCTTTTGTCTTTTCTTCTTCTATTTTTCTCAAAGATTTTTTGGATTTGTTTTGTTAGTTACAGGGACTGAGATATCGGCCATTTCTAAAAATAACCTTCTCCTGGGACAGGAAGCCCAATAGAAAAAAAGCCACATCCTTTTGTCCCAACAGTAATGTTTCATTGTGTTGTGTTTTTCTCTCCTTCTCTCAATCCATTTCTCCCCCCTAGTTCATCACAGCTTGTTGTCCTCCAGTTTATTGTGGCAATTCTAGTTGTCCAGCCTCACTAGTGCGTGTAACTCAAGTTTGAAATAACCGGCCCCAATTTTCCAAAGCCTTAAGTAGAATGATTCACAAATTGGTTATACCTCTACAGGGTGTTTGAATTTGAATTAATTGCATCTAATGGTTTTGTGGTGAACTACAGTGCTTAAAAAACATAATTTTAAAGGCATATGGCCCTGTTTTAGAATGGAACAAAACAGTGTGATTGACTTGAAGCTGAAGCAAACATATGTTTGATTAACATATCTATTTGTTGACTAGTAGGTTATTTAGTTATGTTTGCTGCATGTTTGCAAACTAGTCAACCAAGAATAATTCAAGCCTTCCTTTTCTCACTTAGGAAAATCTATCTCCTCTGAAACATGTCCTCCTTTGAGAACATTCAATCGCTTTTTTTTCCTGTTCCTTCAATGTCTCTATTTTTTTCTTCCCTAGCCTGTGCTCACTCTTTTTTTTGTCTCCCCCTCCTTCTCTCTGTCCTTCTTTTCTTCTCCTTCTTTCTTTTCTGGCTGCTTTTCAGTCCTGTTTTTCTTTCATTGTTTTTCTCTCTGCTTTTTTTTCCTCCTCTCTCTTTTTTTCTTCTGCCTTCTCTTTGGGACCTATTTCTTCTCTTCCTCTATTCAGGTTTTCTTTATTCTCTTTTCTGAATAGTTGTGGTACTTAAAGGGAAAGGGGAAGGGGAAGGGGAAAGCGAGAGGAGGCGAGGGAGAGGAGAGGGAGAGGGGAGGGAGGGAGGGAGGTTAGTTTCAGTCAAAGCTGCAGCTCGGCTCAGAAAACTTCCTCCTGCCAGAGGCTGCATCACCTACAGTAGATGGAGCTTCCAGAGGGCCGTTTCTTCAGCCTGTGCACACAACTTATTTGCCCTCTGGCCAACATAAAATGTCTTACGTGTCAATATTGTCCCTTGATGGTGAAAATAATTTTGGTTGGACCTCTATTACATATTCGTAATTCATATTTATTCAGTTCATATGCCCTTGCAACAAAGTGATTTCTTACTGATACCACATATTTTGCATGAACTAGCCTACTGTTTTTCATCATGCCCCTTGTATTTGGATTATGTATAAGCAATGTAACCTGTGTATTGAGAGTAGTCTAGTCTAGGCTTGTGTAGTTTATGAGCAAAATTCTTTTTGTCTAGTATCTTGTTAGTTGTTGCTGGAGTCTTTCAAACGTACAAGAGCCCATTATGGAGTGGAGCTACGATCCAGAGTGCAGTTTGTTGTTATCTTCCAGCGAAGGCACACCATGGGGAGACAAATTGTGGCCCGTGACGACATCTTCATTCTGGTATCAAGCTGACAAGCAATGGAGCTACTCTGAATCTCGCTTTGCACAGACCCCCACCTCTATAGTTTACAGGCCCCATTTGATGAGGTACCCAGGTGTAGAGTCCACAAAAGAATCCATGATGTGGTGCTATGGATCTTTGGTATGCCCTTGCATCGGAGGTTTCTTCTGGTACAGGTTCTAGACCAGAGAGCCTCTTACTCCCCCTACCCACCCCCCACACACCCATTTAATTTCCGTTGAAACCAATTTCCCGCTTACAGATCTATATTCTGAATATGTTTTTTTTTTTTTCTTCCTCTTTTTTTCCCTTTCCACCTTATAGGTGAAAAGACTAACGCCTCTGTCACCTCATATGAAAGTTGACCACTCTGTCTGGTATGCATGCAAATGACCACGACAACGAGCAAGTGCCAGCCTTGGCGGAATCAGATTGGATTGGAGAAAAATTTGACATGATTAAAAATGCAGAGTAGATAGATAGGGGCAACAGATGAAACTTCCCCCCCCCCTCTCTCTTTTTTCCTTCTTTCTTTTCCATAAGTACAAACCAAAAAACGGCATGATGGAATGGCAGGCTTGAAGGGGAGAGAAAGGTGAAAGACAGATGAAAGTGAAAAGAGATAAAAGCCAGAGTGAGGAGGGTGTGGGATAAAGCAGGAGGAAGGGAGGCAGAGATGAAAGCAAAATGAGAAAGATAAGAACAGAGAGAGAGAGAGACAGAGAGGGAAACGGAGGGAGAGATAGATAGTGTACAGAGCGGAGAGAAGGGGTAACCATGGAAACAAGAGGAAGGTACAAAAGAAGAGAGAGACAAAGGGTTTTGATTTAAAAAGAATGAAACTTGGGAGAAAGAGAAAAGTAATTCGGGCTGAAATTTGTAACTGTGAGGCGAGGGGAGAAATACAAAGGACGAAGGACTCGACTGAGAAGGGACCGTGGCTTCTTTTCGCCTGGCCGTGATTCACTGGCAATGAGGAAGCCTTTTGGCATAGCCCAACCACAGGGCACTCGAGAGACCCCTAGTGTTAACAGGCCTCGCCGGGTCATTGTGGGCCTACCTCGCCACCACACCAGTCGGCACGCCGACCAAATATTGGCTGTCAGGATAAAAAAGGAGAGAGAGAGAGGGAGTGAAAAAAACAGAGAACGAAACAGCCAGTTGTTGTTATGCTGCGCTCGAGTGGAGAACGGCTGTGTAAACCTTTGACGGCTCCTTCAGGACAAGAGCTGCACACACAGGGACGTCGGCTGAGAGACAGCAAGACTCCTCCGTTATGAGGAGATGATGCGTTGCAGAGAGAGAGGTGTCGAAGAGATGTAGTGTTGTTTTTCTTTTCTTTTTTTGTAAGTCATTCAAAACAAGTCAGGGAAGAGGGGTACTGTTGGGTGTTGGGTTGGTGTGAGGGTGGATGGTGGGGGTGGGTGCTGACCTCTCAACCTGAGACTGCAGTGAGGGAGAAAGAGAGGGAGTGAAAGAGAAAAAGAGAAAGAGAGAGAGGGAGGCAGCTTGATTGATGGTGTGAAAGGAGGGGCAGTGTTGCACACACACACACACACACACACACAGACACATGGAGACACACACACACTATGCCACACAGGGTTGTTTCAGTGACAGATTTGATGAACTTGAGCTTTAAGGTGCCTGTCGGTCCAACATGGGCTACCACCTCTTTCCCATGCATCTTCTATAGATGGAGATTTACATTCATGTTTGTATATCTGTATAGAGTCGGAGGCAGACGGAGCCTTTTTATTCTGTGGTTTTTGAGTCTCTTGTGGCTCTCTCTTTCTTTCTCCTTCCCTTCCCCCTCTGTTTTTCTCTCCTCTCTCTGTCTTTCTCTTTCTCTCACCCTCTCTGTTTCTCGCTCACTCACTCCCCCTCCCTCTCTCCCTCCCCCTTCTCTCTTGATCTCTCCTCTCACTCTCTCGCTCTCCCTCTCTCTTTCTCTCTCCCCGGCTCTTGCTCTCTCATCTGCCCCCCTTCCCCCCCCCTCCACTCTCGCTCTCTTATGCTCTCTCCTCTTTTCTCTTTTCTCTCTTCTCTCTCCCTCTTCCTTTCTCTCTCTTTCTCTCTCTCTCCCTCCCTCCCTCTCCCTCTTTCCATAGCTCTCTGTCTCACTCCCTCGCCCCCCTCTCTCTGTTCCTTTTATATCCTCCTTGCTGAATGCTCTTCTCCTCTCCTCCCTCAACTCTGTCTTTCCTCTTCTTTTTCTATTCAGTCTCTTCCCCAGCTCTCACTCCACACTCTTTTCTTACCGCAGCCATTTCTTCCCCCCAATATTCTGTCTCTCCATTTTGTTCCCCCTTGTGCTGAATGAGAGGGCTAATCTTTTATTTAGGATTTTGGAGTGTGCCCATCTTTCGACACAGGGTGTGTTCGAGTGTGAGTGTGTGTATGTCTGTGTACGTGTGTGTACGAATGTGTGTTTGCATGTATTTTTGTGTGGCAGTTTGTGGGTAAAATAAGGTGTAAGACAAAATAAACAACCCAGTGAATCCCTCAATCTGAGAGGAGCAGGCTCTATTGATGTGTGATTGCCATGTGATCAGGCGCGCCAGTGTCCAGCAGGGCAACTTTTGTCTGCGTGGAGATTAAGGCCGAGCTGAGAATGACATTTGGGGAGATTTAAGATGAAGATGATGACAGCCGGGAAGGGAAAAAAAAGACGGAGAAGAAAGAAAGACTAGGAGATGGGAAGAGGCAGGAAGGGAGTTTTTGGCATACATGATCCCAAGGACGAGGAGCCACCCCTTCCTCCTCAACTCCTGCTCAGCTTCATCATCATCCTCACAGCAGCTTTTACCATCCTGTCCACTGAATGTGCTGACTGGAGCCCCAACTCCACATGGTCAGCCATCCATACTCTGATGCCTTTATTTCCCTATAGAAGTAAGCTGTCAGGAGCATCCCCATTTCCTGCTTTTATTTCTAACTCCCCTGTGCCCTGATTGGTTAGGGCTATGGGTGGGTGGGTGTGTATGTGTGTGTCTGTGTCTGTATCTGTGTCTGTGTCTGTATGCTTGTGGTGGGGTGTGTGTGTGTGTGTGTGTGTGTGTGTGTGTGTGTGTGTGTGTGTGTGTGTGTGTGTGTGTGTGTGTGTGTGTGTGTGTGTGTGTGTGTGTGTGTGTGTGTGTGTGTGTGGATGGATGGGGGGTGTATGTAGACTCTACAGCAGCTGATTATCCAGGGATCCTTTTGCATAGAGGTGGAGGAGGGCTTGTATTTGACTAGACGCTGTTCTGACTGGCAAGATTGGAGGGGGGGGGGGTGAAAATGTGTACATGGGGGTTTGTGTGTGTGTGTGTGTGTGTGTGTCCACATTCATGACTAGACCTCGAGGGTTTTTATTAATCTGAATCCCCTGATGATGGCACTGCAAAAATACATTACTGATTAGGTTGCAACTTTGGCTCTTGGTGAACATGGGCATGTGACATGGGCCTGATGGCAGAGGTGCTCTTTCTGATCTGCGTCCTCAGTTACTCACACTCTGTCAGGCCATGCTGTGCCTACGACATCAAGCCAAGGGGTGAAAAACTTTGGCCTGTGGAGCTTTGGCCAGGATATGGTCATGTTTAAAGCTAGTTGGAGCCTGCCTTGGTGTGTGCACACTTGTGTGTGTGTTATGTGTTTGTTTATGTGTTTGTTTGTTTGTTGGTGTGCGTGTGTCTGTGTGTGTCTTTGTACAAGGTTTTGGTTGTGTATGTGTGTTCAGTTCACCTACTTATAGGTTAGTTGTCTGTGTATGTAGTATTGTACAGTATCATTTTGTTTGTGTTACTAATTGTGTGTGTGTGTGTGTGTGTGTGTGTGTGTGTGTTAATTCAAATTACATTACTAACCTATTGTGTTTCCATTTTGAAGTGATCAGTTTGTGTTTGTTCAGCATCCAGGCATGACCTATGTTTGCATGTTCAGTATTTAGTCATGGATGATTGCATATTTAGGAACTGTGTGTGTGTGTGTGTGTGTGTGTGTGTGTATGTATGTGTCTCTGTGTGAACATGTGTGTTTTTCTGAGCACAATGCATGTTCATTATGTAGAAGTGCATGGTTGTCACATTCAGCATCTAGACATGTACTGTGTGTGTGTGTGTGTGTGTGTGTGTGTGTGTGTGTATGTGTGTGTATGTATGATGTGTGTGTCTATGGTGCATGTTCGGTATCCAGGCATGAGTGTATGCCCTCATCTGCTCTGATTATGGGCTTCTCTGCCCTCCATTTGGTTGAATTAAGTGCTGGAGCGTCGGCCGCACAAGCTCACTGCCAGGGGAGACAGGAGCATATGGAGCAGGGCTAACCATGCTGTTTGTGTGTGTGTGTGTGTGTGTGTGTGCGTCCGTACGTGCGTGTGTGCGCATGCGCGCCTGTGCCTGTTCCTCCGTGTGTGTGTGTGTGTGAGAGAGAGAAAGTCAGTCAGTGAGTGAGAGTGAGTCAACACTTGCATAAACATTTGCATGTTTGCTGTCTCTCCTTGTGTTCTTTAATTATGCCGTGTGTGAGTGTGTGTGTGTGTGTGTGTGTGTGTCCGTGTCCACGCAGTTGTTCTCGGGCTAGCATGTATAGGCATTGCGTGAATTCAGACTGCGTCTCTCGTTCTGCTTGAATCTAGACTGGTGCTTGTGTCTGGGTTAACTTTGAAAAGACTGACATGACGATTAAGACAGATTAGGTGCATCCAAAGCTAGAAACAGGAGGGGTAAAGCACAGAGCACAGCACAGAGAGCACAGAGAGAAGAAAAACTATACCATGGGTTTGCATGGCATAGCAGACTAGAAACTAAAAACAAAGGGTTCCCTTTTTATGTCGACGCCACCACCAACCCTGTACTGTCAGTAATACTAATGTTGTGGAGTGTGACGGAGTGTGTGTGTGTGTGTGGGGGGGGGTCTATAATGGGAGCCTGCGCCCCTAAAAGCTTTAGGTGCACTCTGACCACCACAGTCATGTGACCGAGAGTTGAGGCCTCACTTGTCGTGAGCACATCATGTTTTCAGTTCACTTCAGAACTAGCCAGATGAGTA
The DNA here is from genome assembly GCA_027481765.1 of Tenualosa thibaudeaui. Taxonomy (NCBI): domain Eukaryota; kingdom Metazoa; phylum Chordata; class Actinopteri; order Clupeiformes; family Clupeidae; genus Tenualosa; species Tenualosa thibaudeaui. The sequence continues at coordinate 14,007,066 of JAIFZK010000007.1, forward strand.
TAGATCGGGAACAAAACTCTCTCTCTCTGTCTCACTCTCTCTGTATGTCTCTCTCTCACTCACTCACTCACTCACACTCACTCTCTCTCTCTTTCTCTCTCTCTCTCTCTCTCTCACTTTGTCTCTCTTTCTCTTCTCCTCTCTGTCTGATTCTCATATTCTCTCATGTCAAGCCAGCGTTGTTTAAGAGCTGCAGGGAAGTGGATCTGTAGAGAAGTGAAAGTATGTGTTTGGTGTCGGTGTGTACCCGGCCTCCACACACACACAGACACATGCATGCAAGCACATACATACACACAGACACACACTCTCACACACACACAGACACATACATGCAAGCACATACACACCATTGGAGGCCCTGCAGACACAGTGGAAATCCCAGCTCAGGCATAGACTGACCCAACAGCAAAGGGTTCACTTCCCTCAGCCCGTCTTCCCACCTCACACAACACCTCACTTCAGTCCCAACCCACCCCATAGCCCACAACACCCCCGCCCCCACCCTCACCCCTCTCCCCTTGTCACCGCTGCAGAAAACCTGTAGAACCACACACTCACTCACACTCTCTCTGTCTTTCACACACACACACACACACACACACAGACAGACACACACACACAACACTACCTCACTCACTCACTTGGAAAGAGAGATGGTGAAAGAATGGTGGGCGTTCATTATTCATCATCTCTCCCTCTTTGTCTGTCCGTCTTTCTTACTTTCTTTCTTTCTTTCTTTCTGTCTTTCTTTCTTTTCTCTCTCTTTCTCTCTGTTTCCCAGCAGTGGCACAAGCGGTTCACAAGCCTTACACTTACAGGCTTACAGCCTAGTGGACATGTCCTCTCTCTCTCTCTGTCTCTGTATCTGTCTCTCTCCCTCTCTCTCCCTCCCTCTCTATTTCTCTCTCTCTCTCTCACTCACTCTTTCTCTTTCTCTCTCTCTCCCTCTCACTCAGTGTATTGTATTTATACCTGGAATGAAGCCAGTGTAGTCTCTTTCTTTCCCTTTTCCACTCATTCTCTGTATCTCCCTCCCTAACTCTCTCTCACTCTCCCTCTCTTTCTCTCTCTCTCTCTCTCTATCTCTCCCTCTCTCCGTCCCCCCCAAAAAACTTTTGTTGTATGTCTTTTCCATTTTCCCCCAAAGGCGAGCCCTGTGTGTTGTTTTATGTACGTGTCCCCAGTCATTTCTTCCTCCATGTGGTTTCTTTGTCTTTTCAGCCTCTTATCTCTTTGTTTCTTCCCTTGCTCTCCTTCTATTTTCTCTCCTATTCTCTCTCTCAACTTCCTGCTATCTCTCCCCCTCACTCACACCCTCCCTCAATCTCTCTTTATCTCTGTCTTCCTCCCCTCCCCTCTCTCTCTCTCCTTCCCTCCCTCCCTCCCTCACCCTCTCTCTTATGCCATATCTCTCTTTCTACCTCTCTCCCTCCCTCTCTCTCTGCCTCTCTCTCTCTCCATATCTCTTTCTCCATATCTGTCTCTTCCACACACCCCCTTCGCTCTCTCTCTCACACACACACTCCCTCACTCTGTCTTCACACACAAACATGCGCGCACACACACACACACTTTCTCTCTCTCTCTCTGTCTCTATCCACAGTCACTCTCTCTCACTCACACACACACACACACACAATACTCTCCTACAATGTTGATTTTTTCGAGGATCGCTTCTCTGGTTCTTAAATGAAAATAGCCTTTACTGATGACACACCGTTGTGATTGGCGTGCCTTGCATGTGTAAGGTGAGTTTTTTTTCCCATAAGTCCTCTGGAGAATAACGCAAAGCTTCCTGTCTGTGTGGACTTGACTGCTGCAGTCTCCACTGTGCTTTCAAAATGCTGTTAATGAGCGACCAGGAAGTACCTTGATAATCCACTACCTGCTTCATCTGTGAGTGTGTGTGTGTGTGTGCGTGCTTGTATCTGTGTGGTGTGGGGGGCCGGGATGGGTGTGTGTATCTGTGTGTAGGGGGGCCGTCGGAAAGCCAAGCACCTAAGCACACACCCAGAGGCAGGTAGCTAACCGCACTCTCTCACACAACACACACAGCCCCAAAGAAATCTGGAAGTTCAATAGTTAATGTCTTTCCTTGCTGTTTTTCCTTTTCCTCTCTCTCTCTCTCTTTTTTCACTCACTCGCCCTCTCTCTCTCCCTCCCTCTTTCCCTCCACTCCCTCTCTCTCTCTATCTCCTTTCCTCTCTCCATTCCCTGCCCCCCCCACCTCTTTCCTTCACTCAGCGCTCCCCCCCTCTCTCTTGCTGATGGACTCTTCTTTTTATTTTCACACTCCACCATCCCCCTTTTCTTCTTTTCCTTTCTCCTCTCTCTCTCTCCTTCAGCTCTCCCTCCCCCTGCTCTTTTCTCTCTCTCTCTCTTTCTCACTGCATTCTCTCATTCAGCCTCCCTTCCCTCTATCTCTTTCAATCCCCACCCCCTCTCAAGCACTCTCCCTCCCTATTCTGTCTTTCTTTCTCTCTTTTCTTTCTTTGACCTCATCTTTTCTTATGCTCTTGCTCTCCCTCCCCCAGTCTCTCCCTTCTCTCTCTCTCTCTTCCTCCTTTTCTGCTGCATTCTCTTCTTCTCACCTCCCCCACCTCTCCTCCCTCCCACCCTCCCTCCTCTCCCCTCCTGTTCCTTCTCTTTTCTATTTCTCTCATTCAGCCCTCTCTCTCTCTCCCTCTCTGTCTCTCTCCACCTCAGTCTCACTCCTCTCCCTCCCTCCCTCCTTCCCTCTCCCTCCCTCTTCCTCTCATTCTCTCTCTCCCCCACGTCTGTCTCCCTCCCTCCCTCTCTTTCCAAACTGCTTTTCTCTCCTTTCTCTCCCCTTTTCTCTCCTTTGTCACTCATTTTCTCCACAGCGTTTCAGACCGAGCCCAGTGTCTTGCAGCTCCATTAATTGAAATAGTGGCATAAACAGATCTGCACTGGCAGAAGGGATATTTGAGCAGATCTAGACTGTGTGTGTGTGTGTGTGTGTGTGTGTGTGTGTGTGTGTGTGTGTGAGAGAGAGAGAGAGAGAGAGAGAGAGAGAGAGACTGACTGACTGACAGTTTACTTTGGACAGACACACCTTCACCCTATGTATGTGTGTGTTCAGACATGAGAGTGTGTGTGTGTGTGTGTGTGAGAGAGAGAGGGAGAGAGTATGTGTGTGAGACAGAGACATATTCACAGAGGGTATATGTTTGTATTCTTCAGACTGAACTATTTGTGTGTGTGTGTGTGTGGGAGAGAGAGAGAGAGTGTGAGATTTGTTGGTGTATGTGAGTGAGATTTGTTGGTGTATGTGAGTGTGAAATTTGTTGGTGTGTGTGTGTGTGTTTTAAAGTATATGTACAAATAATAGAAGCCTTGGCTTGTGTTTGCATGTGTGCCTTTGGAGAGAAATATGTTTGTTGAAGGGTCATGTTCAATTGTGTGTGTGTGTGTGTGTGCGTGCGTGAGAAAGAGAGATAATAGTGAGTGTGTCTGTGTATGTGTGCGCGTCTGAGTGAGTGAGTGAGAGAGAGAAAGAAAAAGAAAGAAAGAAAGAGAAAGAGAGATGAGGGAGTGCGAGGGAGGGAGGGAAGCAGCAAGGGGAGGGAGAGAGAGAAAGAAAGAAAGAGAAAGAAAATGGGGTGATACTGTGTGTGTGTATGTGTGTGTGTGTGTGTGTGGTGGAGGAGAAGGGAGGGAGAGAGGGAGGGAGGGGGGCAGGCACAGTCAGTTCTGATAACAGCAACAGTAGGAGGAGGATGAGCCGTGGCCCCGCCCCTCTCTCCCACAGATATAAATAGGAGCCGGGTTTTTTTGCCCTGCTCATTTCACTTGAAGGATGAGATCCCTGAAACACCTCAAACATCACACCAGGAACAATGTGGTGAGTGACTTTCCTGGCTCAACCCCAGTGCAACTGTGTGTGTGTGTGTGTGTGTGTGTGTGTGTGTGTTTGTTTGTGTGTGTGAGCGGCTCAGGTGAGGGGGCTAGGGGTGAATGCGTCTCACTGTGTATGTGTTTGTGTTTGGTTTGCTTTTTAAAAAGGATTTTTGTTTCATTTTTTGCACCAGTCTTTCTGTGTTCTCTTACTAGGGGGAGAAGGAGATTACTTTCTTGCCCTCCATAGAGTGCTGCAGCAAGAACATCATTACTGATAAGAGTCGCCTAACTCTCTGCCTTATCTCTCTCTCTCTCTCTCTCTCTCTCTTTCACTCTGTCTTTCTGTCATTTTCTTTCTGTCCTGTTCTGTTTCTCTTTACCCTGACTTTCTATCTTTTCCACCCTCTTTCTCCTCTTTCTTGCTGTCCCCCTATCTCCCCCCTCTCTCCCTGTCTGTCTCAGCCTTTCTCTCTCTCTCTTCCTTTGACTATCTACCCATCTGCCACCCACCTCCCCCCCCCACCCTGCCACCCCCCTCAATTCCCTATCTCTTTCTCTTCCTCTATCTGTCTTCCTCTATCTGTCTATCTGTACTCTCTACCTTTGTTCGACTTTTTTGGCTGCTCCCTTATATATGTTCTCTTAAACTATCTTTTACATTCATGTAACCTTCTTTACAGCCACTATTCTGCAGTACTGTTTCTCTCTCTTTCTCTCTCCCTCCTCTCTCTCTTTCTTTCAGTCTCTCTTCCTCCCTCCCTTCCTCCCCCTCCCTTCCCCTATCCCCCTCACCCCCTCCCTCCTCTCTTCTCTCTTTCATTTGTCTTTCTGTCTCTCATTTCGTCTGCCTTTCATTTTGTCGTGTTTTTTTTCTCTCCTCCCTCTCTCTCTTTCTCTTTCTCACTCCCCCTTTTTTCTTTTCTCCCTCACTCCCCTCCCCTCTCTCTTTTCTCTCTCTCTCTCTCTCTTTCACTCACTCACTCACTCACTCAGTCTGCTTGTCTCTCACCCCCCCCCCCCACACACACACACACTGCCCCTCCCTCTCCTTTTCCTTTCTCTCTCTCTCTCTCTCTCTCTCTCTCTCTCTCTTTCTCTTCTTCTCTCACATGCTCACTCAATCTCCCCCTCCCTTCTCTCTCTCTTTCTTTCCCTGCTCTCTGTCTCATTTCTCTCTCGCTCTCTCACTCACTCCCTTACTCTCACACACACATACACTGATACAACACACACGCACACTCACACACACACACACACACACATACACAGCAGTACAGAAACACAGTTATACACACATTTACACAATTTACACACTCACACAAACATACACTCACTTCCTCACACACACTCACATACAAACAGTCTGTCTCTTTTTCTCTCTGTCTGTCTACTTTAAAAGCAGTAATTATAAATGACGTGGTTATCAGGGCATCCAGGTTCTCCTTCTCATTCTCTTCCTCTCTCCCCCTCTCTGCCTTCTGTTTTTGCCTCTCCCTTTCCTCTCTCTCTCCCCCCCCCCCTCTCTCCCTTTCTCTTTATCTCTTTCTCCCCCTTTCCCCCCTCCCTGTTTCTCTCTTTCTCTCTCTCTCTCTCTCACACATACACACACACACACACACACACACTTCCCCCTCCCTGTCTTTTGCTCTATCTCTCACTCACTCACTCAGTCCCTCCCTCACTCCCCCTCCTCCTCTTTTGCTTTCTGTCTCCTCTCTCTCTCTCTTTCCCTCCCTCTCTCTCTCTCCCTCGCTCTCTCTCTCTCTCGGTTTCATATCTATCAGTCTTCATGTCTGTCTCACTCTCATCTTCAGTTCCCCCTCCTCCCAACCCAGAGTGGGGAAGGCTCTGAAGGAAATGTCCTAACCCAACCATTCTTATTCTGATGCAAAAGGCTCAGGCTTCTTCCCACAATCCTTTGCAAAGACAAGGTGTGTTTGAAAAAAGACAAAAAAGGGGGGGATTTGAAATTTAAGGGGCTCCCACTGGCCTGCTCATTACACCAGTGAAGAAGGTGCTTTTCTCAGCCCTTGAAATTGGTTCTCTCTCTCTCTCTTTTTCCGTTATTGGTGGTGGCCACTTCTTTATGGCCTAGAGCTGGTTTGTGGTATTGGTGGAACTCTGACCATTGACAGCGCAGAGCCTTAGTTTGGCTCAGGAGCACACTAAGTATAACCCTGCTTTTAATGAGCCAGGGCTTTGCCTTATGGTGGTGCCTGGGCTGAACTCTGACCCTTGTGAGAAAACAACAGTTGTTTACGAGTGTGTGTGTGTGTGTGGCCTTGCTTTTCGTGCATCATGGTAAGTTTGTCCGGTCAGTGTGCAAAGACCAGAGTGATCCACCGTTGGCTGGAGCACACAGGAAGTGCTGCGGACAGTCTGCGGATGTGAACTTCCTGGTTGGACCCAGCTCTCCTTTTGTGCTCCCTATTATTGTAGAGAGTGCAGAGGAAGGAAGCAAGGCTCTCGCGAGCTCGCGCAGATCTACCCCTTATCTCCCCCATCTAATGCGCTCACTGCTGGATCCAGAGGACGAGGCAAGGCAAGGCGAGGCGTAGTCACAATGCAGCTCTCTCTCTCGCTCTCTCTCTCGCTCTCTCTCTTCTACTCTCTTCTCTCTCTCCCTCCCTTCCCCTTGTTCTCTTTCTCTCTGTCTCTCTCTCGTTCTGTCTCTCGCTCAGTAGCTAATGTTCTTGAAGTCTCCGACTTGCAAGGAGAAGGAAACAACACATTGTCGCGCACGCACACGCATCTGTGTGTGTGTGTGTTTGCGTTTGCGTTTCGGCCTGTCTGCTTTTGTGTGTATGTATGCGCATATATGTGTGTGTGTGTGCTCCTATGACATGGCAACAGGGGAGATTGATGTTACATAGCAGCACATGCCTCGCCAGCGTCTAGCAGAAAGAGAGAAAAAAAGAGGAAGAAAACCTTCTCCTTACTCTTCCACTTCTTTTTTTCTTTTTCTATTTCTTCTTTGATTTCTGCTGCTTGACCTTCATTGCATTCAGCATAGTGAGTCAGTGTGCGTATCAGATGCCAGATGAGGAGACACCTAAGAGATGGAGGGGTGGGGGTGGGGTGGTGAGGGGATTGGACCGATCGCCGAAACTGTTCTGGGTTCAGTTGAGTTGAGTTGAATTTACCTACCAGTCACTGACTGAGCGCTTTTGTGTGTTAGCAGGAGCAGCAGCAGCAGAGGGAGGAAGAAGAGTCGGAGAGAGAGAGGGAGAGGGAGAGGCCTTCGCAGGTCCGCAGCCCATCGGAAGTGATGGAGCCAGAGCAGGAGCAGTCTCAGCAGCAGCAGCAGCAGTCCCCGCCGCAAGCCCAGCCAGTGGACGTGGGGACGCAGACAGACCCGGTGGTGGTGCTGTCCCTGGCCCAAGCCGCTGTGCTGGGCCTCATCTCCCAGAATGAGATCTTTGGCGCCACCATCGCGCCCAACGGCTTCTACACCGGCGAGCCCCGCGAGCACATACTGCTCTCCTCGCCACCGCCACCCCCGCACCACCACCACCACCACCAACACCACCTGCACCCACATCATCAGCCCCGCCACCCACACCACCTCTCTCTTCCCCATCCTCCACCCGAGGCCCTGGAGTACGAGTATGCCGCCGAGAGCACGCTGATTGGTGCCAATGGGGACTACCTGGCCCTTCCAGCCGGCAGCTCTGAGGAGAGGGGCCCGAGGAGACGCCCGGGGCCCCGGGGCCGGATGCGGCGGCCCCGCAGCGACGGGGAGGTGGAGGGGGTCGGGGGTGGTGACCCGGACGACCAAGAGCCCGCTAGCAAGATCCTAATCCGTCACGCGCACACCCCCATCAGTGTGAAGGGTGAAGGGCCCGAACACATGGCTTTGCCAGCCTGTGCCGGGGGCAGCCCGGGCAGAGGGGACCAGCCTATGGACCTGGCTCCTCAGAGGGGGCCACTGAAAGAGGAATCGTGCCGTAGGGATTGCTCCGACTGCTCCAGCGGGGGAGGAGTTGCCGGTGGTCGTGGAAGCAGGGGGGAGATGATGGAGCTGCGGTCCAACCCAGGACGCCCTGCCGAGCCCGGCAGAGGGGCGCGCGAGCAGCAGGAAGGGGCGCGCATGAGCAAGGTGGAGGTGATGGAGGAGGGCACCGAAGACGAGCAGGAGGACGTGGAGGACGAGCAGACGGGTAGAGACGGCCAGGGACGCGAGGACGAGGACGAGGAGGCGGCTACCGCCGCCATCTCTAGAGCAGAGGAGGATGAGGAGGAAGAGGAGGAGCAGAGCCGCGCGCTGCGGCGCTACTACGAGTCCAGCGTGGTCGGCTACGAGGCGGCCGAGATGGGCCTGCAGGGGGAGTACGAGGAGGGGGGACCCGGGGGGGCGACGGCCGCAGCGGCGGCGGCGGCAGCGGCCGCCATGCTCTGGGCGGACCACCCGGACGGCGAAGCCTCGCTGGGCCGGCGCATGCAGATCGACCGGCTGGACATCAACGTGCAGATCGACGAGTCCTACTGCGTGGATGTGGGTGAGGGCCTGAAGCGCTGGAAGTGCCGCCTGTGCGAGAAGTCGTACACGTCCAAGTACAACCTGGTGACGCACATCCTAGGCCATAACGGCATCAAGCCACACGAGTGCCTGCACTGTGGCAAGCTCTTCAAGCAGCCCAGCCACCTGCAGACGCACCTGCTTACACACCAGGGCACGCGGCCGCACAAGTGCACCGTCTGCAAGAAGGCCTTCACGCAGACCAGCCACCTGAAGCGTCACATGCTCCAGCACAGCGACGTCAAGCCGTACAGCTGCCGCTTCTGCGCCCGCGGTTTCGCCTACCCCAGCGAGCTGCGCACGCACGAGGCCAAGCACGAGAACGGCCACTGCCACGTCTGCACGCAGTGTGGCCTGGAGTTCCCCACGCACGCCCACCTCAAGCGGCACCAGGCCAGCCACCAGGGGCCCGCCACCTTCCAGTGCCCCGAGTGCCACAAGTCGTTTGCCTACCGCAGCCAGCTGCAGAACCACTTGATGAAGCACCAGAACGTGCGGCCGTACGTCTGCTCCGAGTGCGGCATGGAGTTCGTCCAGATCCACCACCTGCGTCAGCACGCGCTCACGCATAAGGTACTCGCACAGCAGGCCGCTGCCTCCGCCGCCGTCGCCGCCACAGCCTCCGCTGCCTCCGCCGCCGCCGCCGCTGAACACAAGGTACTGAAACTCCCACTCCCGCACGGGCTCACCCCCCCACCACCTCCCAGCACCTCCCTCCCCCTCCAAAAACCTCGCACGGCCTCCACCATTACCTCCTCATGCTTGTGAAATGACACTCATTTGTTGGGGGGGGGGGACGCTTTTTTTTTTTTTTTTTTTTTTTTTTTACTTTTATTTTTTTGTTTGTTTTGTCTCCATGTAAAATATATTTTACATACTTTTTCAAGGTCCTGAACGCTGAAAATGCCTTCATGATCTTCATGGTCACCTGTCGCCTGATAACCCCCACACTACACCTGAGACCCCCCCCTTCCCCCCACCTACATCTTGAACACACCCCACCCACCCCTTGCGGTGGGTCTGTGCTGCTGCGTGACCTCTTCTCCTGAGAGCGTGGCAGTGATTAGGCTCATGATAGGGTGCCTGTAGCAGCACTCCGCGGGTGAGCGAACGCTCTAATGAGCGAGCGCCGCACCTCTCTCTCTCCCTCTTTCTTTCTTTCTTTCTTTCTCCTTCTGTCTCTCAGGCTCTCTCTCCCTCTCTCTCACTCTCTCACTTACAAAACAGGTTTCTGAACAAACACAACACACATAAATATACACATACAACACAAAAACACAATATGCATACACGTAGACAAATGCAGAAACGTACAAATTCAACTCGCAAATACAAATAAAAAAACAAATACATTCAGAAAATCCTGTACAAACACAAAAGATACCTACCTTCACATATACCAACACGTAAACAAAAGTACACATGCACTCAAAGACTAACACGCACACACATACACGCACACACATAGAGGCCTGTGCCTGGCTTCTGTCTGACCTGACTCCTCCCACCTGCCCTGAAGCTATCCTATCATCTTTCCACCTAAGGGAGTGGCCTTCTTCCTGCATGTCCTTTTTGGTGTTTTTTTTTTTTTTTTTTTTTTTTTCTTTTCTATTCTTTTTTTTGTGTCATTCCATAACCGGTGGCCCCTGCAACAACACCCCCACCCCCCCACCCCACCGCATACCACACACACACACACACACACACACCCCCAACCCTGCTCTCAACTCCTCGAGTGACTGAGGCGTGATGATTCATCTTGCCGCTCTCTTATGACTTCAGACTGGGTAAATAAAGTGTGTCGTAGGTTAAATGCTTAATAAATAAAAACACTGGCACTCATCATGAGGGTGTGGATGAGATCGCTTTGTCACTGGTTTCAGCATAGCCATAGCTGACTGTGTGTGTGTGTGTATGTGTGTGTGTGTGTTTGTGTGTGTGTGAGGCGCATTATTAGCATGCTCTTGTGAGTATATGGTGGGTAACAGATTGAGCTGATGAGAGGTTAGCCACAGGGGGCTGTCACTGTGTACAATTAGCATCTTAAATGTCTTATTTTTTCCAAGTGGTTAATTGCCCTGAATTTCAAACTGGAATTAAGATGGATGGAAGCATGAAATGGTATCATTTTTAAGCCCTTAATGATTTAGCAACATCTCTATATAGATGAATGAATTGATATGTATATTTTATTTTGTCATTTTAATTTTATATAATTATGAGATTTTAGAATCCGCAATCAGCATTACTCATTAACACCCTGAATCAGTCATCTTGTGACCTATGGAAACTATGATCAAATTAATATTTCTAAGGTTAAAAAGGTGCATTTTCTCAAATTTATCAGTGACCAGTTTCAGATGCAGGAAAAAAAACACATGAGCTGACTTTGTTCCCACCTGCTGACATGTTTCATATGAACTGAGATGTGTGTGTGTGTGTGTGTGTGTGTGTGTGTGTGTGTGTGTGTGTGTGTGTGTGTGTGTGTGTGTGTGTGTGTGTGTGTGTGTGTGTGTGTGTGTGTGCGTGCGTGCGTGTGTGTGTGTGGCTTCCTCCAGTGCAAAGTTCAGTGGAGCCACGTGGTGGAGCTGTGGGGCTCTGCTTGTCTGAGTGTGTGTCTGTGTGTGCAAGACTGAGCTACTCTTCTCTGCAGTATTCGGATAACTACATCCTACTCTTTTTATGGTTTGTGTTAGCATGTGTGTAAGTGTGTTGTCAGTGTGAGTCTTCCTGTGTGTGCGTGTGTATGTGTAATTCTCTGTTTGCTTGTCAGGTAGTCAGTTGAGCTCTCCTATAGATTGCGCGGTGTCTATGGCAACCAGCCCCTTTTCTTCCTCTTCCTTCTTTCTCTCCCCCATTTCATTTCTTTCCACTGTCTGCTCATTTTGCCTTCTGGCTACTGGAGCCTGAGAATGATTGTAGGGAAACATGTAGACACAAAATGATAAGTCAAGACAGAAGAGTCACAGAAGGAAAAAAAAAAGAAAAACTTTGAGTGCAATAATTTAATAATAGTGTGTCGATTAAAAAATAAAAGTGAAACATGCAGCTAATCTGTTCTTGTTTGTTTGTGTGTGTGTGTGTGTGTGTGTGTGTGTGTGTGTGTGTGTGTGTGTGTGTGTGTGTGTGTGTGTGTGTGTGTGTGTGCGCGCGCGCGCGTGTTTGTGCAGGGTATGAAGGAATTCAAGTGCGAGGTGTGTGCGAGGGAGTTTACCCTCTCGGCCAACCTGAAGCGCCACATGCTCATCCATACTAGTGTTAGGCCCTTCCAGTGCCACGTCTGCTTCAAGACCTTTGTCCAGAAACAGACTCTCAAGACCCACATGATTGTGCACCTGCCTGTCAAGCCCTTCAAATGCAAGGTAGGCCAGTCTGGGAGGCCTTAGGCATTGGCCATGTTGTTTCTTTTATTTATGCTTTACATCTGTTTGTTTTCTTTGTTTAACTGTACCATCTCTCTCTCCAGGAGAGTTAACAAGAAGCAGTTAGCATCTTGTATTCCTCCTTTCTGCCTGTTAACATATGTGATGAATCTCATCTCTCCTGTTTCTTCCCTCATCACATCATCAGTCTATGACATCATTCTGTCCATGTGCTCCTCCTCTAAGCCCTCTGAGGTCCTGAGGTTTTGAGTGACAGAAAAACCGCCTTTCGTTTTCCTCCTTGCACACCCTCCTGTCTGACACCATGCTTCTCTCAGACTTTAGAAAGGTGTGAATGTGTGTGTGTGTGCATGTGTATGTGTAAAGGGGGGGATTGCCTATGCATGTGTGTCTGTGTGTCTTAACTCAGTCTTCTTTTATTTTAATTTTTTTTTTTCAGGTGTGCGGCAAGTCTTTCAACCGAATGTACAACCTCCTGGGACACATGCACCTCCACGCCGGCAGCAAGCCCTTCAAGTGTCCTTACTGCTCCAGCAAATTCAACCTGAAGGGCAACCTGAGTCGCCACATGAAGGTCAAGCATGGCATCCTAGACGGCTCTCCTGACGGACAAGGTGAGCATTTGGAGTAGACAGCCGTGCACAGCGGTGTGGTGTGGTGCGGGCAGCAGAAGAAGAGGGGGACATAGCAGTAGCCAGGCTCTGACCTGATACACCTGTTTACTGATGCTTGTTTCATATATCCCAGATATTTATGCTAGCAGCTAACAACTACTTCCCCTCCACAACTTCTGCTCTGCACTGCATTGCACCGCTGCAGTATCAGGGCATCTCAGTGTTGGTGTGGATGCTGGATGATTTAATAAATACAGTAGGTCCATGCATCGGGAGGGAGGTTAGTTATGCCTCAGTGATGTGTGTGGGCAGAAGTAAGCAGGAGAAGCACCAGAATGAATGGAGCTATGCCAGATCTGGCTCAGGAATGGACTTTTGTGTGGGCACAAGCCTAAACCAAACATCTTATGCCAGGCCTGTCTCCACTAGTAGAGCGTCACTGGCAAACTAGACAATCACAGTGACCTTTGACAGATACCATTAATGAAGCTCCTCTGATGAGTCATCATAAGTCATTTCAAATTTGTTTTGATGTAATTATTTTAATTCACAAGTATTAGGATGTACGCTGCACCAAAATATATAAAAACCTGAATGCATTAGTAGGTAATGTATTAGTATTTAGTTCAACCGGACCTAGCTGTTGTATAAAGTCTCATATATACATTGTTGGTGTATGTATAAAGGTAAGATTTTGTCCAGTTTTCATGTCATAGGCCACATTAGTTTGTGTTTGCTTAGTTTGTGGATTTGTGGTGTTAGACAGCAGGGGTGTGCACACAGACGTGGGACATTGCCTCATTGACATGGGCAATGAGACTGCACTTGGTCTCATTTGACCGCATGAATGTGATTGCCAAATCAATACATGTTGTTAGCATGGTGTGAGTATTCGACACTCCCTTGGATACTGCACTCCATTTAGAGGTGGTTATATTAGTCAGGGGACATACGTGTCTCGCATTTCTGCATTGCATATGCCAACTGGTCTTGGAAGGTACTAAAAATGGCAAAGTCATAGGTATCATTTTAAAGAACCACATACATTAATGCGTCACTGTTGCTTAAAGTCTGCCCAGAATGAACAATTGTGAATGATAATGTTTTGTTTGTATGTTTTTGTTTGTGTTTTACAGACGCTCTGCCTGAAATGGAGGGGCAGGAGGACTACGAGGAGGAGGGCTTCGAGTTTAGTGAGCGGGAGAACCTGGCCAACAACAACGCACAAGACCTCAGCAAACTGGCTGAGATGGCCTACTACGGTTATGGCAAGGCGGCCGCACGCTACTCCCTACCCTGAGCCAAAAAGTTTGCTATTGGCCAAGTCGAGGGAAATGTTTTGTTTGATTGATTGTATGTATGTATGTTTGTTTGTTTGTTTGTTTGTTTATGGGACCGCCTTGGTCTCTTGCACTGGAGGACAGAAAAGCCTGTGAAATTTTTGTTTGGGGTGGGTGTTTGTTTTTGTTTTTTTGTTTTCCTGGGGTGCCAACAATTCACCTTACCTTTAATTTTTCGTTAACCCCCCACCCCATCTAAAAGGACTGTTGCTTTGTGTAAAAATGTTTGACCCCCCCCCATTCCCCCAGAGTCATGTTGGAAGTTTAAGCAGTTTAATTAATATTTCTGAGGCTAATGCATTACTATGTGTAGTGAAACATGTACAGCCATCTTGAGGCACTTAACGGACGGACAATCCATGGCTCCATTCAAGAGGGCTCAGTTGGAAAGTCGGTGAAGTCCTCCCATCCATGGGCATTTTGTTCTGTTTTTTTTATTATTATTTGTTTTTCTTTTCTTTAGTCAACATATTAAAGCACATTATCAAATGAGTCAGTGGCACCTCTCCATGTCCTCTGCAGAGTTCTGCATATAGTGAGTTACTTGGACAAACCAAAGCTGACAAAATGAAAATGGTCTCTTAACATTGTTTTGTTTTTCTTTTCTTACTCATTTTTACCCCCACTTCTGCTTTTATGATGTTTTTCCTTCCTTTTTTATCTTTCCCCACTCAATCTCGCTGTCTGACACACTGTGATTATCGTTACAAATGACATTTTCTGCAGCTATTCTGTGAACCGTTGAGGAAGCAAACAGCATGTATTTTTTTTATTTGTAAACTCAGTGAGCTGTACGTTTCTGCTTTTTCGGTGTGTGTTTATGATTGACTTCTTCCAGTGCCTGGCTCGCTCTCTCTAGGCGCTACGCCCAGAGTCCTGCTTTCGTTTGTGTCGCCTCACCCCCATGGCCTTGTGAACCACTGTGCTGTTCCTTCCACCATCACCATGTAATGAAACAGAGGCGGCAATCCTCCTGGAAACTCTCAAGAGTTGGTGGGGGGAAAAAAAATTGACAATGCTAGAATAATTAGAATGGTTGGCTGGATGGTGGGGGGTTTAGTTATCTTGCTTTCATTTCTTGGTAACATTTCTCATTAATTTCAGCCCACACCTTTTTTTTGTTTTCTTCCTTGTAACAAAACTTTGGTATCACTAAGACTGAATGCCATATATTGAAAGTCTTTTTTTGTATATGATGTTTAAAGCTGAATGTGTTCAGTGTTTCACTTCTGTTGAGTTTCCACCTCTCCCTGGACTTATCCACCAGTAGACCAAAGAGTCTGACAGCCCTCCCTCCATTTTACCAGTCATCCCATCTGCTGGAGAGAGTGAGCAAGGATGGAAGGTGAGGTGAGAAGAGGAGAGAGAGGCCTCTATATTATTAACACTCTTGCTTGCCCCGTCTATCCTTTCCCAGATTTTTGAGCTTAGCTCGTCTGTAGCCTACTGTCAGCCGAGCTACTAATACTTCATTTTTAATGAGGCAGAAGATCTTGCAGGCAAACAGACTGATTGACTGACTGCTGCCAGCGTCTCGTCCTCTCCTCTCCAGCACGAGCGGCTGCCGTTACCCAGCCTCCTCGTCCACTATCAGCCCAGCTTCTCCTGTCTTTCCATTGTTAACCTTCATGCGACAGAAAATCTTAAAATAATAGCACGCCACTCCATTGCATCCTTACCTCTTATAGCAACCCTACCCTCACACACACACAAAGTCTTTTTTCCCCCTCTCTCTCTTCCTTCACCGAAGATGAACCACCACCCCCCACCCCACCCCCCTCCTGAAAAGGACTGCCCTGAAAACTTTGGACAGAAATATTAACTGCCCTTGTGTGTGCGCGCGAGTGTGCCATCCATCACGGCGGCACGGCAGTGTGAAGTGATGAACGACAGGCTGCCGACATGTGACAGGGCCATAGACCCAGCAGAGAATGATTGGGGGAAATTCACAATGTATTCCTCAGTTTCTCTTCTCCCTCTATCTGCTCGAGCTTTACGCCCTCAACACCACCCGCCAGTGAGGCGTCCTTGCAAAGAATTAAGAAAATAATGTGGACTGTAGTACTGTACATTTAACAACAAAACTAAGAAAATACCAAACATGAATCTCATTTCCATCGCAGCTTTAGTTCTGCAGCAGAGCAAGTTTTATATTTTGTCAAATTTTAGGTATGGTAAAGCTTTTCTTTTTTTTGCACATTGATGTGAATATGCTGTTGATAGAATTCTATGTTAAATGTTGTGTTTCAAACAATATTGTAAATTAATACATTTATTTACCTTAAGAAAAAAAAAAAAACTGTCCAAGTGTTGATTGATGAAACAACGAAAGAGAAATGGATCCAAACATCTTAGATTTATTAGAGAGAATTTTTGAAAAGGCCCATAAAATGGTTCATGGCAATATACAGTATGAGGGTACAATACAGTACTTCATCTTACAAAAATATAGAACCTTGGAAATCCAGGGAAGGGCAAATAACAGTCACTTGATGGAAACAGCAGGACTTTTCTTCACAACACACTACAGATTCTAGTCGGTTTCTTTTAACTTCATCACATAATGTATGTGGTTTTCATGACCTTTTAGTTAAAAATGAGGTACAAAAGACGAAATGTAAATGACACGGCTGTCATTTCTTCTCTGGCTCATGTTCCTCGGAGTGTCCTTCATTTGCCCAGTGCCTTGTCCAGGTTGGCCCTGATAGCATCCAGGAAGTCTGTGGTGTTGACGTAATGCTCGTTCAGCTTGACACTACAAAACAGAGAGTAGGTCAGGCCAACGAGTACTACCATACACATAGCATGGCTTTAGCATTCGCTTACACCAACTATTTGTCAATACCACATTCAAACACTTATATTAATACACCTAATATTTTCTGAATCTGATGAAGTAACATTTCACTTACGGGCGTCATCAGGATTACCAGTAAGGTTGCCCGTGTATGAACCTTGTGTTCTGCCAGCTGTACGTGATCTACTTGACTATGCAACCCATTTTTGGGCAAGGTTTTCCACCGAACAGTACAACTTTTATTAATTCTGCCAAAGGCCAGCGACATATGTTGATTTGAGAATAACCAAATAAAATACAGCACATTTACTTGCAAGTCTAAACTCTCATAGCCTTGTCAAAAGTATACCACTGGGGGTCGTTTGTCACTATACCATTTGTCTCTTGCAAGGAACAGGCTCATCCGAATCCAATGATACTCATTTTAAGCACAATGCAATTTGAGTTTTGATATGATTGTACTCACTTGGAAAGACCATGAATGCAGCCAGCAAGATCCTTGGTCATAACGCCGCTTTCAACAGTGTCAACACAGACCTTCTCAAGGGTCAGAGCGAACCTGCAGGACACAGACATATACAAAACGATCAGAAGGAAATGGTAAAAACGACTTCAATAGCTCAAGATTTTAAAGCTACTATAATACCATAATTTCCCGAATATTAGACGCCCGTGAAGAAGCCGCATTACATCGTTTACAAGTGGTCATCACTCATTTCTGCCGAGTTCAGCTACTGATAAGTTTACGGTAATCGCCCAGCAGCCGTGCCGCCACTCGAAGCTCCTCAGAGCTCTACTCCTCCACCATCATGTCTTCACAACAGAAAGATACGCCACCTGAAATTTGTAGAAAGTATGTTTCCCTTTTTCAGATTAAACTAAATCGATCGATTAAAATGCAGTCGGATGGGCATGTAGCATGTTTGCCAATTGATCTGGATAAGCAAATTCGTTAGCATAAATCCTGTCATCAACAACGTCAGCAGCTAGCGTTAGTATCTTAACTATACGTACGTTAGCAACAGTTAGCATTCAGCACGCCCGTATGAAACTGCCTGGAGTCTCGTCTATAGTTATCACTTCAATTAATTCTAATTGTTCATGGGATCGTGTGGTCATGCAGACAAGTAAGACAAAAACAACACGTTTCTATTAGCACTTTTACTTCGAAATTGACGACCATGCTTGCTTTCATCCAGTAAACAGAGCCCGGTGTAGAGCTAGTGCATTACCGCCACCCTGTGGACAGAGTACAGATTTATTAACGTCCAGGTTTCCCAAAAGAAATAATTAAACGTTATTAATCAGTGAGGGGTAATGAAATATGACTTAGATATGCTTAGAGCGTATCTGTTATTTGCATTAGAGTTGCTGTTATTTTGCAAAATTCATATATTAACAGCGATTTATAATCGGGAAAATACGGTACACAGGAAAAGTAACTGCACTCGATAGTTCCCAAACCATAAAATGACAACTATGGTACTGTCCAAAACAAGCTTTTATAAGTACTGAAATATCATTTTTTCATTTCTGGAGCTGGGTTATACTTTTTATGAATGATTTGCTCATCAGTGAGTTATAGTCTACTTTAAACCTCTAAATAATCTTTTACTATGTCTTTTCAATTAAAAGTACATCAAAATATATATACTTTCTTATATGCTGTGGGATTGTTTTGAGTACTGAAAATTCTGTAATTTTACTGAGTCACCAATGCATAGCTCTATTAACTCTGTTTCTAACTGCAAGAGTTGATAAACATGTCTCTGAATTGACATCATACCACACTGAGAAGTACAACTGTTTCGACACAAACATTTGATTCATATACACACGTACTTGATGAGGTCAGGGTTTCCATCAAGTTTGCCCCGGTGCTCCAGGCCTCTGGTCCAGGCAAAGATGCTAGCGATGGGGTTGGTGCTAGTTGGTCTTCCCTTTAAAGTGGAGACAAAGCAGGTCATTAACATTATAATGCAACACAATTACCCTCTGAAAAAAAGAGCTTCTTTATGGTGCCCATGACAAAGCCCACTGCATAGAACGGGGAAGAAATACAGTGGGTGAGATTTTCAATCAGTGAGACAGAAAAGATAGAGACAGTTAAAAATATAAAGGCAGACAGATACTCAGATACATCACCAACATCTTGCCTGGAAAATTCACAAAGTCTCTTATGAATAGAACACACTTTTTTCTGAAGTGGTCAATATACAGAGACCTGTCTGGGGGAAATGTCACCAGTTGTAACTCTGCTAAAGTGCCCTTTGAATCTAATCCATACAGGGGGGAAAAAAATTAAATGCATTTAAAAATCTTATAGTGTCTGCACATTGGGCTGACTTCAGAGAACTGACAGTGATACTAGCCCACCACTGCTGATGGCTCTGTTGACTGCTCAACATGTTGAATCAGTCACAAACGAGTCGACAGATCTATGCACCTCTCAAATCTGGGCCACAGAGACCAGACGTCCGACAGTCAACCTGGTGTACAGACACTAGACACCATAAATGCTAGACAGCCATGACCACAGCTTCTCTACAAATAGTTGAATTTCCTTCATTGGACACCAGATGGCAGCCTTCTCCACCAACACACCCAATTCTAAGTATAACCAGTATTCACATAATTTCTCTGTCAACCCACTGCATGATCTATAATTACATGCCCCCAGGGGAAACTAGGGCCATGGAAGATGGAGACTGCAATGATGTTGGTGGAGTTTGCCAGGGGTGAACAAACCAAAATAAATTCTACAAAGGCTCAACATTTTCAACAAATACACACAATTCCAGCACATTCTGCAATATGAAATTATTTTTGGTTCTGCTGCAACCCATACAACTGTTCCACAGAAGGTTTGTGCAATGGCACAGTAGTAGTGACATTGATGGCAACAGGGATAGCAGCAGCTTACCTTCTGGTGCTCACGGTAGTGCCTGGTCACTGTGCCATGGGCAGCCTCAGCCTCAATTGTCTTTCCATCAGGGCACACCAGCACAGACGTCATCAGACCCAGAGAGCCAAAGCCTGCCAAGAGAGCGAAAGTGAGAGAGTGAGAGAAAGAGAGACATGCAGGAGCTAAAACAGCATTGTAATGGCTGATATATAAAAGGACCTTAATGTAATCACCAATTTCCAGCAGAATGCTTTCTACAAATGAAGTGCAATTACAAGACTATTCCTGAAATACGAGTTGTCCATCTGAAATCTGTTGCCATACATACACACACATTAACTTCACAAATGCAACGTCTACTTTCAGTAACACAAAACTAGCAGTTAGCGCCACTCTGGCCCAATTTAATTGAGAGAGAAAAATAAACAAGTGCAAATGTGTGGGTGACTGCTGCAGCAGCCATAATGATTCCAGTCTCACTGTCCTTACCCTGGGCCAGAATATCAGACTGCACGTCTCCATCATAGTTCTTGCAGGCCCACACAAAGGCACCGGATGACTTGAGCACCTGGGCCACCATGTCATCGATGAGCCTGTGCTCGTACCAGATCTTCAGCTTGTCAAAGTCGGGCTTGTAATGCCTGCAGAGACGATGACACCATGAGAAACCCCAAAACAGAGAGGTGCGTCAAGTCAGCAATGCAAAGCTAATCTTGGCGTTCCGTCTCGCTGCTTCTGTGCAGAGGAGACGGTTAAAAGGTCACTAAGCTGATTAATCTTTGACTTTCTAGGCTTCTGGAAAGAAGTGAAACAGACATGCCTTGCTGTTTACAATCATTGACAAAGCCCTTGGTGACAACCTTGATATGGAGGTTATGCCACTGGAAAGCCATAAATGCTATATTTGGCTTCAAAATGTGGAAGGGGACGCGGGGGTTTATTATAAAACAGTCAAGCAGCGGAGCACTTCATGCAGTGGAGGACCTGACTCACTTCTCAAAGATGTCCTGGAAAATGTCCTTGAAGCGGCCATCATAGGCTTTGAGGATGGTGTTCTTGGTGCTCATGTAGAGAGGCCACTTCTTCTGGATGGCGTACTGGAAGCAGCTGTGAGCAAAGCCATTGATGGACTGGAAATTGGGAGAGAAAGACAAACAAACATCAGTCTGTAAGGCAGCAACATTGGGAAATACTGGACTACATTTAACTTTGGCTTACAGGCTTGCTACATTTCATATTTTCAATTCATTTTTATCTTGTGGGTCTTTTTGGTTTAGCTTCCTGCCTTCTGGACATACAACTCTGTGTATACTATATTACTACTGTCAACGTGCTGGACAGGCAGCACTTTGGATCAGCAGTGCTATGTTTACACACCAGTAAATAAACCAATCTGAAGAGAACAGACTCTAGACATCTATGCACCATACACAGTGCTCTTTTTCTTTGTAGTACACAACCTCCCTCAGCTCCTGGGTACAGATGAGAAGCCCCATGTTGTAACCCCAAACAATAGTTGCAGGAGCAGTAAACAGTTTAAAGAGTTTAAAGCCAGGATTCAAAGCCGGTCGATAAAACTCACATCTATAAAATTGACTTGCCTTTCTGGCCAGAGGAAGACAAAAGTGGGGAATGTTTTTTTTTTTGTCCTAAAGTTATAACATTCAGCTTTACTTATCGCTACAGGCCTATAAAGCACCTTTTCAAGTCTAGTGTATACAGATTAGAAAAATGGCATGGGGTGAAGAAACTAACTCACTGAAGAGTACCAGAGAACTTTGAGCAGTACAATGAACCTTCCTATTTATGGTAAATATGTCACACTTCCAAGTCCCATAACAGTTGTTAATGTGTTGAATAGGCGTGCCAATGTCACATATTGATTCATAACTATAAATAAATTATGGACACAAGATGCACCGCTCTTCGCTATCGCTCTTACCTCGTCTGTGTTGTACATGCCCATTCCACAGCCACCACCAGGGAAGTCATACACCTCCCACTCCTGTCCCTTGCTGCCGTCAGATGGAGAAAAGACCATCTTGAACTTGCCGGGCTTGTCGGTGACAAAGTCTGTAGCTTTGTACTGTAAAAGGCAGAAAGGGGTGGTGTTGCATAAGAAAAGAAACCTGCTATTTGGAATTGTGTAATATTAGAGCATGCTGCACTGCAGACCTGGTCGCCGTGGGCATGTCTGCCAATGGTGATGGGCTGCGTCCAACCAGGAACAAGTCTGGGAATATTCTTGCAAATGATTGGCTCACGGAAGACTGTGCCACCCAGGATGTTCCTAATGGTTCCATTGGGGCTCTTCCACATCTTCTTGAGATTGAATTCTGTGCGTGTGTGGGTTGGGTGGTGGTGGTGGGGGGGGGGGGGGGGGGTATAGATTGAGACTAACGCAACAGCAATTTGACTAATCTTCATGTTCTCTTTGGTATACTCCAGAGTTACAGCAAAAAACACAATTTCTGAGAAGATAGATCTAGAATCTCTTAAGTAAACCATTAATATGTTGTCCTGAAAACTATACTGTACAAGCTCAATACTTGATCAATGTTGTTCTGTTCCAAAATCAAAACTTTGAAGGTGCAGGGTTTAAGGTTTAGGAGACACACTGGGATTCTGCCAATGTCTTTAGCTATGCTTCATTTAAAAAGAGTTAATGCAATACTTCAACCAGATAAATTAATAGTGATTATTGCCCTGATAATGTCTTCATAATACCGATTGAAACCAACACACACTTTCAAGGGCAGTGTACCTTCGACCCTAGCTTCGTCAGGAGTGATGGTGGCACATTTAACAGCAACATGGTATTTCTGGGTGGCCAAGGCGGAGTCAATGGTGACCTGGTCATCGGTCTGGTCACGGTAGGGCAGACCGAGGTCATAGTACTTCAGTTCCACATCAACATTGGACAGGATAAGCTGTGGGACCACAAAGCAGAAGAGGTCATGACTTATCAAATGCCAAGGTCAAACTGTGCCCTTGGCAAAAGCAAAGTACACAGAACATTTCCCACATAATAGCAACAAATCTAAGTGCATTTGGCCAAAACCAGAGCCAGAATGAGAATCTATTTACATTTAAAAATAAATAAATAAATAAATAAATAAATAAAAAGGACATCCAAATCCTTCATCCCAGCAAACTAGCATTGAAAGCCACTCTAGTTTTTCTTAAACCACAAACCCACACATTGCGCTCCAAATTACAGAAGCCTGGGCTGCAATTAGGTCTAACAGCTATGGGGTGGTTAGACACATTCACTCGCATTTACAGAAAAATGTCACAGAACTGAGAGAAAAAAATATCCTCCCTCAGTAGTTTATGCCCTAACAGTTGAAATTCTAATGGCTGGCACAAGGCTATCATAGCGTTGCTTCTGCACGTGGTGCATGATTATGGTTGTTGTGTAATGCTATTCTAGCCACTCCTGTTTATCAGACAGGTGCCGACCTCAGGCATGAGAAACGTCATGTCCTGTCAGCAGGGGCAGGACTCACCATCTGCCCTCCCCTACATTGCCCTCAACCAGTCAGCAACAGCCCAATTCCCATGCCCTGCCATCCCCCTAGTCTACTTGACCTGGCCCTCCCCCTTGATAGGCAGACATGATCACCCGGTTTCTCAGACACTCATGCGCTTTGATTTTCATACTCCCCCTTCCCTCCACGTGTCAGGCAAAACAGACAAAAATACACACAGAAAAGACAACCACTTCCCCCAACACCACCGCTCCTTTGAGAGTCAGACACAGTTAACCACCCCGCCCCCGGATCTCTCTCCATTATTTTTGTGCATCCTGAAGCCTCCTCCTCCACCACGTTTCCTCACATCACTTTCTCACACTCTCTCTCTGGGCTGAATCCCATTGTGCTCCCTAATCCCTATGCTCTGCCAGAACTCTGTTTCTTGATTGGCCAAGTCATGCCAGTTAAGTCTTTGAGGGGTCAGGGCTTAGAGTTACGGGAGACATTGGGATTCAAAACCTCTCGCACTCTCTCCCTCTCCCAAACCTTTAACTTTGCCTGTCTGCCATTTGGTTGGTTGGAGTCCTCACCTTCTCCTTGATGAACTCCCAGATGATCCTGGTCATCTCATCGCCGTCCATCTCCACCACTGGCTGGGCAACCTTGATGCGTTTGTCAGCATCTGTGACAAAGGTCAGCCAGGTCAATCACACATGAATGTCACCTTTGAGACCCCTCGTGTAACATGATCACCAACACCCATGCTTGCTATGCATGTTCAGACATCGGCAAGTGCTTGGAAAAAGATCAAGTTACAAGCTTCCAGGAAACACAGAGCAAGTGGCCCTATAACAAGATACAAGGAGACAATTAAAAGGTATTTATTTGTTGTGCCTGCACCTCTAAAAATATTTTGTAGTGCTGGCAAGAGGATTTTGGAAACCCCAAGGGAATGTTTTAATTTTTTTGTTTTCATCCTTTTCCTCCATTTTGTCAGTCCTTCCTTCCCTCTCTCCTTCTCGCTTCCTCACACACACACAAACACACTTCACTTTGACCCATTTTCCCCCATTGAACTCCCTGGCTTGCCATCTCTCTGCCCCTTTCCTTGAGCCCTCTTGCTTTTCTCCCACACATTTGACCCCTTACCTCTCTCCCTCCGACTCCTCTTCCTCATTACCCCCACCCTTCACACCGTCTCCCTTCTCTCCTCATTTCATTCCCTTTTCTCTCACTCTATCCTCTCTCTCCCCGTCTCACCCACACTCCCAGTACGCTGTGTGCATATAGGAGGGGGGGTTGCTGGCTGGCTGGGTGAGTGGGTGGAGCTGAGGGAGTCAAGTGACTTTCTGATCTTCCTGCCAAGATGAACCTCCTGCTGGTT
The DNA here is from genome assembly GCA_027481765.1 of Tenualosa thibaudeaui. NCBI lineage: Eukaryota > Metazoa > Chordata > Actinopteri > Clupeiformes > Clupeidae > Tenualosa > Tenualosa thibaudeaui. Next base: position 14,031,348 of record JAIFZK010000007.1, read on the forward strand.
CCTCACTCATTCTGAAAAGAGTCTGAAAGAGCGGCAAGAGGAAGCTGAAATTGGGGCAGCTGAAAATATGGAGAATGAAAAAAAAACATTGTATAGACACATACACACACACACCACTGTGTGTCAAGCGAAACATTCAGAGAGTCACTGCAAAAGCACAAAGACCTTGCAAAAGGACAGATGGCAGCATCAGGAATCAAAACCATGAAATGAGCACAACACTTACACTTCCATATAGCCTAAAATTCAAATCTGAAGAGACAGACTGAATGTTCTCGGTCTCTTTAAGGGTCCAGTTTAAACGCCTTTGTGATGCATTAAAAAATATTGTTCAGCCATCTTGCCTTACCATCTAGGCTATGTGACGCACAACACTATATTAAGACCAGAGACAGACAGACAGCCCCCCCCTCGTCAAACACCATTTCAGGTCATGTACACCGCTGTGTGTTTAGATCGCAGTGCACCATGGGAATGATTTTTTTTAGATACAAAGACTTATCTGCCCGAGGGGGAAAAAGGAAAATAAGCTCAGAATCCTCCATCCTCCAGCGGAGTGGAGCCCCTCGGTAATCAGACACAGAGAGGACGGTCAAGAGTGGGGGAAGGGGAGACAGCTGAGAGATTATGTAAGTGTGCCACAACATTCTCCCGCTCCCGACCACAAACAGACCATGCTTTCTATTCCGTAGGCTATAACATACCGGCAGCTTATGGAACGAGCTATGATTCATGGCAAGTGCCGGCATGAATCCGACATTCACTTCAGAGAAAAAATATTGTAGAAACAGTCAACTATCCCTTTTGATTTTTATTTAAAATCACAGATGTCCTTTCAAGTACTAGAGCTCCATTCAGGGTCTGTCCCACGGCACACAAGAGGACAGCCAAGCCCAAGCCGTCAACTGGACCCATCTAATGATAATTTGGCAGAGAATGTCCCAAGTCCTCAAAGCACTAGCAGGCCCTAGCTAGACAATGCCCCCAACCACAAGTTCAAGTGGTTTGGAAGACAGCAAAACAGTCTGTTAAAGCACAGGTTTACACTTAAAGCCTTGTGTAATGCGTTTTAGGAAAGGTTACAGCATTCTGTAGGTGGGGGGGAGGCATGGGTTCTCGCTACTGAAAGAACAGAAAATTCTCAGAAGAGGCAATTGTATAATTGTCATAAACGACCAGAAAACAAGGCTTTAAGTATTAAAACCCAAACCTACCCTTTAAGCCAGAGTAGTTGTCACGCTCCTGTACTGGAATCAAACCTCATAATTCTGTTGATCTGACATTCTAGAACATCTAATTAAATTTCAGCACCAAGGTCCTTGAAAGGGCTTTGGCTGCACACTCCTGAGTCAATCTGTTTCAGTAGCAAGTTATGCTAGAAGTTTATATACGCAAGATCCCCATCATGGTTTTGTTTGCAATTGATAGTCTTTGATCTTTGAATGAGCAGTCAACAATTCAGCCTGCCAAGTAAATGACCTACGCCTGAGTACAAGTATTCAGAACGACAAAACAAACAAAGCTATCACCATATTAAAGCAACACAGTGTAAAGTTGCAAGTTTCATTTTAAACAGGCCTAATCCTTACCTACTAATCACAGAGATTAACTCTAAGTAACTGATAGGAAAATTACAAGAGTGCACCCTCACTTTCATTTAATTACACCATCAAAGATAAGGCTTCTCGTGTTATCACTAAACAAAATCCAATGAGGAGGGAAAAAAAAAAAACTTAATTGTTAACTTCCCATCTTCCTATTAAACCAAAATTCTCAGTTGTCATCGACAGAAGAATTTAGGACACAAACCATCTACAATACCAGAACTTAATCCTGCACTCATTAAAATGCCATCAGAGAAGTCATCCAACCAGGTAAAGCAAACCGACCTCAGCTGCCAACATCTATCTAAACAGTGCCAAAAGGAAAGCCCAGATAAGCATGCACACGCTGCCATTCAAGAGTTGTAGTGGATCCCCCCCCCGCCCAAATCAGATTTGTGCACCCCACAACCACAAAGCATGTTCAAAGATCACATCAATTACAAGCTGTAAAATGTCTTGGCAGACAAACATCTAGCCGTGTGACTGGAACAGGCGGGAGAGCAAAAAGTACAGACTACTTTACTGGATTGGCCAGTTATAATGGAAGGTCAATCACCCCCACAATATAGTACAGCACAAACTACACACCATTTCCACCTAGGTTTAAGATTCGGGTCTAGATTTACAATGGAAAAAGTAAAGCATATTAACATTGAACCACCGTTGCTTGATGTTGTAATCCCAGAGTTTTGTACATAATTGATCTTTTCAAACCTGTACTCAGAAATCACAACAAAGGCATTGTGTGACCATGTCCGAGACTAGTTGTTTTAACAACTCCACGCAAAATCCCTATACTTAAACGGACCTTGCGTATTGCATCGACTACAGTTTAGCACAGTTGACCACTAAGCCAGACGCACGGGTGACTTTTGAGGGCGAGACATTAATAACTCTTGGAACTATGTATGCAGCGTCCCAATGACACGAGGGAGCGTAAAAAAAAATCCCTGCCCTTCAATCGTCCGACTTAAACAAAGATCACGACTGAACAGGTACCAACTTATAAAGGACAGAAACATGAAAATTTTGCATTATGCATTAATGCATCTGACGTTTAAATTCCAAACAAGTTCTATAATTTATTTACCATATTGTAGGCTACAGGTTACTTGTTGAAAAGGTCCACCACATAGACACAAACATTTGCAGCAAATGTGAACAAAAGGAAGGATTGTCAACATCTAGATCATTAATTAGTCCAGTCAAAGTAGCCCAATAAGTTACGTTTTAAGGGCTAGCTACTAACAAATACTGTCAGCTGGGTGACCTTGATATTGTAGGAGCGTCAAAAAGGCCACGAAATCAAACGGACCGGGGAATGTTAGCTGGGTGAAAACGCACAGTTTGAGTTAAGCATTTCGCCTCGTCCGTGCTTTTAGTTTCAATTTAGTATAGATGCCCATATTGACGGGAGTTTTGAGCAAAAAATCGCTACTACCAACACTGGTGGTAAAACTCCTGACTAAAGTGTTAACGTTAGCTAAACGGAAAGTTAACACACAACCATTTGCCGAGTTCTCACGCCAAAAATCCATATTGGTAGGCATCGAACAAAAGCGCACGTACGCCATCAAAAGGTTTATCAAAATGTGCATAACGATTTTCACAAATAGTCAACATATACATTCAGCCATTTCTTAAAATATGTATTCTTGTTGGTTACGTAATCGATAACCATCATCGCACATTTTCCGAACAAGCCGTTTATTCAGGGAAACAAAGAAAAGGTCTAGGGGAGTGCGAGACTCGCCTTCTCCAGTTGCACATAGCTCAATGCATTAACGGAGTTTTTGGGTCAGGCTAGTAAACCGACAAAGTCAAACAGTCGAGATCGCAGCAGAACATTTTCATAAGCACAAATGTAACACTGTAATAATATGTGTATTAATGAACTTGATAATGTTGCTTTAGCATTCGGCGAGGTACGTTGAAGCGGCAAACACAATGCAAGAATTCCATGATTAGCAAGCTAAATGAATGGCACCAGCAAAATAATTTGCTTAATTTGCCGCTAGCTTTAATGTGACCTCTTATACTACAAGTTATACTTATGGAAATGCAAAATAAAATGTGCATATGTTACTACATAACGTTAACAAACGCTTAAAAACCGAAGTGCGTTAGTAAACGTTAGCGTTCAAACGCAGTCACCACTTCACTTACAGTTTCTCTGTTGCAAACTCTGGCAAGCTGCAGGCGCGAGGACAGCTGGATTTTTTGACAGAGAGGCAGCAGTCTTCGAAAGGGAGCTGAGGACCTTCAAGTAACCTGCCATGATTCGCCCAAATCACTTGTAGCTGCTGCACGACTACACTCCGGACGCAGGAAGGGCCAAATGGATTGCCGCGTCGAACGAAATGCGGTGTGTGTCCCGCCCAGTTTCCATGTGGGTCTGACGTCAGAGTGAGTGGCAGCGTCTTGCACCCGGTCAGATTATTCACCTTGCCAACTTTCTCAACAAAATGCTTGTGCAATATGTATTTTTATACATTTAAAGCAACACAGTGTTGGCTCTACCATATCCCTAATCTATTCTAAACAGTACTTAACCTATTTTCAATGTGAGCGTTGAATGCCCATAGGTGCAACTGGCCCTAGGCCTACGTTTTCATTTTCATTTTGACAAAGACACATTTGGCAAAATGGCACTAAAGAGGCAGAGCGCTTAGTGTGGTACACAAATAATCCCCTTCTTTCCACAGCCTCTAATTTTAGTCAGGGACAGTGACCATACTGGGAGAAAGAATGGGAAGTGCGCAGTCATGTGAGAATCTCGCTACTAACAAACTGGACATGAGCCAGCAAAAAGCAGTTCATTGCAAGTCACCTTGCCTGCTTTCACTTGGTTGAGGTTGAGCTACTGAGAGGACAGCACAAAGTCACCAGCCATAACTTTTGACAAATCAAGGAGTTGCAGCTGCAAGCCTTGGTAGTTCATAGGGAATAATCTAGAAATATTGGGCAACGTCAATGTTAATCCAGTCTATGAGTACATGGAAATAACTTCACTCAAACTGTTTATAAACCTTACATTTGTATGATGAATTTGCTTTCAACTGCACACTGCACAACAGCCACCTAAACAACCTTCGTCGTTTTTTAGAAGAATTAACGATGTTACTTCTCAAATGTCATTATTCAAGAGAACGTATATTTTAATTATAAGCATCTACAAAGAGGAATATTATTATGATCAGCCTCTTCTAGTCTGGAACGAGTGGAGGAGTATTACCGGAATAGGAGAAGGGGTAGCCTGACCTCCAGACTAGCACTGTAAAGAGATGATAATCGAGCGGGTAGGAGGGCCTAGCAAGGGACATTTTTTTCCCCTTGCGCATTGCAGAGTGCCTGTTACAAGACTGCTTCAGTTCTTTCTATTTGGTTTACTTTGCCAACTTACCACCACACTATTGCAATTATAACATTATAAGTAACATTTAGAGTTTAAATGGTGATATATGGATTACGTTTAGTCCCAAAAATCAATAGGCGATTGCACATGTGGTGATCGAGTAGGCTGGATTTTTGCGACCATATTAACTAAAATTCCAACAGTAGGCAATTCCACAGTGCCTACGCTAAGCACAATGGCCTGCAGTGGCCTATTTTGATCAAAACGTTACAGCTCACCATTTGTGTAGAGGGCCAAGTCAACATGACCCTAGTATCAGTGATTGCTTAAAAAAAAAACACTCGATATTTGCCCATATGATGAGACCAGTTAGATTGTAAATAAACCGGCGCCAAAACAGGGCTAAATTATTTAGCCTCGGCACGCCTTGGACAAGCCCAGCCCGGTCAAAGTGGCTATGACACTGCTGTCACTCGCGAGATTCCAAATAGTTTACATGCGCTTCATTATATATATATATATATATATATATATATATATATATATATATATATATATATATATATATATAATAAATAAGTTCAGCAGTGCAGTACAGTGCATTTTTTGGTGAGTCCAGTCAAGTTCATCCACACCAGACTCTGTCATCCATGTCTTTATGGACCTTGCTTTGTGCACTGGTGCACAGTCATGTTGGAAGAGGAAGGGACCCGCTCCAAACTGTTCCCACAAGGTTGGGAACATGGAATTGTCCAAAATGCTTTGGCATCCTGAAGCATTCAAAGTTCCTTTCACTGGAACTAAGGGGCCATGCCCAACTCCTGAAAAACAACCCCACACCATAATTCCTCCTCCACCAAATTTCACAGTCGGCACAATGCAGTCGAAATGTATCGTTCCCCTGGCAACCTCCAAACCCAGACCCGTCTCCACTGCTCTAGAGTCCAGTGGCGGCGTGCTTTACACCACTCCATCCGACGCTTTACATTGCACTTGGTGATGTGTGGCTTGGATGCAACTGCTCGGCCATGGAAACCCATTCCATGAAGCTCTCTGCGTACTGTACTTGGGCTAATCTGAAGGTCACATTAAGTTTGGAGCTCTGTAGCAATTGACTGTGAAGAAAGTCGGCGACCTCTTTGCACTATGCGCTTCAGCATCCGCTGACCCCTCTCCGTCAGTTTACGTGGCCTACCACTTCGTGGCTGAGTTGCTGTTGTTCCCAGACTCTTCCATTTCGTTATGATAGAGCTGACAGTTGACTGTGGAATATTTAGGAGCGAGGAAATTTCACGACTGGTTTTGTTGCACAGGTGGCATCCTATGACAGTTCCACGCTGGAATTCACTGAGCTCCTGAGAATGGCCCATTCTTTCACAAATGTTTGTAAAAACAGTCTGCATGCCTAAGTGTTTGATTTTATACACCTGTGGCCAGGCCAAGTGATTAGGACACCTGATTCTGATCATTTGGATGGGTGAGCAAATACTTTTGGTAATGTAGTGTACATTTAAATTTCATTCCCCTGATATGTGAAAAGTTGCTTATTGTTGTCCTCCTGTTTCAATACACAGAAAAAGGCACATTCACCTGTATGAATATTGGTCCAGTGTAGGCCTATGTGCTGCCAGAAAATAGCCAGTCCTTTTCCTATGCAAGTCACTGTAGCAGACTTCTCTTGCCTCTCTCAGGCTTATCTTTGACACTGCAACAGGCGCACTAAAAGCGTTGCTTCCCTCTACTGGTAAAAATATATCTGTACAAAGTGTGCTGTTTTTCAGACTTCCGTTTGTTAGCTCGTCACACAGTAAAAGAAGCTAGAACGGAATTTCGTCAGCCAGAAATCAATCAAGGCCATCCTATAAAATCACACGATGTGAGTTTTTTTTTAATCAATGTTAATGTAATTTAAATGTACTGCATCTGAGCCAATCAGTTGCCGTTTCAAAATGCGTCACACTCACTATAGGCTGTCGTTTGGTCAGGTTGTTGCATCACGGTCATGAACGCGTTATCTCACCCGTCAGACCGCGTAGCTTTTGGGGCACCCTGCTTATTTCACTGAACAGGACTGGTATCGGAATGAGCCCACCAAAACCGTAAATACCAGTTACGAGTCATGTGAGAATCGCCACAACAACCTCATATCAACGTCACTGGCTACACTCCTATGCCTCCTAAACCCTACATGTCAAGTTTCTTTTACGCAAGCTGAAGTTTCGCGGGCAACATAATGCAGAGCTTTTTCAGGGCAGTGCGGACCATTGCTATTAATCATTCAACCGGAATAGCAGTGGTTACTTTTACAGGTAGGACTTAACTGATCTCAGATATGTTTGTATGGAAGAGATTGGCAAATGATACAATCCAGTAGCTTACCCCTCTTTCATCATACCTTAATGGTTTGAGTGGACCACAAAACACTTTTCACATGGTTTTGTATCTTCAACACGTCTTTTCAAGGCTAAAGAAGTTAAGTTTTTTAACTGACTTTCCTGTAGTTGCAGCTGTCAGGATGTTATAGCAATCATATAGGTGTTTCTACGTGAACCGAGCCTACAATATATGTGGTGTCGTGTCTCAAAGTCAGTTGGTTAAATCTGCTTGGATTGTGATCACAACTACTTGCAGAAAGACCATTTAATGTTATCACTGCATGTGCTGTTGTAAAAAAAAAAAAAAATCATACCATGCCTTCAATCAATGGCAAGACAGGTGAAATCTAGGCCTACAAATGACAAGTGAAGGCCTATGAGGGCCTCTATTCAAGGCTTGGTTAGCATACCTCATTTATAATGGTATAATGGTTACTTTTGCTCTTCCTTCAGCTTCACACTGTCAACAGTTTCTGAAATACTCCATATTCAAAATGAATTCTTCCTTCTAGTGCTTGGGTTGAATGATAACCTTCATATTTCCATCCCCGAGTGGCTGGCATGTGATTGACTAGTTAGATATTTACATTAATGAGAAGTTGAACAAGTGTATTTATATAGCCAGTGAGTGTAATAACTGAACAAAAGAAAAAATGTGTTTTTAGAATTGATTTACTGGTTAATGTATGAATGCCTTTATCAGATAATCTGTCCTTTAACACTTGGATCAGTCTGAGCACCGTGACTTTGACATTATCCGCAAATGACATCAAAAAACTTAGCCTAGCTATCACTAGACTTACAAGTTGACAATGGTCATGTCATTGTGCCTCCTCAGAATCATTTGTGGGGTCATCATGATTGTCTTTCTCTTCTAGTGGCTCCTCAGAATCACTCGTAGGGTCAACACTTAAGTCCCTATCTCCAAGAAGCTCCTCAGAATCACTTATGTGATCACCACTAATGTCCTCTCTTTGTGCGTCTTCAGAGTCACTCATGGAGTCACCACAGAAGTCCCTCTCTCCAACAACTCCAACTATTATCTCCTCGTAATCACTTGTGGACTCACCACTGAGGTCATCTTCTTGTAGTTCCTCAGAATCACTTGTGGGCTCATCACTGAGATCATCTTCTCCTAATAGTTCCTCAGAATCGCTTGTGGGTTCACCACTGAGGTCATCTTCTCCTAGTAGTTTCTCAGAATCACTTGTGGGGTCTCTACTGATGTCATTCTCTCCTTGATCGGTAGTGATATGATGTTTTCCTCCTGCGTTCATGACCATGGCATTCTGCCCAAGAGCAGGCCTATGTGTGTGCTCCTTTAGCTCCTTCAGCTTCTGCAATGCATTTGTGTGACTCGTTGTAATGCCCATTTTAGACAGTCTAGTAAAAACTGCCTTCCTTGCACCACCTTTGTGAAGAATGCCCGCTAAATGGTGAGAAAATGCTGACAGGCGGGGCTGTCTTCCTCTCAAAGCTATAGCAACTGCAGCCGCAGTGGCAGGATGATAGTGGTTAGAGGCAGCTGAAAAGACAGACAACAAAAATGGAGAAAGGCGACTAAGGTCCGACAGTAGGCTAGAAAACGAGAAGGCCTTCAGATCTTCAGGTGCTGTCTTCCAGAGCATGAAATTGTAGTTTGGGTTGCACAGTGATTTACATTCTTTCGTAACTAAATTAAGGATTTGGAGTTTTATTTCATCCACAAGCTGCACATTCTTCATTATGTGTTTGGCAGCAGCTCTCCAGTTTTTGTTACTGATATTGATCACCATTCCTGCATCTTCTGGATCACACTCCTTGGCAACCCTTCTCCGTGATGGGTACCAGGTGATGGCCTGAAAAAGAGTTTTAATATGAAACTTTCAATACGGCATTTGTCTGTGAATAGCTGAATGCACTTGTGCGCATTGACACTGTAGTGACAGTAATTTAATCAGAATTTAAACAGAATTGAATAGTGGCCTAACGTTACATCTGGGGAATTCTGATAATGCCTATTGCAAGGCCAACATCTAAATAAATAATACCGAAATCTGAGGAAGTCTGCACAACACAAGTACACGAGCATGTTACGGCAATGTTTTACAGTCACATAGACTAGATGCGGTTATTTTAAAGCTGTGTTTTTCGGACAAATCTTGAAATACGCTATAGGTTGCGTTGTTGTTATAACCGAGACCAGTTCTACAGTTTAGGACGTTACAACATGCTTACCTGCGTAATGCTCCTCTCAATACTAGCAGCAGGACGAGCAGGGATTTGGAGTGAAGGACTGGGACAAAACTTTTTCGAAGGAGGTTCTAACGTTAGTGTATCAAACGGAGTAGACTTGCTGTCTCGTTTTTCAGCATGCTCTGTTGCTGCTGCATTGGATACTCCGTTCTCTTCCTGCATCCATTCCCTAAACACAGGCAAATCACGCTCGAGTCTCGTTATAACAGTGACACATCGCTGGCAAACTCGATTCGATCTTTTTGTTGTTTTTACTACCTTAAGACCAATACGTGCAAGTCTTTCTGAAATACTGTGTGGCTTTCGAAATTTCAGGAAAATGTCAGCTGAGTGAGTCAAAACACCAGCTTTTCTCATATTCTGTTTGCAAAATCGACATATATCATTGATTGCCACCACCGCGGTACCTAAGTCAGTGGATGCCATCCTGAACTTCACAATGATGTATTTCTTCTGCTTCTTACTTCTTCCTCTTTCAGTATTAATAGCGGTTGGCAACCAACTAGAAATGTGCATTACCGCCACCGACTGGGCTGGAGTGTGAAAGGTAGACGTTGGAAATACCCTACTCTAAAAAAAGAGAGAGAGGGGGGGGGGGGTGATCAATGAGAGGAATGAAGTGATATATATGACTAAATGTTTTACCTAACAATCCAGGTAAAGTATGATTACTATGCTTCAAGGATTGAAAGAGCTATTCTGTTTCCCTCATACTGTTTGCAGCCTATATGTTCCACTGTTTCTAACTGGCCACAGTAATCACAGTTACGGTTGATGTCTGCCTATTACATTCACTGAATAATTCAGACCTGTACTGACCTATCCTCAACTGTGTAATTATGGTTTTGTCTCTTCTATTCCTTCCCTCTATTCTTCATTTGCCAACTTCTTTTAATATTGTATAGATGTATCCCTTTTTCGTTACCGTCCCATACTCTTGCCAGATAGATTTACAATAAATCCTAATGTAAACCTTCTCAGCCTTACTTACAGGGATCTGTAAGTCAATGTCTTTATGTTGTAAAGCTTGCTTAGCCAGTTTGTTTACCTGCTCATTCCCTTCCACACTAACATGGTCAGGTACTCACAGAAAATGCATTGACACTCCCATTAACTCTAGCTTATACAATGACATATATATTTTGTTAATAAGGTAATTTCTGAATTATTTGCTCCTAGATAATTTGGAGTGCTAAATAGTTATCTTATAATATATTACAGGGTTAAAAAGACTATTTTCTTGAAGTCATTTTAGTGCCAATAGGATTGCAACCAGCTCTGTAGTATATACTGACATGTTACTGATTATTTTCCTGATAGTCAGATCCTTTGATGGTATGCATAGTGAACCAGCACAACCTCTCTTTGGATCGTTCGAGTCATCCGTAAATATGAGTGTGGCATGACAAATGTACCCAGAAATAGTTTACAGCATCCTTAATTGACACCTCGTTTGGTTTCTTTTTGATTTAGGTGAATACCCAAATCTACTAATGGTAGGGTGGCTGAATGGAGAAAAAGGGAAAGTAGGACAGTATAGCATCTGATGTAACCCTATTCTCTCTGCCTTAGCATTACTCACCCAAAGCTTTTGAAGTTGGTCTTATCATGTTCCCAACAATCTTTCAAAACATCCTTTGTTGTATGGTCATCATATTGCCCTTTAACATTAACCCAATAGCACCCATCTGAGACTTAATGGCATTACACCCATTTCCTCCTGCAAGGATGGTAAGAGATCTTAAATTACCCACTACAAATCCTCAGAGCCTATGTTTGCAAAATGTCTAATACTGGTGTTTGATTCCGCTGCAGATATATATACTACTCAACCATAATCTAAAACAGACCTCAGAAGCGGCCAGTATATATTTGTTAAGGATGCCCTGCTTGCCCCCTAGGTTTGTCCAAAGAACGTAGAATGTTAAGTATCTTTTTACATTTACCTTTTATTTTGTCCAAGTGTCCTTACAACTTGTTTTGAAACCGATAGCTTAAAACCCTATTTATTTGCCTACTTTCCCATTTAAGTTATTTCTGCCTGCATTTTCCTTTTAACATATGAAATATTACAGCCTCTAATCCACAGTGCCCCATCATCCACATACAAACATTTTTCTATATTTTGCTATATATTACTATATTTTACTAAATATTACTAAATATATAGTATTTTATATAACTGTATTTGATTTACTATATTTTCCTATACATTACCACCACTTTCTTAAAAGGAGTGTGGGTGCAGATGATCTATTTTACTGTGTATTAAACCTGTTGCTTACAGAGGTCTGCAGCCCTTGGATCCGCACCCTAGAACACAGTCAGACCCACTCTCACATTTAGTCTCAGAGATTTGGGAAGTGGTTTAGTGTCATAACAAATTCAAATTTATCTATCTGTCTATGTTCTCCCAGACAAAAAAAATAACTGTACAAACATAAGACAGCTATGTAAATATTGCATAGTGATATTTTTTATAACGGCCAGCCTCTAGGCTTAAATAAAATCTATATGTTATAAATGTTGTTATCCTGTCAGGGCTGGGACTGTATGGTTTGCGCAGATGGATGGCTGGAGGGGTGTGTCGCAGCCCAGTCCGACTGGATGGGAAGACTGTCCTTATCACTGGTGCTAACACAGGGATCGGGAAAGAGACTGCAGTTGACCTCGCAAGCAGAGGTGAGGAATGCCAACTCTATTAATTCCAGTATTTCTCTTGCTTTCTCCTTGTACATGTAACAGTGTTTATATACAAATTATTGTGCTCTGTAACTAGCAGACTAGGCCTATAGTACCATTTGGTTTAAAGTAGGCTAACTGATTCAGTGCCCAGGAAAGCAATGGGCATATATGTTATGTGACACCAGACGTTTAACATATGTACATTTTCATGGATGTCTGTAATGTTGTCTGGTCTGATTTGCTGTTCATTGCTGCTGAATGTTTGTGTGTGTATGTATGTGTGTGTGTGTGTGTATGTGTGTGTGTTTATTTTAATAATACTTGAATCACTGATCACAAGCTGTCATTATACAGGAGCCAGAGTCATCTTGGCATGTAGGGACTTGGCCAAAGCCACATTGGCTGCAGAAGACATCAGGGAGAGAAGTGGAAATGGCAATGTAGTGGTGAAAAAGTTGGATCTCGCTTCTTTACAATCAGTTCGACAGTTGGCCAAAGATGTGCTCAAAACAGAAGACAGACTGGATATTCTCATTAACAATGCAGGTATACATTCACCACCAGGGGGCAGTATTGGGCTCTGGATATATGTACAGAGAGGACACCCATTTAGATGCCTGCAAAATTACAGAATTCCATTTTATGCTCTATTAAACACACCAGATTGATCCTATTATTCAAATTAAATAACATGTCACATATATGTACCTATTTTGTTATTGTTTGCAGTTGAGACCCAGGCTGTCTCTGTTTGTTTAAGGATTTTCAGGGTTGAAGGTACATATTTGTTTACAGGTGTCATGAGCTGCCCAAAATGGCAGACAGAGGATGGTTTTGAGATGCAGTTTGGAGTCAACCACCTGGGCCATTTCCTGTTAACCAATCTTTTGTTGGGTTTGCTGAAGAAGTCTACACCTAGTCGCATTGTTAATGTCTCCAGCCTGGCACATGAACAAGGTCTGTGGTTTATACTAGCCTGCTGTCTTTGTCTTGGAGCAGAACAGAGCTTGATTTATTTGCTCATTCTGGGTGCCTGGTGACTGGCTCAGATCTCTATTGTATTTTGCTGTATTTGGATGTGTTTGTAGAAGTATTCTTTTAAAGTGCATTAGCTAAATTGCATTGTTTCACCTGAGCATCTCTCACCAACAGCTGAGATTTATTTTGATGACATCAATTTGGACAAAGACTACACACCCCAGAAGGCATATAAGCAAAGTAAACTGGCCAATGTACTATTCTCCAGGGAACTTTCCAAGAGACTACGAGGTAAGGGAAATGTGTGTATACATATGTACATATACCCACTTACTCAGGTGCATAGAGCTTGCTCTTTTGTTTTTTGTTAAGACATTTCTTTTATCATCTTTCACATTACAAGCTCTAGTTGTGCTACAGAAACTCAGCCAAAACAAAAAAATTCAAGATGTATTCCTTTAAATTTAAGATGTATTCCTTGTTCATATAGTCTAAAGGGCAATCCAGATTATAGGGTTTTTGGGTTCTGCCCTATGGGGTTTGCATGTGTCAGCTGCATAAAACCTACAGTTTGGTCACAGAATTGAAGGCCATGTACAGATACATTTCAGTCTCATTAACGTTTACGATAATTACAAATGACAATGACAAACTTTTGTTGTTGCACAAAATGCTTAAAGCAACATACCAGTTCTTTTACCGCATTTGTATCATTTATTCTCATTTAAATTGTAATGCTTGAAATAGGTAACATTGATCCTTTTAGTCTCTAACTGGATACTTTATTAATACTAAATGTTAAAAATGTATGTCGATGCACAATAATATTACTTCTTTCATTGTGTTGCTTTAAGAGCATTCTTTCACATCAGTACAATGGCTGGCATTTTCACCTCTTTTGGTTTGTGTCTGCAGGACAGTGTTCATTTAACATTCTTTTCTCTGTTTTTCCTCGGGTTAGCCCTCAAGGGTACCAAAGTGGCTCTCTCACCTAATGTCAGACATGGGTGACATTTCCCTATGTGCTTGTTTGTTTGCTCACTCCAACCCCCAGGCACTGGAGTGACTGTGTATAGTCTGCATCCAGGGATCATTCACACTGAACTGGGCAGGCACTTCTGGCCCAAGCTAGCTCTGTGGAAGAGGATCCTGTACCAGCCTTTTCTGCTGCTCATCAAAACACCCAGAGAGGGAGCGCAGACCACCATCTATTGTGCTGTGGAAGAAACGCTGGCCAATGAGAGCGGGCTCTACTATAGGTGATATGATGAACTCAATGGCTCAGTCTCAGTGTCTTCCCTAAACCTCAACCTTGGCGTGAAGCATTCAATTGAAGTAATTAGCCATGAGAGGCCGTGGGTTTGCACTGGATATAGAACAGCTAAGGGGTGTTGTTTGGCACAATGCGAAGCGGAGTGGCATTAAATCCAGCGCCAACCCACTGACTCGAGTGGCTTTTTGCTTTTCTAAAACAATTACCACATTAATCTGGCATGGTTTTGTTAAAGGAAGACACAATAAGGAGAAATGTAGTGAATTATTCATAGATAACAATTCCTCTTTCAAGAAATATATTTCCTCTTGCTGAATGGTTGCCAAGTAACGCACAAGCGCAGCCACCGTTCACTGTCCTACAGCGCAGCAATATAGAACAAGATGCAGTTGGAGATGTGGTATATCGTGAATCGTGAAAGGACCAGAACTATTTGTTTTTAAATGTGTAATTAGTTCATATTAGGGCTTTTGGATTCAGCCAGCTTCTCTGTCTTGGTGGGATATTCATGTGTCCCTATATTTGCCACAGTAACAAAACAATTAGGATAAGAGATTAGGAATTTTGATTGAAAGTGTTTACAATTCCCAATGTGTGCAGACCACAATACATGAGGTGAAATTGTTCATAAAGGATAGATTGATATCTTGGGACCATGTCTGTGGTACTGACAAGTCTCAGTGAGCTTGAGCAATAGAGGTGTATGTTAAAAATTTAAGTTGCAAGCTACACTAAATGCCTTAGTTCTCTGGTACAATTTTTGCAAATATGTAGTATCTTAAAACTAGTGTATTAACTTGCTACAAACTAGTATAACTGAATTGAAATGTGTTGCCTGTGTTATTACATTAAACTTTAAAAGAGATAGGGATGTTCAACAATGACATGATTTGACTCCAGTTTGAACATTTTTTTCCCACCCTTTCATGTTACCTACCCCACTCCAGTGACTGTGAGCGCAAACCTGCAGCCCCACAGGGGCAGGATGATGAGGCTGCCAAGCGACTCTGGGATGTAAGTGCCGCCATGGTTGGACTCTCCTAACATTGCAGAGCACCCCCTGGGGGTTTGACCTTTCATACCCAGTCTGGTCTCAACAGCTAGTCAGCTGTTATTACCCACTTGGCCATAAACAAATGTATCGAGCAATCATTACAGTTTGAATGTTTGGAACAACAAACAACAGAGCAGTTATGTTACAGACATTTATTGAAAATATACAGGCTACTACATACAAAAATACTATGCATCATATGGTGTAAACATGAGTCAGACAACAAGTTGAATGTCTCACAGTTGAGTCATGTGGAAGCTGTGTGATAATTTCACATTTTCACTGGGATGTCAGTGTGTGTGACTTGTTTTGGATTCACTATCATTCTAAGGTCAGCAAGTAATCAAATCACAAATCACATTACTTTTTTTTTTAAGAACAAGCACATAATTTCTTGTTAATTGCAGAGCTTACCCACTAGTATATATATATATATATATAGAACAAGCTGTTTTGGTAACTATTTCCATATTTAGAGTAAGAGTGATGAGAAGTGATGGTCAGTTACTAAATGTCTATAAAGAAATGGTTATAAAATATTTATAACCATTTTCACAAACTCACTGGCCTCACTATTTATCATCACATATATCCCATGGCCAAAACCGCAAAGTGTGTTTTAATTGTTTTAATTATTTTTGATACTGGTCTGGTCAAGTGGTCAGATCTTTTGAACATTAACTAATGTGAGATAAAGTGCTAAATTTGTTTAAGGCATGCCTTTCATATTGATGCTGTCAGTGTCAGTAAGATCAAATAGCTTCGCTGAACTTTGTTTGCAGAATACTTGCATCCTGCTAAATTTGACAAATGATTAGGCTGTGCATTTAAAGACCAACATTGCAATAAATTTCAGTCATGTGTACCATCTAAGAGTAAGTATATTTATTTGTCTGAACAAGTTAGCCAGCTAACCTTCAAACCAGGTCCTTGATATTATATACAGAGTCAGCAGCTAAAGCCAACATTTGATTTTATACCATTTTTCTGTATGTGTTTAATGACTCTTCTTCATGATACATGAGCTGTAGGCTTTTGACTGCTTTGACTACAGTGAACGAAAAACAGAAAAAATAGACCTGAAGGCACTAATTTACTAATTTGCTACAAAACATTCAACCCTTTACTCAACACAAGAGCTTCATCAGGGACAAGAAAAGGTGACGCATCAGATTCATCACCCTGTATGACAAAGCAAAACCCTTATTGGTGGTTTCTTATTCAGTTTTCATGATTGCAATAGCATAGTGACTATAACTAACAAGTAGTTCAACACTATTAGGAAATATTCGCCAGAGGACACTTCATTTTGTGAGGAGTTGTATTTTCCTATGCCAATATGTACACTAAATAAGACAATGCTGACATTTCCAAGATCTAATAACACTGGACAGCTAATTATTTTCACGTACAAAATGTCAGTTTCCTCTGCTTCTTGGTCTAATCAAAAATCATCTTATATATCTAACATATAAATAAATGGTGTTACATATTTGAGGATTCTTTTACTATTTTGTTCATATTATCTCTTTTTCTTTGGTTCAGCCTAACACTGTTAGATATTAGGTTATGTTTTTTCTTCTGTCCAGATAGTGAAGCTTAGTGCCATTGCGCTATGTACAGTCAAATAGTTTTGCCATTTGTGGTAAGGCAATCTACTTTGAATTTATATTTAGTCGGTTGTATAGGGTGATTTCAGTGTAGTAGGCACACAGAACATGGTTACTTTAGACTACAGTCATTAGATAACACATATCTGTTAATCACATTTAAGTACACTGAATTTCAATTTTCTCTGTTAGCTACAAGTGGCAAGAGGACAGATCTCTCTGACACATAACCCTTACAGTATGACAATCAGTCGTTGTGCATGAATAGATGCAACTAAACAGAAAGCAGATCATTCAGGTCTGTGAATAAACATACCCAGCAGCTTTCTTCTTAGTTCCTCAGTGCAGATACTGTATCTAGAGCTCTGCTCAGAGCTAGCTTACATAGCAGCTGTGGACTGTGGAGCAGGTCTGGGTCTCATCTGGGTAAGATATGCTTAAGTATCTGACAGATTAGGGCCAGGTCATATCCAGAGCCAGACGCTATGTGAAACAGCATTTATTCACTTCTTTGACTCGTTCTTCTCAGTGATTTTTTTTTGCCCACTATAGACTGCCCTCAGGGAGTTGAGGGAGCTGAGGAAACATGATTTCAAAGCCAAACCTTGTTTTTCCGCTGAATGTGCTTGTTTCCATGTTTCCAGCTCTTAACTTCTGTCAAGCCTGTCAAAGACTTGGAGAGAGAGCTGTAGAGTGTGAGAGAGAGAGAGAGAGAAAAAGAGTGATAGAGAGATAGAGAGAGACTAGAGGGCCAAGATAAGTCCTACTGGGTCATCTCCTCAAAGTCATAGAGCTGTTTCATTTGCTCTACTTGCATAGAATGTCTCCTGACCAGCTTCTTCTTGGTCTTGAGGTTGCCTCTCTTTGGTGAGGTTGGCGCCACTGGGGCAATGGAGCGGATCCCTGTGGCAAGGGGTGACGAGGGCTTGCTGCAGGCGCCAATGTCAGGGATGGGGGGATTGGGGTTGACATTGAGGGGGGGCAGGTGCCCTGGACGGGTGTGGGAGATGTAGTCCAGCAGCAGGGTGCCTGAACCCCGTCGCTCCAGCAAGCCAGGCGCCCGGCGTCGCGCTGTGCAAGGGGAAGATGTGCTGGCATTGCTGTCCAGGGACTCGCGGGAGCTTGTTAGCAAGGCCAGTGGTGAGGTGTTCAGCTTCCGCCGCTCCAGCGGCACTTTGGGAGAGTCCAGTGTACCCGAGTCGGCGTAGAGCTGGGAGTCCGAGTCGTAGTGGTCGTTGCCCAACCGCCTACGCTGTACTGTGTCCCTGAGGCTGGCTGAAGCACTCAAGCCTGCACCCTCAGACCTTTCCTCGGTGGGGATGGTGCTGCGGCGAGCCAAGGGCTGGTGTTGGGCCAAGGACCTCTCATAGGACACCTTGGAGGAGGTCGCCAGTGGAGAAGCCGGGGAGGTGGGGGAGATTTTGGATGACTGCTCGCCAACAGTAGGGAACGTGATCTCCTTGCCATCCACACTGTTGTTCCGTGACAGTGGGGCTCGTCTGGAGACGGTCAGCCCATTGATGCCGGAGACAACAACGTCCTCATCAGAGCTGGCTCTCTTGCTCTCCTCCTGGGCGGCGGCCAGCACAGAGGGGGCAATCAGGCCCCAAGGCTCAGACTGAAGACGCTTGAGCTGTGGCAGTCGTGCTCGTTTGGGGTTTACTGCCTTTCGGGGTGGGGAGGGTGGGCCATTGGGTGGTTTGGTGCTCGATTTCCACTGGGACTGGAAAGGGAATACAGTATTGAGCTCCTCCTCCTTGCTCGGCGAAGACAAAGGGTTCAGCTCAATGTCTGAGGGTGAGGTGCATTGCGTTGGCGATGACCTCTCATCCAGTTCGGGGGAAGGGGGCACATTTAAGTATTGCTTGGTGGTTTTGGTGCCAGATGGGGACTTATCAGTGGTGATGATGATAACCTCTTTGCCCTTGGCTTTGCATGCATCCAACAGTACTTTGAGAGTCTCTTTGTCATCCGCATTGATGGCATAGACCAGTGCCGAGGCTCCACTGCGATCTTCAAGGCTCGGATCAGCGCCATTGTTCAGCAGGAGGGACACCACCTCGTGACCTGCCCGGTGGCTGCATGCGTGCATCAGTGCCGACTTGCCTGTCTTGTCCTGGATGTTGGGGTCGGCTTTGTTGTCAAGTAGATATTTGACCAGCTTGGCCTTGCTGACGCTCTGTGCATCAGAGTGCTTGGACATGCAGGCCACCATGAGTGGCGTCTCACCACGGTCATTGCTCTCGTTGATGTAGGCGCCTCCCTCCAGCAGGAGCCGGGTGAGTCGCAGGCGCCGCAGCCATACTGCCTTCAGCAGTGAGTTGCCGTCTGTCCGCAGCTCCAACATGTCGTCCATCACCCAGACTACCCACCACGATCACGCTCAGTCCTGCAATGCAACAACAACCTGCTGCTACTGATACACAGCACTCCATGAACTCATTCTCACACTGAATCACAGGCTTTGATCAAGCACAAAGGGGAGAATCTTTTTTTCAAAAAAGGAATAATTTTCTTTTTTTCCCTGCTTGATTTTTATTATGTGATATTAATAGCAGGGGAAATATATTCAAACAAAGAACCATATATGGACTTTGTACGTCCACCAGATGGCACCATGTATGCAGCGTGCGCTTTTCACCAGCTGCATCCATGATCTGGATCTCAGGTTAGATAGGTATGAAGAGAACTTTAAATTTAGTTAGAAGAACCGTAAAAACATAGAAAAAACGGTGCTTACAAATAACAGTGATGTAAATGTACGCCGTGTCGTTTTCGACTGACTGACTGACATGTTAAGCATGTGCGACTCTCCAGACACGTTCTCTAGTGAGATCCCTCACGTGCAAATGTCATGCTGTAACATCTGCACTGGAGATGATTCACAGAGTCTACAAGTCTAAACATAATCCTAAAATATCGATGTCATATACTAGTATACGTGGGCAAATGATGAAGAACAGACTGCAGAATGGTATGGTGTTTTTAATTACGTCTTTTCTAGAAATGAAAAGCTTCAGCGTCGCGAGAAAGGACAAATTTTGCCAAGTTATGTTGTGTTTTAACAATGCCCCTCTCCAGGGTGCTTATCTCTCATCTGATGCGCGCTTGGAGAGACCCTAACCTGCGCTCGCAGGCGCGTTACTTGAATGCACTTTCAACAGTGTTCAGCAATCAACAATATTCTGATACCATCACTGAGTATATCAAATGTCGTTGAAGCCTGTATCCTTGAAGCAGTATTCTTCAAAAAAGTGTCCATTAGACTAATGTTTTTAAGTTGTCGCAGTAATGCAATCTTCTCGAATATCGCAAAGAGGTCTTCATAACTATAGACTAGACTAGAGTTTTCATAAAAGAATGAGCACAACTACTGCTAACAGTGGGTTTTTCCAGTTTATCACTATTAAAGTAAAATATAAATGTGTAGAGAATGCAACGTGTACCACAACATCTTTATATTACACAAATGTCTCAAACGTCTTACCTGCTTTGAAGCCAGATGCATCATGTTCTGAATGTCCATATGTGGCCAGTATTATTAGACGCTATTTAAAACACTTCATAAATTCGAAAGAAATAACATTCCGTTTATAGTTCAGACCCTGTCTATCGCTGCCCTATTCTAGAGCACCATGGCGCACCAGCACCTTCGCTTTTGTTATGGAGACGCAGAGGATGAGCCCAATAGCTGCATTCCTCGCTGCGCACACAAGAACCACAACCCCAAGACGTTTGGGTTATAAATAACTTCTCCATTTTTTTTGCTTGGTGAATGAAACGTGCATCTCTTTGACGTCAGAACCTACCAAAATAAACCGTGTCTGGTGTGAATCTATGTAATATCTATTTAGGACAGAAAAACAAACAAAAACAGTTTCACCAATTCAAGTTTTAACGGACAGCATTCACTGAGGTATAAAATCATTTTGTTGCTTTAGACATGGTTTAGAATAATCCAAAAGCAACACCAAATTTAGTGTATGTTATGTTGTTTTGCAGGCATTGTTTTTATTATGAAAATGGCTCAAATTAAATCAGTTTTATTATTATAAGGATATGCACTTGACAAGCACAAAAGAAGAAAATAAAAACATACATTTACAGCCATATCTTCTGGACTGGTCATATCCAAGAAAGTCTGTTAATAAAACATTATAATATGGTGAGGTATTAATTGATTTGGACATTTATGACCACTTACAAGTGGTTAATATAATCTATAATAACTTATAGTTTGATACCAGGACATGTCACCATCATAATTACTGTCCTCAAGATCTTCAGTGATGCCAGCTAAGAGTCAAATAATAGCTGTGCCACTTTTATGTGCATTTAATACAACTAACTACATCAAGACTAGTGTCTCTCTTTCTCTGCTTTGGCACCATATATTTTACACTAGCATTCATAGTTCACTTACTGCCACAGAGAGCAAGAATCCATACCACTCTTTCTGCATGAATGTGTAAATTCTTTAATCTCTGACATTTATAGTGCATACTGTCTGAGTAATTTGATTGTGAGCACATGACGTGTTTACCGCATAATTAGGTGGCCAAAACTTGTTGCTGCCATCACCACCGTACAGCCTAATAGGGACAGGTCTATTTTTAGGTTGCTATGAGACAGCAGAGAAGCATATTCTGAAAGGAGCTATGGAGTTCTCAGCTCTAGAAGGAGAAGGTAGCTTGAAAAATACCACCATTTGGTTTTATCAAATGGCATTTCGTAATTAAGGCATATTGACATATGTTCATCGCACTGATGCTGTTTGTGTTGAAAAAAGAAAACATGCAGCCCACAGAACAAAACTCATTCATATACCCCATTCAACTTCATATACCCCATGCTTTCTGAGTAAAGGTGAATTTAAACATTGTTTTAAATACTTTTTAACAACAGCTAAAGCATCATTCAGCAGCACAGCAGTACAGTAATTTCCTGAATATAAGCCGCACCATTTATAAACCTCAGGTCAGTGTTTTATGCTAACAAAAACAACAAAACAAACAACAAAAAAACAAAACAATGTATTGACCTCACCCATGTATTAACCTCACCAATGTAAACATTACCTGTTGAATCACAATCAGATCATATCAAGTAGAACGCTGAAAAGAAATGCAATCCTGTATATAACCCTCACCCATGTATAAACCTTATAGATGAAGAAATTTGACAAAATCAGTGTATTAACCTTGGTTAATAATCAGGAAATTACGGTATGTGGGAGTATATAGGTCCCCAAGTCATTTCTGCGATTTGTAGTTTTAGCTAAATAAAAAATTATATATTTATAAAGTTATCATCTCCACAAATAAAATAATGTGGCCCATAAAATGACTATTTTGCTAGTGTTGTTCAAATTCAGTGGGTTCTGCTACACCTGGCTTATTTTACTGAAAATAACTGTGTGTCTGTGATTCCCCACAGGGGGAAACATTGCTATTTATCTATTTATTGGGTAATCTAGGCACAGGGGGAAGGTAGTTATGAGACAGCAGGGAATCGCCAAGGGTTGTGTTTGTGTTCCCTCTACTCTCTAATAAAGGATCCCCCCTCTGCGAATATCACCAGACTCTGAAACGAGTCTGGCCTGAATTAGGCCATGATTTGGCAGATCAACAATCTGGGCAAGATCTGTTTCTGAGTCACCTGCTATACAAAGCAGACTACCGCATATACCTTCCTCAGAGGTTCTAGTTACAGAAAGGGATGAAGTGAAATCCAGTCCTCTGAAAACTGCAAAAAATAATTATGATATGATATAAATGACGTTAATGATGCTCAAAAATAAAAAAGAAGTAGGCCTAAGTTATGTAGCACGGCTTCTGTCTCGTGTTGTTAGGCAACCAGATTACAGGTGGGTGGTGGTGTTTGGGAGACAGCTTGGAATTCTTGGCATTTATTATTATTATTATTATTATTATTATTATTATTATGCACCTTTTATATTGAGTGTCTTTATATAAAGATCTATTCTTAACACAAAGAGAGTAGATAAGGGATGTCCCTCTGTAGTGTGCTTCTTTATTTTCCCCCCTTTTCACTGGGGATGATTACACCAAAGGGTCCCATTCCACTCGCAGAAGTGGAGACAGTGAGGTTGGGGTGGTGTGGGCTGGCAGGGGTGTGAGGAATGTTTCTCCCCATTCCAGACTGTGGAGACCAGATTGTGGTCCAGACTGGGTGTTTATGAGTAGAGGGATTGGTATCTGTGCTACCACTCTTGGGTTGGGACCAGTGGGCTTACGTCGAGGGAATGCGAAAGCATGAAGCAGAGGGCATGGTCTTGTGTGCAAGCTGGCTTGATTAGATGCCTTCATTAATGTGGGAACTGAAGGACGTCAGCACTCTCTCCGCCTGATCTTTGGCCCACAGCTGCTGTCGTCGGCAACATATTAGAAGGAAAATAAATAATTAAAGTGCACCGAAACAGCTCTCTCACCTCTTGGGAGCAGGAATCTTACATCGCACCTGATGCACTACCGCTGTCTAAATATAACCTTTCCTCTCTCTTGCACACTCTCATTCTCCCTCCTTCTCTTTCTCTCTTCCCCTCTCCCTCACACACACAAGCACACACTTTCTTTTTCTGTCTTCTGACACTCTGCAATTGTACCTGGAAGTTTAAAAAAAACACAGCATCTATATCTAGAATAGAACTCGAAAAGCACAAGTGACAAAGCTGTCACACTAAAAAAAAACCTGATTTATTTTCCACCTTATTTCCTGCATTCTCTCTCTCTCTCTTTGAGGCCACTATCATTAAACCCTCAGGAAGTGAAATGCACTTTTGAAAAATGATTGGTCTCTCCAAATGGCTTGTGTAGATTTTCACAAAAGCTGTAGTATTTTGTGTTCTATTTGAGTAATAGCAGCTACTTCTTTTCGCTGTGGAAAGGTACACTGTAATGCATTTTACATATTCAGCCTCAGCACTCACAGTGCACTATATATGAATAGTCTTTATACAGAGAAGAGCACAGAATAATTTAAAAATAGCATCCCTATTCTTCACTGCAGGTCTCCTGAATGTAAGGTTTGACAGAGTAATTTATCAGTAAAAAAGTTCTGCAGTAGGAGAATATACAGCCACCTGCTCATGCACACCGAAAATTTAAGGCGGTCTGGTTTTATAATTATTATGTAACTAATGTGTTGTAACTTCACATTAAGATAAATTTAACATTGATTTTGGGAGAAATGTGGACAATTAGGTAACTACTTTCAGTTCCAGGTGACAGTGGATAGGGCTCAAGCCTGAGTACAGTGCACACAAAGGGTTCACATCAGAGTTGGAACGTTCTGGAACGTCGTTTCTGGAACGTTCACTTCACTCTTCAGCTTCAGGTTGCACAGTTTTCTGCCAGCTAAAGATGACTGAGTATTTACCCTGGGCGTTTTGTAATCCCTGGTATCCAGCTTCCTTTCCATTGTTGACTCAACAGCTTTGCCTTGCTTGTGTAAGAGAATGGCTGTTTGACAACTGATCACATTATCAAAGAGAGAGAGATACTTCAAAACGAATCCCTACAGTTTGAAACTTATTCTTTAATTTCAGTTAAAAATTGTAAATGGTATGAATGGTTAAAATTTTTTATAGAATCGAACAAATTATCTAACACCTCTTTTGTTATGTAACAAGCACTGTGACAATTGCCAGTTCCTTTCACACATGTGCCTCTGTTTGAAAAGATCATCCAAATAGCCAACAGGTTGGGGATGCATGTGGTGCAAATTAGGCCCAGTGCCGGTCCAAATCTGTTCCAATAAGCTTCTGTCTGGAAGGGATCATGAAGCTTCAGTCAAAGCAGGCAAAGCAAACTAAATGGTGCTAATCTACTGAAGACTATAACCAGAGGGAATGCTTGTGGCGTTCCCACAGAGGTCCAAAGCAGATTGTGAGGGAAAGGAAGGGAGGGAGGAGTCTGGATTATGCATCGCTGACATTAGCCACATTGTGTTCATTTTTTTTACGCTGAAAAATTTCATCTCTGTCACTCTGTGCCAGCCTCTTTTCTTAATCACGGTAATCACGTTCGGAAATGCAATGGGTCCACATGTGCGATCCACCTCTTGGTTTATATCTCTCTCCACCTGGCGTCCAATAGTGACTGTGCCTTGCGTGTTTTGGGAGCCATTTGTCTCTTTAAAAAGCAAGCCTGACATTCCCCTGGCATTTGGTGTCTTGGTGATTGTATCAGCTGAAAGTGTGGGCAGTGACAGCGATGAACTGGTGCGAACCTTCCTGCTGCTCTGTGCTGCTGCAATCAGAACCCCCCCCCCAACACACACATATACACACACACACACACACACACCTCTCTCTCTCTCCCTCTCTCTGCACTTTTTTTTTCTACATTGGCCTCTGTAGTCAATATTACTAATCCATAATCCCATTAAGCATCCAGATATAAATAAATAAGCAAGGGGCTTCCCCCACCTCCTTGGATACATATGGTTCGATGGACAGTGGGAGCTTAATACAGTGATTTGAATCCATCTATGTAATGCTTACATGAGGTGTCCACTATTTTTGCACCTTAAAGGCCCCCGGATTGCTTTAGATCTCACTTTGCACTCTGCCAACACTTGCCCTGTCCCTTGTATGCTTTAATTTTGTGCAAGAGAGCTTTCATAATACAAGCGGGCAATCTTGCGACTATTGTGCGTGACAGCGGTATCCTAGGAGATCGGAGAATATCTAATAAGGAGTTTGTTGCTCGTTTTGTAGAGAGGGTGCTTTGATGTCTTTGGTGTTGAGCTACCATATTCACATTGGTCCCCCCCACCCCCTGTAATAATGAGGCTAGCCTGAAGGCTTAGAAATTGGTCGCTTGTCAACGGAAATTTTCAGATGTTAAGAAACACAGAAGAATAATTAAAATGGCATGCCTCCCCTTTATGGTAGACCTTTAGCATCGTTACTGTATGCTTGCAGTTGCCTGGGAGGTTGCTGTCCTTACAGAAGAGGGTCCAGTGATCTGTTCGAGTTCGAGACAACCAGCCTTTCATAGTCACTTACTGATGCTTCACAGACCCTTGCTTGGGAATCAAGCAGTAATTTGAAGCGCATATAATAATTTCACTTCATGTAATCAGATCATCCATTCACCTAATGAATAGTTGAAATGAATTGGGCAATATTTGTGATTGGCCCTCGACCAGATAGTGTCTGCATATCTGCATTGAGTGCCCTGCCGAGAGGGAATCAAATGGTGGAATACTACTAAGTACTGACATTGATGGTGACATTCACTGACATGGGCAATAATTTATTGTGAAAAGCTCAATTCAAAACAGACAAAAATAAAGTGGACCTTTAGTGGTATTGATTGCAGGACTCCCTGATGTGCACAGAGTACAACATGATCACCAAATCATGTTTCTGCCATTTCCTTATCACTTGTCTCTACTGAGAAGCCGTATAGAAAATGCCAGATTATATATTCCCTTGCATTTTGTATTTCACTTCTGAAGAGTGAGCTTGACATCACTGGAACAGCCTTTGCAAGCAGTTGTGTGTTAACATGTACATGTCTGTGTGTGTGTCTGTAAGTATGTATGTTTTTCATTATCTTTGTGTGTGTGTGTGTGTGTGTGTGTGTGCATGCAAGGTTATGTAAGTATGTGGTTATGTATGTTTGCTATGTGCTTGTATTTATTTCTGCGTGTGTGCATGCTTGTGTGTGACTGAGAAAGTGTGAGTGTATGTTAGTGTATACGTGTGTGTGTATGTGTGTGTGTTCGCACACTGGCATGTATCTTTGACAGCTAGTTAGGGAGCATCACACTGACTGTGGCTCACACCCCTCTGACCGTGACGTTTTAGACACCACGAGGCCAACTCTGACTAAAATACACTTCCTTTATGACTGGAGTGGGAAAAGGAGTGTTATTTTCTCTCCTTCGTCAGCCTTGCACGTGACGTCAGAGAGGTTCTCTCCAATGCTCCACCCCCTCACAGCTATCACCACTGAAATGTTTTAATCAAGACCGCGGTACGTCCCAACAGACCCAGTGCTTACAGTGGTGATAAAAACAAGCAATTAAATCGATACCTCTCAAAAAAACACCTCGCCACCACACACACACACACACAAACACACACACATACACACAAACACACAGACACACACACACACACACACACACACACACACACAAACACACACAAACACACACATATGTAGTCACCAACCTCACCCGCTGTTCAACCAGCTAGTGCCATTCATTCCCTAGCAAGTCTCCATTGAGGTGTTTCAGCAGATGGTTCAGGATGATGAGGGGTGCCTGAGGCTGAGAGTTCACCCCCAGTGGTGGAGTCGAAGAGCAGTGACGGCGGCAGGGACGGGATGGTGGTTGTTCCATACTGCGGCTGCATACGGTGGCAGCTTTGCCTAATCAGCTGTGCGTGAAGGGGAAGGGAGGAAAGCTCTGGCAGGTACTGGAAGAGAATGAAGACTGTAATTATGGCTTGCGTACGCGCTGTAAGACAAGGGCCGTGGGGGCCACACATTGAGAGCCATCAGATGAGCTGCACAGCTAGGCTGCCTCAGAAAGGAATCCTCCCCCCCTCACTCCACTCATTTCTCTGGTCACGTGGCACCCATGCACGCATATGTTTTCACACATACAGAGACACACATACACACACTCTTTACCACCAATTCTCCATCCATCTATGATAGTGTGTTAACAGTTGTGTTCTCCTCAATAATAAAAGCTGTTTATGTGTCTGTTTAAACACACATTCAATCATTCATTTGTCTATCAAATGTCTGCAGTGCTCACAGTCAGAGTACATTATTTATGAATTCCTCAATTTTCATCACTGTTTGCCTTGTGCTGCTCTTTGTCTGATGTATTGTGTGCTCTTCTCTCTGAATGATATGGTCTGTAATTAGATTTGGAAAATAATCTGAATCTGGGCCTCCTTAAAGAAGAAATCCAGTGTGAATCAGTCAATAGCCCTGTTGTACAAGGTCACTGAATGCTGTAGAACGAGAAAATTTGATGCAACATAGACTGAATTCCAAATGGATAGCTAATGTTAACTGAAAAGGGCATAAAGAAATGAAACTGAAAGTAAATTATTCTGTGCCCCATTCACTTAGTGTTAGTTGCCGGTTCACTATTCGGTCTGTGTTGTCTCGTTCTTTTTCCTACCGGCAGCATTTGGTGACCTCAGACATCAGGGCTATGTATTGATTCACACCCGATTTCTCCTTTACGTGTGTGTGTCTGTGTGCCCCGACGTGTAATCAGCGAGGGCGATTAAGAATGCTGTTGCTCACCTGTAGTCTGCCTCAGCATGTGTGCAGGTCTGCTATCAGAGATAGCGGCATGAGATGAGTGAGCAAGGTGGTGCTTTTGGCTGGAGTTTTTCCACCACTTTTGTTGGCATCATCTTTATTTCGATCTCTTTCTCTCTCTGTTTCAATATATTCAGACCTGACTCCGCTGCTCTCTTAACCCACACACTACATTTTGAGTTGACTGTAAAAACATGGAGACTGTAGAGCTGAAGAGTCGGTGAATGTTTCTATTTCACTCAATACACTGTGTTTATATGTGTATGCTTCTACTATTTTACTCCCTACACTGTGTGTGTGTGTGTGTGTGTGTGTGTGTGTGCGCGCGTGCTTGTGTTTAAAACACAGAGAGAGAGAGAGCAAGAAAGAGTGACTGCTTTCTGATCCACTGAAAAAAAAAAGTTCAGAGAAAACATCTATAACCCTTTCCAGACCTTTCTTTGCCTTCTGCCAACGCTATCTGCTGTCTGGCCCAGGACCGCAGAGGAACTTCTACCCCTCATCCACCCCCCAACCCCACCCACCCACACACACACACACAGCTCCCCCACTTCACTCATGGATGTTGCAGCATCGCTATACCCATCAGTCTTTGTTGTTTGCTCGAGTCATGTCTTAATGAAACACAACAAAGAGGGAAGAAGGCAGGCAGGCAGTCGGAGGAAAAGATCATTCTCAGGATGGGATGTGTGCGGCTCTGAGACGTGCCACTGACTGCCACCCTGTTGCATGATTTCCACTGCAGAGGTGCCAGAAAGGGTGGAGGGAGCAAGAGACAGACAGACAGAAAGACTGAACAGAGAGGGGACAAAGAAGAATTGATTGAAGGGTTGGGGGACAGAAACAAAGGCGAGAGGGAGAGAGAGGAAGATGGAGAGGCAGAGCGAGAGAGAGAGGAATAGTGGGATTTTAATGGTCTTTTCTGAATGTCTTCCTATGTGGCTTCAGATTTATATTCATCCTCTCTTGAGGTTTGAAGAACTGTTTTCTGCTAGGATGGAGAGCGTGTTGTGCAGTGTGAATATGCAGACTTTTTCACACCTTTGAAGTGACTGCAGAAAGAGACTCTCAGAAATGGACTCCAAGTCCTTGGCAGTTGGTTGATTTGCCAATTAACATCTAGGAAACTGTAATGCACCCTATTCACAGTCTAACTATTTGGTTGCAAAGAGACTTGTCTCGCTTCAAATGGTATTTTTTTGCATGCCAGTGGATGATGAGGATTTTTGCACTTTATAAATGAGGCCTCAGTTGACTCCTTTTTGGAGGATTGTTGTGTGTGAATTCTGTGGGTGTGATCTTAGGCATGAGAATAGGAACCAAAGCAATTAATGAAACTGTTACTCTGTGGAACTGAACTTTAATTACATTGTTAAAGGGATACCAAGCAACATTTTTAGGTTAATTTGCCAGATTCATAGCCACTTTGATGGTTAAATGGCTCATTATGGGTGAATGAAAGCTCTTTTGGCACCCTCTATCGGTTAATTGCACAACAAGTTACAAACACATGGGTCATGTTAAACAAAACCGAAACTGAATGAAACGGAAATCATCTCATTCTCAGTGATGAAAATGATCACCACTGGTTCCCATGTTTTTATTTGCAACAAAATCCACATGGATTGGTGAGAATACACAATGCTGTTGTGCACAATGCTTTTTTGAAAATCACCACCTATAGGGGGAATTCCGGAGGTAAAAAATTGCAGGCTTGTCTGGTGCTGCTTTAAGTTTAGGTTAAATTAACATTCGTGTTTGGGAATAAAAGCGGCTTTAATATGCCTATTAGATATACTGTAGATAGTGTCATATCAGGTGTGGATGCCTGTATAAAACCATACAATACTGATACTTTATGTTTGTGGAGTGAATTCATAATGAGAGCTAGAAGGCTTTTTCCCCTCGTGCTGCTGCAGCTAGCATCCTCATACTGTTTCAATGCCTCCGAGAGGGGACATAAGGGGACCCAGACTCCTTTCAAAAAGCACTCCTCATCCTCCTCTCCCAGAATGCAACCTGGATTCTCTGTCATTAAAGGAGGGTGAACAGGGCTTTTAGGGGGCACCTTAATGTTGGGTTGGAAGTGATAATGAGCTCTTTAGGCAGCTTTCGTGCAGGTCTGTCCTCGTGTTTGGCACAGGCTCTCTGTGAGACCTTTCCAGGGAGAATGGGGAGGATAACCAGTAGTCTATTTCTCTTTTGGGGTAATGATGAATATGGTTGAATATTCTCAGAAATGTCTTTTTATTATTTGTTATACCGTATAGAGTGCGGTCAGAAAATACTTGCATTTAAATACAGTATGCACAGTACACAAACATTTTACCTGTTCTCTCTCTCTCTCTCTCTCACAGACACACAGACACACACACACACACACACATACAGAAAGAGAGAGAGAGAGACACTCTCTTGCACACAGACAAATCAAGGGCCCCATAATTTCCCATTTCTCCTCAAAGCTGTGAACAAAGCAGACAAAGCTCCATAAATATTAATGCCAGAAATATTAATTCATGATTATTCAGTCGAACTGGGGAACTTCAGCACTCAGGCAACTTAATATGCCTGGAAAGAACCTGAGGACACGCACAGAATATATTCAAATCTGTCATCAGTCCGTTAGCAGTAGCCTATGCTTCTTCATAGACCACATTTACTGTAATGTGGTTCGTATGCAGTGACTTCTTCAATGTTATGTTCATTTGCAATGACATCTTCAACATTATTGCAATATTAATCAATACAAAGTAACATCAGCAGCCCTAATTTAAAAGATAGGGAAAGGGGAGTGAGCGAGAAAAGAGTCTTTTGCGTGAACTAAAGTTAACTGAGCTTGTCCACCACTGTTGGTTGCTGGTACTAAATCAGCAAATCACTTTTGCCCAGTTGTTAGATGAGCTTTGTTTAGACCTTGCACACCTGTTGTTTAAAGAAGTGCTATGTGACATTTTCGCCACTATTTGACGTATCATTTTATCAGACAATTCGTTTTTTGGACGACATATGAAGGGTGGATAAACACAAGACACACAAGTCCCACCTTCCAGGGTTTGCACTGTGCAGATGTGGGAGGAAGGTAGGAAACCAAATGCTACGTAAAATATCTGGAAAGTCTTTTAGGGTGCTAGTCCACCTGTTTACACCAAAAACTCCATAGTGTTGCTTTGAATTAGGGCACTTTATTAATTAGGGTAATTTTTCACTTTTGCATGTTAAATTTAACTAGTTTGCATTGATATGGTACTACAGATGTAACATATGATAGGCTACTACATTAAGGGATAAGAGAGGACCATATAAATATCTTGGAGGCAAGCCTGTAGATTTCTCTGCATAGCTACTCTCCCATCTCCTAAGAGTAAGCTTATGGCTTCACTACGCTTGTCTCGTTCAGCATGGGTGGTAGCATCGACCCTATGTTTGTCTCTCACACCCAGACCTAGAAGGCAAATCTTAGGGTTTTAGTCTTTCTGTTGGCTGGCAAGCTGGAGCAGGGTAGCTGGGCTGATGTGCCCATGCCTGCTCCAACAACACCTCCAGTCCCAGATGGTGGTGAAGGGGTCCTAAATAAATATCACCTCCACGTGGGGCCTCCGGTGCCCCTGTGGCTCGCCCTGATGTGCTGGAGCTCTAGCTGTTTTCTCTCTCTCTCTTTCTCTCTCTCTCTCTCTCTCTCTTTCTCTCTTGCCCCCCCCCCCATCTCTCTCTCCCCCTCCCCCTCTTTCTCTCTCTCCTTCTTTCTTTCTCTCTTTCCCTCTCTATCACCCCCCCACCACCACCACCTCCTATCTAGCTGTCTCTCTATCTATCTCTGTCCCTCTCTCTCTAAACCCCATCGTGCTGTTGTGATGAGAGCCCTATGCCCCCAGTGAATATGAGGAAGTGAGTGCCAGCCAGCCAGAGTGTTTTTCTTTTTTGTCTTTTGTTTTCCAATAATCACCAAGGCCAAGCATTTGCTGAAGTTTAACACCCCTGGCTTGACATATCCTGGTTTATGATTGCTCCCCCCCCGCTTCATGAAGTGATGTGCTGCAGCCATTGTGGCCATGTGGTCCACCCCTTAAACACCATGCAATTAGATGTAATTAGAAATTTTACTAAAATGGTAAAACTCTTTCGCTAAACATGATGCAAAAGTGTTGAATAAAAAAGACAACAAAAGCAAATGAATTCCAAACCTACCCTGCATTTTTTTGTCCAAATCTTGCCCATCCTCTGTAGCTATTAATTTCTTATTGTCCTGGTGTCAACAATGTGCTGACT
The DNA here is from genome assembly GCA_027481765.1 of Tenualosa thibaudeaui. NCBI lineage: Eukaryota > Metazoa > Chordata > Actinopteri > Clupeiformes > Clupeidae > Tenualosa > Tenualosa thibaudeaui. Next base: position 14,064,107 of record JAIFZK010000007.1, read on the forward strand.
CCACTGGTGTTGCTGTTTGGCTGGGAAAATGAATGGACTCTCCAATTGAGGACAAGACACCAGAGAGCAGCTTCTCCAAGAGGGTCACTGATTTTTCAAGTGCCATTGAATCGAGGTTGTAGAGCAAGCTGATAATAAATATGCCCTCATTACAGCCAAGGGTGTAAACAAAATTTCACCTCATCAGCGCCCCTCATTTTTTAAGGATGAGAATTCATCATGGCATTTCAATAGAGAGGTGCTGATTGGAAAAAATATAATGTGAAAAATAGAATAGCATATCACTGATTAATAACACTTCAGCTTTGAGGAAATGAAAATTGTCTGCCTGTCTGTTTAAGCATGATCTTAGATACCTTGCTCAAGTGCTTTTGTATTACCTTTCTGTACTGTACAACTGAAACTAGATTTGTTTTGAGTGTGAAACAGCCATTTGATTGACATCAAATAATGGCACAGTCCTGATATTAAGTTGATGAACTTTCTGTACTTCACTAATCGATTAAAAGACTGGTTTGCTTAATCACACATTTCTAACACAAGGAAGACATAAGCATTTTACGTGTTATTGGATGATTTTATAGTATAATAGAAATGATGCTTATATCTTTGAATGCAGTAGGGGTAAACCTGTCTGAGACATAAAATTTGCTCTAAGTTCAAGACTCTAAGTTCTCCTTCGATGACCAACTAAGCCTTATCTTGTGACTTCGCCTCTGCCAGATAAGGTTTGGCCTTATCATGATATTTCACTAACTAATCAACCTTACAGTGTATCCCACCATGACTGTTGGGATGTGAGCACAACATAGGCCTACTTTTGAGATTGTAATTTTAACATGCACCTGCAAACATGATAGGCTCTTATTTGAAACCACTACACACATCTTGGTTTTGGCTCTGTGGCAACCATGCAATGAGAACAAGATTTAATTTATTGACACAGCGGAGAGCGGAAGCCAACATAAATGGGTTTAGTAATTAGTTGTACTTCTTACTGTTCTGAAGGAATATGGGTTTGACACAAAACAAGAGTTGGCTGTTTGTCAGATGTGCCATAGAAATTATACACTTTTGTTTCATGTCATTTTGACAATAAAGTAGTGAAATGGTTTTGCCTTGTAATTACAGACTTGACCCCCTACACCCATTCACAACCCCAACCCCCCCACCCCCCCCCCCCCCACACACACACACACACACTCACACACTATGGCATCCCACCGTCTGTGAAGTGGTTGACCTCTTTGCCTTTAGTCCTGACTGATTGCTCCTTTCATAAGGACTGCCTTTGTGTCTTGTATGAGTGTATATCAAGCTTTTACACTGAGGACGTATGATCATTTTGTTTGTTTTGGTCATACATTGTCAATAACCAAGACTTCATCAGACCCCTGATGTTTATGTCTATCTGTCTATCTAATGTTTACGTTACTGTCGTCAAGAGGTCCTCCTCTTCTGTCTCTCAGCCCTGTATGTGTGTGTGTGTGAGTGTGTATTTTCTTATGTGCTTTTCATCAAAGGCCTCCTCCCTGTACATCCATGTGTGGTAAAGCTCGGCGAGGCGTAGGGGACACAGGTTTATAAATAGACTAAATGAAGGAGGGTGGTGGTGCTGACCCCAGAAAGGTGGCTTTAGAGAAAGAGAGTGAGTGAGGGAGAGAGAGAGATGATAGCATTTATCCTGAAGGAACTAATCAAGTGCTGTCTGTCAGCCTAGGGAGGTGAGTCAGCCTGGAGCCACATCATTAGAGAGATCCGCACCTCTGATCATCTCTGGAGAGACAGCTACACATGTCCAGCCAGGGACAACATCAACCCCCCTCCCTCCACCCCAAATCCTACACACACACACACACACACACACACACACACACACACACACACACACACGTGCACACAAGCATCTTGAAACACGCTGAATCAATGGGAGTAATTACAATTACTAGAAGGCTGTGATGGTTGCAGCAACAATAGAGCAGAAAACACTCCCCCACATCCACCTCCAAAAAAGGACAATATTCTTTTCCATAGAAAATCATTTTTATCCCACCCCTCAGCCCCAACCCCTCTATCTCCAGCTCTGAACAGAAATACATCTGGAGGTTAGCCAGCGCTGCCCAGCCTGTCCATTGTCATGGCAATGATACAACCGTATAGCTGACAGCTGGGCATAATGATCTCCTCACGCAGAAAAAACGTCTATTGAGAAAGCCACGAACACAGAGCCATCAGACAATGCAAGCGGTGGAAACGATTACTAGCCCCACACGCAGTGGCAAACACAGACACAAATTGTAAGATGGTTGCACACGATCCACCCACCTCCAACGTTGAGAAAAAAGGAACGTTTTTGTTGTTGTTGCGCAACACTGGCTCAACTGTTCGGAGTCTCCCAGAGACATTTGTGTTTGTGCGCCTCATGAGAACAAATTGAGATGCTGTTCATTTTCCACTCAGTTGGACTCAAATCCATCTAACATGTGTCTCTCCATACTGACAAGTGTCAGACCACTCTACTTCATCACCCAACAACCTCACACACACCCACACACACATACACATATTCTGAGGAACACATGTTGTCCATTTACCCAAATGGTGTAATCCTTCATCACTGTGGTGGGGAGGATGATAGCGTTGCTTCTTTGATTTACATGGACGTCATTTAAAAGCCGGCCTGATGATAAACGTCATCCCCTAAGCTGAACACATCAGTTCAATAGCACAAGATGAAAAGCATGTGGCTCTGCCCTTCCTGTACAGTTTTTACAGCCATTCAGTAAGGAAGAGATAAGAGAGGAACACATCAAATCTCACCATGCTTTCTCATAATTCTACCTCGTCAAGCCTGTATTTGCTTGCTGAATGCTATCTAAATTCGTAATTAATTGTACTGAATCATACAATCAGAAGCAGATTTAACTTTTTACCTGTCTTTTTAAATGCTAGTCAAAGAGCAATGATATTATTCATCTAATCTGTAATAATCTTGCGTTATGGCCTCATGGGTGTAACGTTATACTGTATAACCTGCACTGTCTTGCACACATTTCATACCAGCAATCAGGCAAAGAGTCAGGCAACTTCATACTTTCGATCAGGTCATTTCGCTATTCTGTCTATGTTTTACCAAAATTTCCTGTTCTTTCAAATCAAGTCACGTCAGCTATATTGTCACTTTCTCCACATATACTAGATATTAGATATATGGAGTATCTTCATCGCTATCCAACTGGTGAAGAAGAGATGCACAACAGATAGGACATTTCCACTACACTAAAGAAAAAAGTGCATAGCAGATAAGGATCAGAAAAGGATCACAAGACAAGAACACTAGAATGTCACAAGGAGCAAAAAATCCTATATGATGTGTTGTGATAGTGCCGAATGATGTGCAAAAATGTTATTGTGCAAAAGGATGTGTTGTAAATGTGTAAAAAGAAAAGCTATATACAAAACAGCAGCAACTTCAGTCTTCAGAGTTTTTCAAAACTATATATATATAAGTAGGAGTGCAAGAATGCAACTGAATCTGCCCAGAATTTTTTCAGGGCAGAGAGGAGGTGTGGGAGAGAGGAGAGAGAGTTCAGTTTCCTGACAGCCTGGTGGATAAAACTATTTGCTAGTCTGGTGGAGCAGGCAACGGATGCTCCTATAACTCCTTCCAGAGGGCAGGAGGCTGAAGAGATTGTGTGCAGGTTGGTTGGCGTCATTCACAATCATGGTCGCTTTTTGAGTGAGGCGGGTGTTGTGTGTGTCTTGCAGGGAGGGGGTGGAGCACCAATGATCTTTCCAGCTGTGTTCTCTATGTGCAGCAGGGTTTTCCTGTCGTGGTCAGTGCAGCACAGCTGGTGAGGATGCTCTCAGTGGCGTCCCTGTTGAAAGTGCCCATGATGGGTGAGAAGTCAGTGATCTGGTGTTGGTGGTCCAGGAGAGGTCCTCACTGATGTGCACCCCCAGGAATTTGGTGCTGCTCGTTCTCTCCACAGCAGCACTATTGATGTTCAGTGGTGGGTGTTGGGTGTGACCTCTCAGGAAATCAGTGACAATCTCCTTGGTCTTGCTGACATTCAGCACGAGGTTGTTGTCTTTGCACCATGTGGACAGAAGGTCAATCTCCTTCCTGTCGTGGGTCTCTCATTCTTGGTGAGACCCACCACAGTTGTGTTCGTCTGCAAAATTCACCATGTGATTGGTGCTGTAGGTTGGTGTAGAGTCATGTGTCAGCAGGGTGAAGAGCAAGGGACTGAGCCACATCACTGGAGAGAACCGCACCTCTGATCCTCTGGAGAGATGGCTACACATGTCCAGCCAGGCAAGGACAACATCAACCTCCCTCCCTCCACCTAGGGTTAGGGTTAGGGGGCCCCTGTGCTCAGTGTGATGCTGCTTGAGGTGTTGTTGCCTGTTGACTTTTACTGCTTGTGGCCTACACCTACCAACAGCACTCGGTGACCTCAAACAACAGGGCTATGGGTTGATTCCCCCCAGAGTTTTCCTTTAAGTAAATGCAGTGGGGTTTTCGGGATGTATGCACCACCAATCATTTGCTAAAGTTCATAATGACACAGATTATTCACTGCCATACACTTATTCACTCCAAATGACTCTGCCAGTTTAGGCTAATGACACCCATGCTTTGTGTCTCTCTGTACCAGCTGTGTAGATGGTAGATGTAGATGTAGGTGGTTTCCATTGCACGTTTCATCAAAATCCTTGTATCTAAAATGTATTGGAATGCTACATCATTCATATTCAGTCCTGGCAACAATTTGATTTGGTACAGTTAGTTTCTTTTCTGATAGTAGTTGGGTTAATTTAGGAGTTATCAATCAGAGTTGATTTATTCATCACAGTTAATGCTTATTAATTATTGTGAAAGCATTGTAACAGGTGTGTAATGGTACAATTTATAAGTGTAGGTGTAGGCCATGAAACTGAAAGCAAAGTGCTGATCCTCAGGTATTTTCATTAGACCTAATCAGACTCCTGTCAAAACAAGTTTGGACCCTATTTGGCTTCCAGGCTGCACTTTGGACATGCCTCCTGCATGCTTAATTTATAATTAATAATTATTGCTTATCCAATGCATGACTCTTGATGATTCATGATGCTGCACTGCCTATGCAGTATCAGATGTGCTTGTCTGCTGAGCTTTAACGGTTTTAAATGTAGGTCTACTGTAAATATTTGGTTAATGTCTCCATTGGATTAAAAAATGCTGTAATGTTTTCAAAATACATTTTAAAATGCCGCTCAAATCAAGTCAAATCTTTTATTTGAGAAGGGTACTGATAAAATCATGATGTCCAGATTGTAATCAGCTTGAGTAAAGGTCCTGGACACCTGAGAGTTACAGATGTTTGCTCTTTTCACAGTGATTGTTACATTTCCAAATGTCATAGTCGTCAGCCCCTGCAAGCTCATTCACATTTTCTAAGGTCATGTGACAAATCTGTGAGCCATCACCTCTACAGTCCCCAGCAATGAACACTGCTCTGTGAAAATGTTCATATTGATATAATGCCAAGCTTTGCCAATGAAATGGGAGACAAATATGAGTCACCTTTGTCAGAATTTAAAACGGCATCGTCACTATGACGACCTGAGTGGTTAATCCTGTAATTGTCGAATTCTGCCATGGTCTTCCAAAGGCTTTGTCGCTTCTGAGAGGTGGAAAGGCGTTTTTTTTTTTCCTGGGCATGCTGTTATGCATTAATCCAGAAAATAATCAAATCAGACTTTTTCATCTTAAGACCATTTGTATTTGATTGTGTGTCACAGGCTTGTCAGATAGATGAGAGGCTTTGAAATATAACATGCAGTGGCATTGATCTTTGCTTCCCTGATCTGGTGTCTACTGATCTAGAGGAGAAGCTGAAAGGCCCTCTGATAAAGTGTTTTGTTCATAGCAAATGGATGGTCTTTCAGGGAACATTGGCTCTTGGTTTAGTAGATATTTACTTTTCCAAACATACACACCAAAGGCTTTTATCATTCTTCAGAGAGCTCATATTCGCAGGAGAATGAGGCAAAACTACACAAAGTCATTGACTGGATATATTATACAAAACGACTTACATTTGTCAACTATCAATTACATCAGGGATTCAAACTCACAATTTTCCAGGCTAGCAGCATGCTAGCCTGGTTTCTTAACCACTATGCCACCACTGCCCTATGATGTTCCCATCAAGTAGATGTCTCAGTTATGTTAATATCAATTAGAACAAATCTAAAACTAAAGTAAATAAAACATTGGGGCAGGTGTGGCCAACTTACTGGGCACTATTCACTGAAACTTGAACTTGCATCTGACGGGTGGCTGGCTCAATCCAAATGTGGGCGCAGACACCAGGGAATCAGGGAGACACACTTAAGTAACGTGGAGACCAAGTGATACCAATCGATATACAGGTGAGGGTGATCATGCATCAGGAAGTGGCTGTGACCGGGGAAACGAGCTGTGAGTCTGTGAGGCGGAGTGAGGGGGTGTGGTTGTGGCCAGGTCTGATGCAGACCTGACACAGCTCTTGTATGCTGTGAAATCAGTTGCCAAGATGAAAAGGAAGTCCTTCAAAGGACAGCTATGATGCTTCAAAGTTTAATCTGCATTCATCTTGGTTTGTGCTCTTTTTATTTTCTCTCCTCAATGCAGTTTGCAGTTTAGAGAGGAGGAGTTTATCCCCATTGCAGGCCTAATGTAGAGGGAAAGGTTAATTGTTCAGAGTTTGGGTCTCATAAAAGGTCAACGGTGTGTCTAGAGATGGATGTACTTTTGTACTGGCCAGGGGGAGGGAGAATGGTGTGTTCTCAGCAGTGTTGGATCTCAGTAGGTGGCCCGACTCCATTGTTGCCTATGGGCTTCATAAGGACTCCAAGTCGGCAATGTATTTTTGGGTTCACAGTGTACTCAGTCTGTGGTCTCTCTCTCTCTAACTTTCGCTATTGGTTGAAAATCCAGGCTACCATCTGCTGGCTGTGACATTGTGTGGCATTGGTCCTCTCTAAAATGTTTTGAATTAGTTTTTGGCCTGAGATATCTCCTCCTTCTCTCTCTCTCTCTCTTTCATCTGCCTTAATTCTATCTAGTCACTTGCTGAAAATGGAATGAAATGGCATTAGCACCATATCAGTGACCCTGATAGACTTCAATCATTATTAATTACGATCTGCAGGCTGGTGGTAGTATGACCTTTTCCAGGCTATTGCATTGCTTCAGACTGGCTAAAAACATGCAAATATCTGAGCGCCACAGGGGTCTATCATGGCTTATTCATGGTGTCCTACCTCACGAACATCTACATGAGCACACACACACACACAGTCACACACACATGCACACTATAACACACCATGCACACAGTGACACTCACACCAATCACCCCTAAACAAGTAAATAACAGTTATTAGAGAAGCGGGCTGGGCTTGCATGCCTCTTTCCTGATTTCCTTGATTGATGGTGAGAGGGAGCAGTGAGGGGGAAAACCATCACTGAATAGCATGACATTATTCCTTTCAGCTTAGTGGAGGGCTCGAATGTAACACGTCCCTGCTCTGACACCACCACCAACACCCCCATTCTCTCCCTCTCTCTCTCTCTCTCTCTCTCTCACATACACACACACACACACACACACACACACACATGCAAGTATTCCCCCCAAACCACTTGGATCTAGGCTTGATTAGAGCATGGGATATTTGGGCAGGTAACCATATGGCACTGTTGAGAGTGGCAGAGGAGGAAAGGGAGCAAGAAGTGACGAAAACAAAAAAGAAACTCTGCATGTCAGATTGTCCTTCATTAGCGCCGGCATGCATTGCCAGGGTGCCTGTCTGAGTCTGCACTTGTGAAGACAGAAATGAAGAGAGAGAGAGAAATGAAGAGGGAGAGAGAGGGAGAAAGAGAGATAAATGAAGAGAAAGAGCAGGGGGACCGGCATGTCACACACAGGCTGTTTCTGATGTCTGTGTGTGTGAAAGCCTGACAGCCGGATGAGAGGGAGCTCATCCACTGTGTTATCAGCAGCTGGAGCCGTACCCAACCCCACGCCCCCCACTCCCACTCACACTCCATTTAAAATCTTAATTAAGGAAACCTGCAACATTCAAAACATCTCAAGGACAGAGAAAATGTTACATGTATGTACCACCATACTATAGAACTGTTGAGCATGAATTTTAGAGTGATACATGCATTTAAGTGTGATGCATGTCTTACACATTGTCATAATTGTGATAACTATTACAAGTAACATCTTCCGTCACTCCCCCATCTCCATGCAACCCTTAGCCACCCCCCCCCCACACACACACACACACGCACACTCACACACACACACCAATCCCTCCCCTACTGCACTATCGACACATTATCACACCCCTTTCCACCCCCCATTTATGCATGAACCCAGTAACTATATATGCATGTCACTAAAGGAACAAGGAATAAACCTTCCTTGTATCCTTGTGTGTGCAGGATAACATGTCCGTCGCACATAAGTATATTTTAATTTATTACTGAGTTCATCCTATTTTCATGTGACTTAAATGAGTGATGTTTCAAAGCAGATGAGTCCATATCATTTTAAGATAATGGCTGTCAAATGCATTGACAAATTCTTTCTGTATGTATCAGTAGGAAAACAAGTAACTTTTTTTATTTCACTTTATCAGAGCCACTGGGGAGGGTTAATGTGTCTCAATTAGTTTTGTATTTCAGTCTCTCTCTCTCTCTTTCTTTCTCTCTCAGTGGAATCAGTGGAAAACTCATTAAAACATAATGCCAGCAACACTGGCTGAATCCAGGTCCTTGAGAAGCTTGATGATGGTCCAAGTGGAAGTGTCACAGTGTCAACAAACAGGGATTGTGCATGACATAAGAGGAGTAGGGGTGTGTGTATGTGTGTATGCCTGCGCATATGTGTGTATTTGTGCATATCCGCCATGGCGCTGCTAGGAATTTTGGGCCCTATGACAGAAAATTATTTTGGGCCTCCCAAACATTGATTATAATATTGAAATGTTCTCTAGGGCCCCCTATCAGTGCCAGGCCCTTGGAAACATCCTAACTTTTCCCCCCCTGGCAGTGCCCCTGCATATCTGTGTATGTGTGTGTGTGTGTGTGTGTGTGTGTGTGTGTGTTTGTGTAGGTGGGTAGAATACCACTGATATCCAGGGTCTATTCTGTGCCCAGTGTTCCAGTGTTAAACCAGTTCACAACCACAGTCTTGTACCCTCATCAAATAAATACATTTTTAATGGTCATTGTTTATCTCACAGCTGGTTTGCCAAACACACATATATACACAATTAGCTGTACCTTTATAAGAAGATAGAAGATCATCTCATTTGTCACTGTGTAAGATATATGTCTTTCTATTAACAAAAGCAACTAAAGTGACAAACGACAACAATTGGGTGACTAGAGAGAAAAGAAACTGGCTCAACTCAATGCAAATTAGCTATGACACGTTTGGGCTGCAAATGAAATGTCAATGGGAGAGTCATGAGCAATTAGAGCAACCTGAGCGAACACTGATATTTTAGCGACTGTGATTTATGACCGACAAAAACTATTTTATAGCTTTAGTGACTCCTGGTGTGAACACATACTAACTGAGCAGAACAAGGATACTGAAACTGACAGTGAGTTTCTGTGCAACAAATCTTAAAACATAACGTGAAATGCACCACACACCAAGCCTGTAAAGAAACACCTGTGTGTTTGTAATTTAAAATCTTTTTGACATTTGAAACACACACAGCACACAGCAAAGTGAGGTACACACTAACCATGAGCAGTTGGCTGCCTGCCATAGTGCCCAGGTGTCCAGGGTTAGTTAGTTTGGTCAAGGGCACTTCAGCTATGTTCCACTGGTTGGGGATTGAACTGGTAACCCTTCAGTTACAATACCCTAACCAGTAGGCCATGACTGCCCCAAGTCCAAGATTATGGTATTTTTGGAAGCTGCGCCTCTGCGGAGCTGCACGTTCTAAGTGTGTGTCTTTAGTATTAATTATTATTTGGCATTTCCCTTTGTCCATATTCATCACAAGTAAAATGAAGGATGGATACATGCAGTATATCTCAGTCGATATTTTACCTGTGAAGGCTACAGTATATTGGGGATTTGCATCTTGCTGTCTTCATTCTAATTCCACATGTCACTTCTGGTTTAGGGAAAAGCTGTTGTCATTGGAACTCAGCCACTAATCAAAGCCCATCTCAATACCTTTGGTTGGTGGAATGGCTCGGATTGTTTATAGCTTGGCCCAAGCCACTGAGTTTGTTTCTGTTCTATTTACAGAGCCAACATGAACACTGAATAGATGGATAGATAATTTGCACAAGAAATGTATGGGATTGCAATCAAAAACTTCCCCTTTAATTGCACAGGATTTTGCTTGAGATCTTAATCTGCTCTGGGTTTGTATGTGTGTGTGTGTATTTGTGTGTGTGTGTGTTTATCTGTGTTCAGCACTCCACCCCCTTCTTGCGTTTTTAGTAGAGATGCTCGGCATCCACCCGCTTTAAGATTTTGATTAGCATTGCGTCGTCATGGTGACAGGCCTCCGAGCTTGCATTAAGGGTGATTTATTGTCACTGCTCTCATGCAGTACCCTTATGCTACCAGAAGAGGTCACTAACTAATAGCGCTCCACTGTGGACAAAGCTGTGGACTTTGCTGCAAGCTTAGGGTTAACAGATTGTTGCCATCTAAACCAGTAGATGGACTGATATGGATGTCTTTTTTTCTGGAGAATTATCAATATTTATAGAACAGCTTATGTAACATGGTAAAGTAAATGAAGATGTGTTTCTCACAAAATTGCAGATTATCACCATATTCTGCATTACTAACTGTGTAACTGTGTTTAAATGTGTATACTGATTAATTTATACAAATATTTATATATCTGTGTGTCCTTGTGGCATGAATAAATCTTGATGTGAGGAGTCTTGGTTTATTCTCTCTCTCTCTTTCTCTCTCGTTCTCTCTCTTTGCAGTGTGTGTGTGTGTGTCTGTGTGTGTGTGCGCTTGTATGTCTAATACATCTCAGCAGTCTGCACCTGTCTGTGTATTTGTATGTTCTGCATCCACAGGTGGTGACATTCATTTGCAATGTGAAGTGTGTGCCGTTGTCCAAACCAAACACACAGTGATGGCCATCTATGGTTTCTATGGTTACTATGGGATATCGCAGAAGTTGTTCAGTTGTGTGTGTAATTCAAACATGAGTTTATGTTCAGGTTAGCCATGATGCAATCCATTTTCTATAACAGTATAATAATCATATGATATAGTCTACTACTAGCAGTAATACTATTACCATCTCCACCATCATTACTATCACCACTACTACTACCACTATTATTATTATTAACTAGTAGGTTTGCTAACAGTCCCAGGCTGGGAGTCCTTGGGTATCTTTATTGTGTTTTACATCAAAGAAACCTTATGCAGTAGAAAAAAATAAGCTTGCTGATCATGTTTTGTGATATCTCCCAGATTCAGAGGCATAGTCTTCATAGTCTGTGGATTTTATCATCACTTTAAAAATCAGGCGTTTGTTTCCTCACTCTTAACATACGTATAATGAAGTGCTGAGGCCCACTGCCACCCACTGACTTTATAAGCTGTGACCCTTCAGTGGTGTAATGTCAGATATTGTAAGCCTCTCCTGCACTGGCACCACAGATCTCCTGGAGAGAACAAGAACAAGCCTCACACTCCTCAGCAGCCTTCATGGGATTTTTGTGGATGGGAGAGGGGGGCAGGCATATATTTTCATGTCTTGTGGTTCTCAGTTGGTGGCTACTGAAGGGTCTTTTGGGAAATATGCTGGTGTGGGCAGGCACAGAGGGTCGGGGGCATCTTAGTGGACAAATGAAGGTGATCACCTTTGAGAAAATCATACCATCCCCCCAGCCCCTCTTCCTAACAATGTTGTTCACTGACATTGGGCATCAAGGATATAAGCAGAAGGGTTGCATTAGTCCAATGTGTGTGTGTGTGTGTGTGTGTTTGTGTATGTGTGTGTGTGTAATGGGGGTATAATCATTGTTTTAGTATTTTGTGCAAATCTAAAATGATTATGGCCCCATGGTCCAACCCCATACTTATTGTGATTTTATATGATTGAGTGCACTCGACCCAGAGTAGAAGAGTTGAAACTGGCCGTGTCTGATGTGTGTATAAAAATCAGGTTGAGGAGAATGGAAAATGGTAGGACAATACCCTCTTGTGCTGGCTTTGGTAGCTGCAACTAGAGAGAAAACAGGCATCAGCCAAGCAGCCAGGCAATGTGGCAGCTCAGAGCCCAAAGCCCTGCAGTGCAAAAACAGTCATCTGTGCTTGGCAAGCTGTGTAGCCAGCCCTTGGGTTCATCAATTCAAATATTCAAATATTTTGAGGTAATTCATTTAATAATGATTTTCTTTTTATTATTATTTTTATTAAGAAAAAAATTGCCTTGTGTGATTCTGCCTGTAAAAATATTTCCCTAACTAGACTGTATTTCCGTGATGCATAGACTGATAGATGGTTTTGTTGTTTTTATTCATTGTGGTTTATTCTGTGCATCATTGGTGGGTTCATCGCAGACATATAAACAAACATGGCATGGTTTTAAATGCTCTGCAACGGGAAGAGAACACATGCTCATGCCCCGAGGCATTAAAACACAGTAAACCAACTTGTTTTGCTACCGCTCAGGCCTGCCATTGGACTAGGCCCTGATGCTCCCGCAGGGCTGTTCCAATCAATCCCAACTGTTCACACCCCATCACATCTAACTGAGAGGGAGGACGTTACCTATCATCACACGTTCAAAAACTTCCACGTTTCAACCACTCTCTGTCACACAACGAGGCATCCAAGCGGCCATCATGACCTCTACGAGCAAGACTGAAAATCATGTGAAGCACAATGCAGGAATTGTACAGTGAATTGGTAAAAGAACATTAAAATTGTGATGACATTTTAAAAGTAGCAGTGGTAAGCATGGTCTAGTTACTTACTAGTTACAAGTTCACTACTAGAGGAATTATCTGACACAAATCATCCATACCCTATAAACAGCTTTAAATAAAACACATAGAATATGTTTTGCAAACTGGGATCATATTAACATTTTTGCCAAATTTGGCAAATAATAATAATAAAAAAGAAATAGCCCCAGTGGCTGTTTTAACAAGAAAGTTACCAGTGCAAGATACAATCAAAGAAATCTGTATATATTAGTACAACCCTGACATTTTGGCTCTTCAGGACACTGATTCATGAGTGCGGTCATTGCTGTTTGGGAAAAAAAGAAGTAATATTGTGAATAAAGTAAAAGGCATCTTAGTGTTTTATGCCCAACTGTGTTCCCATAAAGCAGAGAGTATCAGCCACATGCCCTTATCAGTTCTCCGTCCAACGGATACAGAAAGGCTAGCTGGGCAGGAAAAGTGATAAGGAGATGTGGTCGACCAAATGAAAATTCTTGCAATATATAAGAAAAACTGTCAAAATAACCAATGCTACATACATGTCTGTCACATTTCACAAATGACTTATTGTGCAAAAGAAAGGTTTGGGTTATATCCGCTTTTCGACCGTATTCACATTCTGCACAGATCTGGTCTTCTCGCACCTTTTGGATGGAAGGCCATGTAACACACAAACAGCAGAAAAGCAGGGAAGAAGAAGAGTTACCACACACAAAACAGATGGTAGCAGCTCCAGCTTCATGGAAAACTTCTGTTGAAGTGATTGGTGGTGGAGTTGGAACAGACCAGAAAGTATCCACAAAGTACCGATTGAAGCCGCACTGAAGGGACGTTTTGAAGACACACCCCATGGATGAATTTTATTTCACCTTAGCCCCACCTCACACCCGCCCAGTCCTTATTTACTATTGGCCCAAGGAAAGGCCCCAAGGTTCTGATACGACAGCCTGTCCTGTCAATCACACAAGCAAACAGCCAGTGGGTTGCAAAGAGGCGTGTTCAGGCCACTGGAATGGCAAAAAGGTGATCTCTATACAGGTGTGGCTCGGGGGAGCATTCCAGCACACATTTACCTGTCAGCTCTGTCTACGTACTTTCAGCTGAACACCCCAAGAAAGAGCTCTCTGGGAACAGGAAGAACTGTGCATTCTAAAGAAAAAAAAAACACAACTAATTTTACTAATAGCTAATTAATTAATTTTTAACAGGGCTTGGCAGTTATATTTATTCCCAACTGTTCTAATACATACTGACATACTGGTTATACATACTGGTCTGAAGTTATCTGTTTAAAATTCAAAGTTGTACCTAAACTGTGAAGTTGTGATCGATTTACCAGCTAGAATGCGTGCACTTCCACCATTCCACAAGGGGCCTTTCAGGGCCATCCCCAGAATGGAATCACTGTGTCTCTGTGTCCCCCCAAGACTTCTTCCAACACTTATGTATGAATTTCATCAATCAGCATTATAAAAACAAGAACAAAAATAACAATATTAGCACGGTATCACTATAAGGAAAAGAAGAGATGACATCCGATTAGATAACACTTATTTTGCATTTTATACAAATGATTGGGCAAATCATGTGCATGTGGGGCATGAGTTCTTTAAAGCAGAGCAAACAATGGGTGGAGATTCATCACTTTCGGACAAAATTAGCCTTGCTAGCTGCCTCTAGGCTGCCAAGCCACACCACTATAGTGCATTCACTCCCTAGGTTCACTGCTGCTGTGGGTCACACAGTGCTTATCACAGGCTCTAAGTTACTTCACAGAGACACTTTACTAATGCAGTAAAATTATGAATCTCTAGCACGTACTGTGTTTGGATCAAAAGGCCTGGCCACTTTCTCCTTTTCCTGACCACTTTCCCCTTTTCATTACTCTAATCCAATCCAGTCTTACGCCCTTTCAGCTTGGGATTTTGTTGTGTTATGTCATGGACTTCAAGTTTTGTATTGTTAATTTAGTGTCTTGTCTTAATGTTAATAAATCTCACTGGTTGGGCATTACTTTTAATGTTTTTATGTTGGTTACTTGAGTCAGTGGAGGGTTGTTGTTTGCCCCTTCAGGGCCAACTATGAGGAGGTGTAACAACACTGAACACTGACCTGGACAGTCACCAACAGTATTTGGCGTATTAAAGGTATTAGCTTGAGATTTATGGATTGAACACTAGTAGAATCTGTACAGCCTTAATGTAAATAATGGCTTTGAAGTCAATTAATAAAGTGTCATGCATGAACTAAAGCTATCTATTAGTATTAAGCTCTGGATTTTCCCTCATGGTATTAAACAATCAAACAGATTTTGCCCCTTTATAACATTTTGCCCATCGTATAGAGACCTGCTTGTGGGCAAAATGAGGTGTTATTATCCCAGATTTAAGAAATAAATGCATTGAAATTCTACTGAAAAAAAAAAAAATCAGCACTCATCTGAATCATCCTGTAACACAAATTGCATGCAACATATGCCAATGAACCAGCACCAGAGTCATGTGAACTAGGGCTCAGTCTGCCCTGCCTATGTCTAAGTGTCTTACACACAGTCTCAGCACTGCACTTTGATGTGGGTGAATGGGGCAGGGTGGATGCAGCAGACTATGGCTTCCTGTTTTACTGAGGCTGGAAAGAGTAAACGGCCTCCGGCGGGTTGAGGAGGAGGGGGAGGAGGGGCAAAGATGTTGTGGACTTAACCCAGCTTAACACCAGTGCACCAGGAAGTGCTGACTCAGGAACCTCAGAGTTCTCTCTTTCTGTCTCTATATCTTTCTCTTTTTTCCACCTCACAGATGACTTGCTTTTAAAGAAAGTAGCCTACCTGCTACTCACGTGCGCATACACACACACACACTGTTCTCTTACATACTTCCTACTATATCAGCTGCTGCAGCATCATACCTGTATGTGGAAGATCATCTCTGTGAACACACTCTTAAAGAAATTATTTGATTTACTAAAATATTACACAATTAATATATTGTTTGCATTGTTTTATTTTATGATCATTTTATTTTATCCACTGGATTTGTAATGGATTTTTATTAATTTGGATATATTACACTACCCTCACTGTGGACTGAAACATTACGAATGGAAATCTGGGGACTTATTTATTGTTTACAAACAACATACCTATAGGCTAGCTAAATTTAGACAGCAGTAATTCATATCAGAGAACACTGGGGACATTTCCGCAAGTATGCATTTTTGACAAAACCCCCATATTTTGTCAACTGTGCCTATTTGAGAGAGGCTTTCATTTGTCAGATTTAGCCATGCAAGCACTGGGTGGATGGCACGGAATCAGACAGCAACGTGGCTCCCCTGGTCTTTCTGCATGGCCTGCCATACAGCTCTTGATGTTTCGTGACGCCTGTGCACGCCATTGTCAATGGAAGGGCAGCTGCCACCTCTGTGTGTGTCTTTGTGCCAGTTCCGATTATCTTAGCCGAGTTGCTCGGAGCGAGTGTGTGAAAGTGCCGGGCAAAAGCAAACAGGCCGAGCTCTCCCTTGATCCAGTTCCGGATTTCTCCTCTCCACCAGACGCCAGCGGCACTCACACGGATGAAGGGAGATCTGCTAAAACATCGCGGCTGCATTGCGGCGCGCTCCCCCGGGGATTAGTAGCGGACGGCGCATTCCCACTGTCAGGCCCGCTGAGTCCTCACTGCACATTGAATGCAAAAGGAAGCACATCATCGGCTGAGAGGAGAACTGCTTTAGTATATGAGGGCCAGGCTATGGCTTAAGATGTGGGTTATTTTTTTCGTTTCTTTTACAAAGACTTCAATTCAAGAGATCAATTAGTCATCTGAGTCAGCCAGCCTTCCTTCCATGCTAGCCATAACAGAGCAAAGCCACTGAAGATAACTGGATAATGTCATAAAAACATAGAATATTTCTATATTTATATATAGGCCACCATAACTATCACATCCTTTTTAAATAGGCCTAGCCAGTTCAAAGAAGTTCCAGAACTGGGATAGAATTTACACAGACTGCCAGTTGCTTACTGTATGTTCATTACATTTTCAAATGCAGTCATCAGTTAACATCTTCAGAGGTGGGGTCTGATTCATTCATAGCACCACAGGCTTTATTGAGAATTTCTCTTGTTTTGCTGCTATATGTGAATGAAATTGACATTGAAATTCAAAATCGAACTAAATTTATCTGTCAGCTTCTCATATGCCCCTGGCTGTTGTTTAATCCCAGTGAGACCTTTCCTGTTTTTGTCATCTTTGGTCCCATGCTGTCCAGTACACTAGGCAGCACCTTTTTGCTGATAAATATGCTGTTCTTCCCTCTTTCTTATCAAATGGAATTGTGCAAAGAATGTCATTAGTGAAAAGGTGGTGAAGGTGAAAGATGTGTTGAACTTTCTGTGACATGTTGTTGTTGAAGAAAGATGATGGATGAAAGTTAATTGTGAAATGATTTAACTGAGGTCACCTCAGATAGCTTTCTTTGAGCCAGAAGGAGAGAGACAGAGAGAAAGAGATTGTTGACCCTTTTGAGGTGTGTATGAATATAGGTAACATGTGTTGGTGCACACACTCAGCTTTGTATATGCAGACGTGCAACTATGCATGCATGTCGGGTTGGAGCAGTCAATTATGTTCTCCTGAATGCATACCAACATATAACCTTCCTACTTGACTTGCTTTCAATGCACACTGTGAACTTATTCTCTCTTTGTACACAGGCATTTGTAAACAAGAGTAATGTTTTCACTCATCAGTGACAGCAACCATACGTACTTCAGTCCATGTAAGAAATCATCACCACAATCATCAGCAGAAATTTTCTCATTACCCTTTTTCAGGTCAGTGCTCTGTGAAGCAGCAATAGCATATCTCCTCCACCAGAGGGTGCCACAGCAAGTTTCTAATTATAGCCATTGACTTATTTCTCAAGGGGGTAGAAGCTTTTCTAGATTGTCTCCTTCGTCTGTTTTCTAAACAAAGGCGTAATATTCCCTCCAGTACATATTTGGGAACAGTTACAAATACCACTTCTGAGAACACCTATGCTGAACCAGGATTTCCAACAACGAAATTCATCATCTTTCTATTCATTTCCAGGTCTCTTAACATAGGCTTTGTCCATGTGCTCTTTTCCATTCTACCACTGTTGAAAGAATGGTGGCACACTATGCTACCCAAGATGGATGTCAGTGTCTTGGTCTTGAAATGGGAAGGTTTTGTTTCATGTCTTTGTTGCAGAGCTATTATGCGGTTCCAGTCCTCATCTTCCCTTTGGTCTCTTTTAAATGATGTCTCAGAAGGTCCACCTTGGTGTACTTTTTGAGTGTTTGTGAGAACTGAGGTTAAAATGCACATATCAGAGAATACTTAAAGACTTCCTTCCATTTTACCAACCATTTTTGGCAGTGCTGAAGTGCGCTCAGTTGCTATGGACACAGTTTTTTTTTTCTTTTTTTCTTTTTGAAGAAAAAAAAAACTGTGTCCATGACAACAAACTGGCTATCACAGAAGGAAACCACAGTGCCCTGCATTTCTAAAAAGTCTAGAAGAGCATTAAAAGACTTTGTAGATCCTGACACTTTACTGTAAATCGTCATTGTGTTTAGTGATTAAACAGTCCTGTTCTACAGCAAATCTGGTTGTATTTGTCTCATCATGTGTGTGTTTGTGTGTGTGTGTGTGTGTGGGGGGGGGGGGGTAGACAGAGATAAGCATATAACCAATGAGTATATAAGCACCATTATCACTGATATACATTCATTGACTTTTATCACAACCTCTGTTAATGCCTGTGTAAATCATGGTGTTTAAACAGAGTTGAGATTAATTGCTAATTGATCCTGTGTAGTCTTCACTGAATTCTCCCCTATGGTTTGTCCTTCTCTTTCCTCCTCTTTCTTTCTCCATAGCTTTCATTGCCTCATTCTGGGTTGCTCTCTCTGACATCCTATCTCTTGCTGCACAATACATTAAGCTGGTGTGTGTAGGATGGATGCATCAGTGTATGTGTGTGTGTGTGTGTGTATATGTGTGTGTGTATTGTGTGCTGTGTGTGCTGGAGAGTGCTCCAGTGTGGTGCTGACACTAATTGTCTTGTGTGTGCTGGAGATTAAAAAAATATACGAACAGCCCTTGCTTCTAATTGTGAATGGTGTGGAAAGCTTTTAATTCAGATACATTTCAATAGCCATTACTCTCCTCGCTCTCTGACAAGAGGATACCCTGTCTGACACAGAATGGAACAAAGTAAATGGAACCCAATGGTTTTTGAAATCCAAACATGGAGAGGCAGAGGCACATTGTTCCTCTTTTTCCACCAAGAGATATAATCCAATCACTCCTCCTTGGTTGCAGTTGAAATTATAATCAACGCTGCACTTCAAACTATGCCTAATACAAATCACATCAACATTTTGTCCTCCTTTTTTTCTCCTGGTGCTAAGAGTACCTCTTGACTTACATGTCCTAAGAGAACACACACACACACACACACACACACACATGCACACACAACCTTACA
Source organism: Tenualosa thibaudeaui (assembly GCA_027481765.1). Classification (NCBI taxonomy): domain Eukaryota; kingdom Metazoa; phylum Chordata; class Actinopteri; order Clupeiformes; family Clupeidae; genus Tenualosa; species Tenualosa thibaudeaui. The sequence goes on from JAIFZK010000007.1 coordinate 14,083,623, forward strand.
CATTCACACACACACACACAAACATTGACAGAGATATGTGCACACACAGACACACACTCACACAAATCTTTACATAAGCAAGGACACATAGGTTCGCACACAAAGCAGAACATACTGTCTCATTTGCACAGCCGCCGCCATATCTCAGTGTGTGTGTTGCACCACCCGAATCACTTGCGACACTGCACCTCCGTTTGGGATCCGGGCCCAAGACAAGGTCATGCTGGAGGTGACGGTTGATGGCAGTGCCAGCTGACACGCTCCTCTGGCGGCATGTATTTTATTAGCCCTCCCGGCGGCGGAGGCACGGAGTGTGGAGGCCCGTCTGCCGCCATGCTCGGGGTGCGGGGATGGGGTCTTGAGGGTATAAAGGAGAGAATGGTGGGATGTGGGACTCTGGCATCACTGAACCTATAATGCCTGTGACTACAGTAATTGACTGGAAGAGATAGGGGTGGAGAGCAGGGGTGCGAGCAGTGGGCAATGAGCAGACAGCAGCGCTGGATGAGGTTATTGGTCAGGAGCACCCACATACACACACACACACACGCACGCACACACACACACACACACACACACACACATACAGTCACTGGCTAGGAGGGGGAGGAGATGGCATGTGGGTCTTTCTTTCCATGGTGGGGCTGTTCGGGGAGATGTGTGTGTGCTGGAGTATGTGTGCACATTTTGTTCTTGTATGTGTATGCTATTGTGTCCATGTTCATGTGTGTATTGGTGTGTGGGCGCATGTGTGCATCTGTCAGTGCCCATATGTGCGTATGTGTGTGTGTGTGTTACTCACACGCATGTGTCTGTGTTTAATGATGCAAAGCGACTCCCACCACTGGAGCAGGGATGCCTCTAACGACAGTGTACGCGCCGATCTGGAGGAGTGGGAGCTTTCAGGAATGGAGTGGAGTGGAGAGGGGGTTTGCAGTGTGCAGCTCCGCTCTGTGCAGCTCTTCTGCTCTGAGGCAGAGAGAGGAGAGGAGAGGAGAGGAGAGTGGTGGAGGGGGATGGGACCAGTAGGCTTTGCTGAAGTAAGCCATGTGATGGCACGCCACCGTTATGTAATATTTCTAATTGTTGGTTTTGCTTTCCTGCGCCTTTTTCAATTCCCTTTTCACAGTTAGGTGTTGGGTCTCATGGAAAGACACAGGATCTGTTTTGGAGGCAATATAGTAGTAAATCATATAAATACATTGCTAGAAAGAAAAGGGAAGGACAGCATATCTAGAGATAGCTGTGAGTGTCAATGCATGGAGAGAAGATTCTTCCTCTGTTTTAAAATGTGAAAGAGTAAATCCATAACCATTCTTATCCTCTGAAGCACACACATACAGAGAGAGAGACACACACAAACACACATACACAAATAAACCAAACCTACCCAAACTGTTCCCCCTTCTGTCCACCAGATGGCGATCCCATGCAGCCCTTGCTAGCTTGCCATGCTGCGGCTGTGTGGTCATCAGGCTTGTTATCAAACAACACAGTGAGGCTGCACTAAACCCTGTCAAACTCACAGGTAGCTGAGTAAGCCTGGGTGATGATATGGCTGAGCTTTGGTGGAGAATGCTGGGGGGCAAATGCATGTCGTCCAGAGAAGGCAGTCATACTCCTGGCCATCGCTGTGTTCTGCATTGTCAGGTTGGCTTTGTGTGGGCCATGCATGCAAGTGTTGCCTAAGGCTGCTGGACTCAATACTCTCGGTCTTAACATGCAGGGACACTTCACCCACTCCCTTGACATGGTTCACACGTTTATCCAATTCACAGTTCAGCTCACATTTAGGATACAGACCCAGCTGCAAAACAGAAATGATGAAGTACTTTGCCCTAGACATTTGAACTGATAAATCCATGTAAGTGGTTTCATCACAGGTCACTCATACAAACTGGCAGGTTGTCTTGGTTATTCTTATTAATCATGCCCTGACACTGACACACACTGACACAAACATCCAGTCAGTTTGCTTTAACCTGTGTCCTGCCCAGTGCAGTGTCTATTTACGCAGTTTGTTCATTGGTAGTTTGGTCATGCTCGTTTTTCGGTGTTCCAGCTAGCACTTTTCGGCTGATCCCCCTCTCATGGAAAAGTCCCATTGGCCCTCACATCTCTCTCAGTGTCAACACCATGCCTAAGATCCCCTTGTTTGGCCACAGAGCTGTTTTTATCCCTTTTGATCCCTGTTTTTTTCCCCTCTCCTCTGAGGCCCATACAAATTGGAGCGTGGTTACATAAGATCACTTTAATTATGATTACCTGCAGAATGAATTAAACCAAAAAATAAATATGGAGAAATGTTTACAAAACACAGAGGCGCAGACACAGGCACAGACAGAGGTGCAAACACAGAAGTGGTGGTGTTGCTTGTCTGAAGAGCTGTGTGTTAGCGTCTGCTGTTGCCGCTGCTACTGCTGCTGCTGCGACTGTTGCTGCTGCTCCTGCGTCTGCTGCGATGGGGCAATTAATGCACCTGGGCTGAGGCGAGGCGTGAATGCCTTTGCCAGTAAGACTGCAGTAAAAAGGAGAGAAAGGGGATGTTTAAGATCACCACCTCAAATATCAGCTCTGCACGCTGTTGCCAAGTCTTGTTGCTATGGAGATCGCATCCTACTGCAGGTGTGAGTAACGGCAGAGGAAGTCAACTGTTCTCTCTCTCTCTCTCCCATTCTTTCCCTCCTTCTCTCTGTCTTTATCCTTCTCTCTCTTTATGTCTCTCCACAGCCTTTTCTTTTTTTGCCCTCTCTCCCTGTCTCTTTCTCTTCATCAACCTTTATTTGGTCATTCTGTCGGTGTCCTTCTGTTTTATGTCCTTGCCATCTATGCTCTGTCCATCTCCCTGCCCCCAACAGCCCCTCCAAAGCACACACACACACTCTCTCTCTCTTTCTTTCTCTCTCTCTCTCTCTCTCTCTCTCACACACACACACACACACACAGACAACCCTCAGCACAGCCCCGTCAGCAAACCTGCGCTGTGTATGAAAGTACACCTCAGTTCTCAGCAATTAGGAAGATGAAATTGTGTGTGTGTGTGTGTGTGTGTGTGTGTGTGTGTGTGTGTGTGTTTTCATGGGCTGACACACCAGGATCTTTAGGCAGTCAATGGTCCCCAGAAATAAATTGGAGTCCAGGCCAGATCTGGTACAGATCTGTTTCAGAGTCAAGTTGTTGTCAGCAGCTACTCTCTGACAGGAATTTTCTAGAATCATCCTAATAGTGCTGAGTATTCATTTACCCACCATATGGTCAATACTCGTCCACCACATTTACACATCCACCACAAAATGATGACATCTCTGTCTTCACATTTTGTTCTTTTGATGTAACAGATTTTTTAAACAGAATGGAAGAGGGCCATATCCGGCCCAGATCTTAGCCAAAGCCGGCAGTCGTCTGGGTCTGCTGAGGTCCTCATAACGCCACCCTTATCTGAGGCCCTGCCGGCTGGTCAACCTCAGGCAGCCGTCTGCAACTATCTTGGTCTTATGGGAGCCCAGCAGACAGGAGTGATGAGGAGGAGGAGGAAGAGGCTTCCCTATGTCTCTCTCACATGCGGAGTTTGCCCTCTGCAAATGAAATTGTCCCTTAGGCAGGATATGCAAAGCTGAGCAAAGAAACAGAGACAGGAACAAATGAAACAGGGTAAGAGAAGGAGGGAGAGAGAGAGCATTTCCAACACTGCCCCTAGAAACCTGCATTGAAGCGAAAATGGCTTGATTTGCATTCGCTGTCCTTATCGCAGTTTAAGGAAATGCAAGTTGAAAAGCTGCACGTCAGAGCCCACAGCGACAACCCTGATGATTTGCATGCAGCATACACTAACCAGACTCTGGCCCCATACAGTATGTCACAGGCCAGGAATGCCACTGACGCCACACGGGTGCACTTTTGCATTAAGTGTCAGGCATGAAAACAACGTGAGAAAGACGGATGACCCTGCACACTTAAGTAAGAGGATGCTGCATGCGCAGAAAATCAATTGCTCCCTTTGTGTGGAGCTGCATTATCAATTGTGGTGCGGTGCTGTTACATGATGCAAATGTGTCACTGAGGAATTTGGGTTCTCTCCTAATTATGAGACATTTTTCGCCAAGATGAAAATGTTCAAACAGCTAAACACCAGCTAGTGTGGCATTATGTTATGATTCTGACCAACATGATACATAAACTATCTGTGAGGTAAAGTACATGGATCACTGCCTCTTTATTTTACCCTCACACACACACACATACAATCTCTCACTCTCTCTCTCTCCCTCCCCCTCTGTCACTTCCTCTCGGTTCACCCTTTTGCTCTTTCTGGGCTCTTCTCTGGAGTGGCCGTGGATGCAGTGTATCTCTGGAGGAACGGTGGCGGAGCTGTGAACCTCAGCCATGGTGTGTCACGTGGGGCCGACTTGCTCTGCACCGCACGTCCCTCTGATTTTAGGCTGTCGCAAGTCACTTTCTATTAGAGCTGATTGGCTTCAGCCACTTGTGCCTCACACTCACAAGGCACACAAGCTTGGCTCTGGGAGTCCGAAAGGCGCCCAGCTTTTCACACACAAAAATGTACGGGCATGGTGGTAAGGAGGGTCTGCTTTATTTATGAATCTATCTATGGTGTGTCCTGTGCGACTATTTTTGTATTTTGGTACTGCACAATGACGGACTGCAGGTATGATCTGACTATGTTCCCCACATCAAGCAAGGGGGTGCTTCTTTTAAAACTGGACACAGTTTACTACTAGTACTTTTGGGACGATGCATTGTGCCAAATCATTTCAGTCTGAAAAAATATTTTAACTTGCACTAGAATTTGTAAGAGATGACCATGGGGTCCATATTTGGTTGCATCAAGTCAAGTTGCTTCAGGGGCCAAATATTTATGATCACCTTTTGTTATCATGACATCACATTTCATGATCATGATCATATTTGGTTGCAGCAAACTTCTTTTCAGACGCAGACATCTGCATTGCCGTGTTCTCTGAGGAAGCAGGAAAGCGCTGGAGAACTTGTGTCCACAGAGAGACATTTCTGTCCTCAAAGGGGCTGAAGCCAGAGTGCGTCGTGTCCTCATACTGTACAGAGCAGAGGTTAGCACAATCCACAGCCTATGGAAGAATGGGTCCTGCAAATGGAGTGGGGACTATTCCTCACAAATACTGTGTGTTTCAAACTGGAGCGGTCACTATCTGGACAAACTGTTAGAAAACACACCAAAATTGGTGTTAAGTGGTGTACTCATCATTCTGGCAGCTGGGAAAACAGCTAAGAAAACATTTCAGAGCAAAATAATGGTTCAGGTTCAACCCGTTTTTTGTGGTCCCTGCGTTTTGCCTGTGGAACAATCAATTTTCTTTTTGTATTTTGGCAAAAATGTCCACGGATAAATTGAAATCCAAAGTCCCCATTGTTGTATGGTTTGTTCAGACAGGCACAACAGGATGGCTAAATTTTATGTCATTTGCACACACAGACACACAGACACAGAGACAGAGAGAGAGAGAGAGTCAGTGTCTAATAATAATTACAGTTATGTAACGTCATTTGGCATTTGATTTACTGTACTTCATTCTACCATTTCCACCTCAATCAAATTGGAGTAGCGGCCTGACAAAGAATCATGCAAAAAGTGTGGATTAAATGAAATAAAATTCAGTTTTTCCGCGCGACTTACACACTTGTGCTGCCTTGTCCATTTCTATCAGTTTTGGAGCGCATGTTATGCACTGCAGGCGGGCGCCGCTTGGGTCTCCTGTGGTTTTGAGACTAACAAAAGCGGACTGAAAGAGGCTTATTAATCCCATCCCCTTGCACATCGCGCTCGCATCAAGCCACAAATAGATACCCAAATGTAGATTACCCAGATGCACAGGAGCAGAAGATGCAACACGTACACACAGATACACACACACGGGCAGACAGATGCACAAACACACGGACACAATGACACCCACATCTGTGCAAGAGCACTCACAAACACACATTCACCCACACACATACACACATAGACACACACACACACACACACACACGCACAGATGTGCATACACACACACAAACTCACACACACACAAATTACTTCAGTGCTAATGAAGTTGTATTGCTCACAATTTTTTTGTGGGTTTTCTTGAATATGTGTAAATAGTTTACAAGGGTATTTGTGCAGAGCTTCGCCTGTCAATAAATTGAGTGTTTTAAACAGGGACCAATGCAATCTGTGCTGGAGTCTGTGCTGACGTCTGGGTCAAGGGTGCAGGGGCTTTTTTTTCAATTAGACGGACAGAAGTGGACCAGATTATGACTCATCTCTAGCCGCAAACGAGTGCCTGCGAAGAATGTCTCAGGATGAAAGATTTATGGTGTCGAACACCACGGGGAAAACAAAAGCCATAAAACGAATAGCATCTGCCCCTCAGCCGATGTAAATGTCACTCAGACTGGCAAAAGAGCAATGACTTGGGATTGGGTGGGGGCAGTTGTTTTGTGTATGTGTGTCTGTTTGTGTGTTTGTGTGTGTGTGTGTGTTTGTGTGTGTGTGTGTGTGTGTGTGTGTGTGTGTGTGTGTGTGCATGGTGTATGTAAGCATGTGTGAAGTGTTGTGTGTCTGCTGATATTCTGCATCAGATGAGATAATAGCATTTTTATTGAGAGCACTCATCATTAGAAGCCCGGCTGGGGTGTAAGCGATGGGCCTCAGCCAGGCTCTAACCATTAAGACTCATTAGTTCCCATTGATAGGCCCTGCACTCTGATAGGTACTCCAAAAAGGCGGCAGCGGAGGAAAAGGTCAGAGTATGGATCTTGATTTGACCTCACTAACCTGTCGTTGATTGGCAGCATCTGTCATCCTTAGATTTAATTTAGCAGTGATAGAATGGTGAGGAGGACAGACTGGTAATAACCAATGCTGTTTTTGTCCCCTCATCCTTCTTCTCCTCCTCTTCCCTCCCCCTCTTTACTCTCTCTCTCTCTCTCTCTCTCTCTTTCTCTCTCTCTCTCTTTCTCTTTCTCTCTCTTGCGCATTCACCTCCCCGCACCCTTGCTCTTGCTCATCCAGATGGAATGTTTGTCTGCCAAACTACATGGTGCATTGTCATCCTTATCCACTAGATCTTTGCAACGAATGCTATGCTGCAGGCACATTATTGTTTAGGCTCCAATTTGAGTTGGTTTGTTTGACTTGTGTCCCTTTCCTGTCCTTAGCTGTTTATGGCTAACTGGGGTGATTTGCTCTATGACCAGAGACCAGCAATTAGGAATGTGTTTATTAGGTGCATCAGGAATGTTTGGTACGCTTGGTTTAGTATGTGTGTAGAGGTGTGTGTGTGTATGTGTGTGTGCGTGTGTGTGTGTGTGTGTGTGTGGAGGGGGAGACATATTTGTGTAAGTGAAAAAGTGTGTGTGAGGGTTTAGGCTGTCTAGTGGCTGAAACTTTATCAAGCATATACTATTACCATTGGATGTGTGTTTGTGTGTGTCTGTGTGTGTGTGGGTATTGGGGAGGATGCACTGTCCCAATGAGACGGCTGCACTGGGGGTAGAGGGATGGAACCAGGACTCAAAAGTGCAGCACATGCAGCTGGGTGATTACTATTTTTGTCTGCTGTTTTCCATTAAAACAGGCCTCTCTGAACAAGAGTATTTTACTACTTGAGAGGATGGATACATTTCTGAATACCATTTTAGTACATTTATCACTAATGGTAAAAAATAATATTGAATTTTATTCGTCATTTTGGCAAAATCAACCATAATATATATAAAAAAGCTTGCTTGGAACAACATCCTGCTTGCCTATTTCCCAGTCTCTTTCAAAAAGTGGAGCAAACTTTCCTTGTTTCGACATGCAAGCTTTTCTTTGTCTTCCTCCCGCAGTGTGCTGCATGGGGGGAGTCTCTGCCAACAGAGACGTCTGCAGATTGATATTTTGCAAACACACTCAGCCCGATCCCCCCGAGGCACAGCCAAGACTTCCAAAGACATCTTGACGAGAGAGGTATTTAAATATCCAATGAGTACACAGCCAGCTCTTCAGGGGTCTGTGATATGTAAGCTACAATGCCAAAGATTGCGTGTACATGATTGTGTTGTGCTGCTGTCACAACCACTGACTGTGGTGGTGTTGTTTTTATTTTTATTTAGTCGTCAATCAATACCTCATTGGAAATTTATGAGAGGGTAGGACACAGGGTAGAACAGAATAGTGGCAGCCAGGCCACTTCCCTTCCTGTACAAGCACTGTGGCCTGTAAGAACATCATGGGTGCATGGATCTGCAGTTCTCCCATATTACTTCATATGATTTGCGGAGCTCAGGAGGTGCATGGTATTTTACTTGTACAGAAAGAGTGCACTCCTTTTCTAAATGAAGGAGCTGATTTGAGCTGATTTTAGTACATTTGGTAAATCTGTGTGCAGATGATTTAGTAAAATGAGAGATTTTGACACCTTAAGGGTATTTTATTCTTTATTCTTTTCATGTTCAATAAAGTCTTAAGAGAAATGGATGGATGGATTATGCAATGCAGTGGACACAGTTGTTCCTGAGGGTTTACACACTGGTAGGCTTGGTTGTGTAAAATTTTATCTTAATGATGGGACTGATGGATATGTGTCTTACTGTAGTGGGAGAAGTCATTGTTGTGTTGAAAAAATAGATACATCAGGCACAGTGTTTTCTGGTGCGGAAGAGAGGGCATTGCCTTCTTGGAAGTGAAAATCATTCACTGTACACTGTTGCATGGTAGAGAGAAATGTAAAGGAAACTATTTGATGTTTAGCTGTTGTTGATACACACATGCCCGTGTGTGTGTGTGTGTGTGTGCGCAAGCGTGCGTCCGTGCATGCGTGTGTGTCCGCACGCATGCATTTGTCAGCTAAATCAGTTGACTTTAACTGTTTTTTTCTGAATAGATTTTTTAAAATCCATTTTCTTTGATGGTGCTGTTCATTTCAATGTTTGCACAATTCAATTTGGAGCATTTACAGTGACTGCAGCCATCCAAATTGAACTTGATCAAATCTGTGCTTGAATCATGCCATAAAACAAACAAGATCTGACCACACCCAGCGAAGATTGGATCAAGAGACCTGGCCACTTCTCCTTTACACTCCTCTAATCCAATTTTGTTTTGGAGGCAGAAATGTGTGTGTGTGTGTGTGTGTGTGTGTGTGTGTGTGTGTGTGTGTGTGTGTGTGTGTGTGTGCATGTGTGTGTGTGTGTTTGTGTGCGTATGAAAGCGTGAGAGAGCGAGCACAGAGACTAAGTTTAAAAGTGTGGAGAGCAGTCAGTGGGTCGACGTTTGCTTTGTCCTTTACTCTCCCCCCCAGCAGCCATATGGAGTTTGGCCGAGGAGCTACTGTAGTGAGGGGCGAGGGACCAGCTTATATAACTGGAGGGACTTGTTTGCGAGTCCCCTCGGAGTTCACATTTGCAGTTTCCCTGAGAGAGGGAGCTTGAAGACACCCTGCTTTCCCTTTCCTGGGCTCTGCCATCACGCATTAGCGTCTGACTACACAGTCACTGATAATTGGCCTACTTTGTGCGTGCATGTTTTTGTCTTTTAACACAGTACTTCATGGATGTTACATGAATACACTATATTTTGTGTGTGTATGTGTATGTTGGGGGGGGGGGGGGTTATCATTCATTTTATCTCTTCTCCAGTCAAACACAGAGCAGATTTTGTACAAACACAAAGCCTTTAGATCAGTGAAATCAAAGCATCTCTCTGTTTTTAAAGACACACATTAGCAGATACTGGAGGCAAAATAATGCAATGTATCTGGAACGGTTTCACTGGATAGTGTGACATCAGTTACTGTTTCTATATTTACAACAATGTGGAGTTCAATGAGAGAACACAAACAGTTAAGTCCATTACAGACAGATTTGAGAAACTGTTCATTGATACATTTATAGCTCATTGTCTTAATGGGCTATGGTTGACCAACATTTAAGTTGATGCGTATTTTCAAATTACACTTCCATAAATTATATGTTAAATAGCCTTCATCTGCAGGCTTGGTTTTAAATAGCTGTTCAATTAATAGAAACAATGCATAATGAGTATGTTGCAAAAATATAAACACGGCATATTTGCTAATGTCTAGTAAAAGGTTGGTAACAAAAAGAATTAGGCTAGTTCTAATTTAAGCACTGCCTCAAAATCATATTTTCATCAGCATTTACATATTGGTGTGTGCCATAATGAATGCTTGAATTTGTACAGTGGAACTGTTTGGACTTCTAGTCTCAATCCTGCAGCATTGCTCGATCACAAGCTCCCTTCCAAACAAATGCTTTTCCGTCTGTTTCTTCACTGCCTCATGCCAGGAGGGAAAAAAACAACAACAACAAGCCGTTTGGAAATTCAAACCCTGGAAATCCAAACCGCTCGCACAAACTGAGACATCAGCCAAAAGACACAATGACAGTCCTTCAAGACAGCACACATGCTCGGCAGTAGAGGCTTGCTGCACATATGTCTGAGACATCACTTTGATGGTGTTTTATCCTACTGCGTGTTGTGCCATCACAAATAATGCACGTTTTTGTGGGGTGGGAACATCAAAGTCTGTGGAGAGGATAAATGGAAAATCCTGTAATAGTTGTAGGTGTGCAATGGTTAGCACTGTGTGGATGCATAAAGCTCTATGTTGGTTAAACACTGGACAGCCTTCTCACTTGTTGTGACAAGTGACATAGGCCCAAATGGCAAATGAAAAACCAGATATCATATTTGAAAGGTATACAAAGTGTTTAAGCAATGCTTATTAACAGTTACATGTACATGTGCTTTTTTGTTGATTTTCTCAAATATGCACATTTCTCTCTCTTCAACACAAGGTCATTCATATTTTGATTTAATTTAGATGATCTTTGCATTTGGCTTAAAGGGGCATTACATCAACTCTTGTGAGTTCTGTGGCCACTGTTGCTGATGTGACGCAGAAAAAAAAAATCTGCTATAACTGCTATATTGGTATAAGTGAGAAATTCAATAATGAGTCCACTACTCAAGCACTCTGAACAACACGGGCTGATTGAAAGAAGCATGGGGCAGGTGGCAACCCTGCAGGCAGTACCCACCACACAGCACACAGCACTGGCCCCCAGCCAAGAGAGATGTGGTCCCCCTCCCTCTTCCCCCTCTTTTCTGCCAGGCCTTCCAGACAATGCTGTGAGCATACAGGACACAAGCATTACTCACTCGCCATCTCCATACAAGCCTTTCTGTGCTCTTATGTTGCAAGGGAATGGAAGTGAGCATTGCAAAGAACTTTGCTCTATAATTCATACTTGCCTCTTAAAATAGTATAGCCATTTTCTGACCGCACTCGCTGTTCCATGAGCGAGCAGTGACTAAAAGAGACGTGCGCACGCACACGCACACGCACACGCACACACACACACACGCAGGAAGGAGATTGTGCGGAACCAAAAAAGACTTTGCACTGGATTTATTCATTATTTATTTATCTATTGTTAAATTCTTGCTCCTGTGTGATTCCAGATTTGGGGGTTTTTATCTGCTCACTAGACAAAACATGCATAAAGCCCTGACGATGAAAAGATGCACTTTGGGGCAATTTGGTTGCAACCTTCCCTGACTTTGACACAGACACAGCTCCTAGTGGCGCTGTGCTATTGTAATATAACCCCCATCTTTCTCAGTAATGACTGGTGGATACAGGTGGGGTGTTATTAGGGGGTGGTGGGCTGATCATGTGATGATGGGCTACTGGAGTGTTCTCTGGATGGCCAGGACTCATTCAGGCATGGGCATATCGTTCAGGCCACACCAGCGTGCAGAGGTCTGCACTTCCTGATCGAGTGCAGTTTTGACACTTGTGTGAGCACTCATTGTTCCTGATTTACACAACCACTGTCTTACCTCAGAAACACACACACACACACACACACACACAAACACACATCCTACCGCATGGGCAGTAACAGACAAGTTCGCGTCACAGAAGAATCCCTTTAGGTGAAGGTGGATCTGAAGTCCATGATGAATGGTTCTTAATGCATGGTGCTCTTCCACTGCCTTGCAGGAAAAGGTTCAGCAGAATATCTTTAAAATGTGAAGAATGCTGTGGTGACAAACGTTATTCCTTCTTTAAACACACTGAATGTAAGATGATTTGGTTACAGATCCTTTTTATCAGCTGTCTTCCTATTTGTTGCCACTGACCAGATGACGTCCACTCAGAGTATTTTATTCAGTTTTATTCGTCTTATTCAGTATTGCAAATGTGCAATTTTATAACAACATTTTGCACCAAATACAAAATATCAATGATAAATATCACCCCGATCAAATCACTGTTGTCTATGTACAACTAAGCTACAACAACAGCAATCAATCAAGATGTTGATGCCAGAGAAAGCAAAAGGAAACTATGCTTCAATGACAACAAGCAAGAAGTCAACATGAGTGCAACTGGGTCTCACTGGCATGCGTGCATCTCCCCTCACAAGCCTGGCATGACTGGCAGCCCAGTTAATGACACCTGACTGAGGAGAATCAGGATCTGTTGAGACAGAGCTGCAATTCCTGCCACAGGCCACAAGAAAGACATGCCAACCAGAGAGATGCTAGTCCAAGATCCTCCTATTAGCATGGCCCACACCATCAACACCATTACCAGTGGTGGGTTTGCTGTATCTGGATGGGGATCCACACTAGGATTTGTATCACATTTATCAAATCTTCCTAATGGGGGACTAAGTCACCCATGTTTTGACTAATGTTGGATGTTTTAATGGCTTGTTTGATTTGCTCCTGGCATGGCTACTGATCATCTGTCACAAACAATCTGCATTAGTGATTGCTAAGAGTTACCAACCACTCCAAATGCCATAAGATTTCACTCTGTTTATCTATTTTATTCATATTCTGCTGGATGAGGTAAAGGGCTCCCCAGTCAAAATGGCTTTTGTAAATTTAAGATGTTTACTTTTTTATCTGTCTTTTTTAATTTCAGAAAAGAAAAATGACCAGAAGGTAGTGTTTGTACAACATTACTGTGATAAAACACTGACAATTTTGCCAAATTATTATTTAGTGTCTTTTGAAACTATTTCAAGTAAACAACTAGTTATCTAAAGCGTAGTACATATATTATTACTAATAATAGCCCTATGTACAATTTTGCAACATCCTGACTAATTTACTAATGTTATGAGAATGTAAATCTCTTTGTCTAATTTACCAATAACTGAAATGGCTTGATACACAAAATAAAGTGCTGCACCATATTCAACTGTCTGATACATTTTCCTCATTCATCATTTGTTGTGGATTGTTGCAGTCCAGAGTTTCTAGTTTGCTCAGAAAGTTGTCCTGGTTTTACTGATCTCAACTTGACCACTATTCCTATTTAAACCCATTTCTTAAATGAACTGAAAACACCACCTGTTTCTTTGCCACCAATTATGGTACTTTTAAGAGTGTCATACTGCCTAGAAGATAGCCAGGCTAGCACAGCCTAGTGCTTCTGCTCAATATCACATTTCACTACAGCACAGTCAGGGATCTTTAAAGAGAAAGTATCTGGTCACAAGGAAGGAAACGTACGCCGATTGAGGGATTCAAGACACTTTGCACAAAGTGAAGTGATGTGCAAAGCTGCTGATTTTGAGTTTTGAGGTCTTATTTTCATAAATCCTTTAAATTTGCATCACATGTAAATTGTTGGAAAAAGGTTTCTTTCTTTTAATATTTAACTTAATGTCTTTTAAATTTTATTATTTCATTTTCCAAATCATAACGTGATTTCACAATCTCTGCAGTCGGCACATTCACATCAATGTCATGACACATCACATCTTTTTAGTCCTATAGTGTAGCACACAGTACTGTGATCGATCATAATTGGATTCTAGTGAGGATGTACTATTTAGGCTATTAAGACACAACAGTCTCTTCACCCTTCTTACATCACCCTACCATGTATGCTTTAGTCTCTGTACACCCTTGTTTCCATTTTTCCCAGAGTGCTGTTCGTCCAACATGTTTTCCCAATCCCAACATGGTGTGCAATATGGCAGCCTATCTGGCAATGACTCCTCTTCCAGCTGCAGCAAAGCTGTGTGTTGTGTGGTGTGTGTGCATTTTTCCGTGCCTCTGTGACAGGGTCCATGGCAGCAGCATCCCATCGGCAGTGTCAGATAGCTGCACACACACAGACACACACACACACGAAACAATGAGAGGACCAGGAAGGGCCAGATGAAAGCGCAGGAGAGAGCGCAAAAGTGAGAGAGAGACAGAGAGAGAGAGAGAGAGAAAGAGAGAGAGAGAAATGCTTCTAAAAAAGGAGAGAGCAATTAGTAAATGTGGTCTGAGTGGGGCATGCTGAATTAGTGGCCTAGTGGATCATGTAATTAGGGGGAGACCAGTCTCAAATACTCCCAAGGCAGGGGGGAGGGAAATAAGGGATGTTTCAGGTTTAGTGCAATGAGATGAACAGACAGTTCGAGTAGTAGTTTAGCAGATACTTTTATCCAAACTAAGGTATCTTTAGATAACAACAACAGCATGAAAGTAAAGTAACTATGAATAATAATAAGATAAAGTATCTCTGGGTACTTGTTTAAATGGCTTAAAGCCCATTCCTGTCAGTGGTGTGAATCAATCAAGAGCCCTGTTGTTCAAGAACAGTTAACTATTCGGTCTACAGTATGTTGTATCAAATTTATTTGTTCTTTTCCCTACGGATAGCATTCAGTGACTTTGAACAACAGGGCTATGGATTGATTCACACCGGATTTCTCCTTTAACTCACCTGTTCTGAAGGAAAGAGAGAGAATAAGGAAGCACAGGAAATGGAGGAGGAGGAGGAGGAAATGTAATGTGAATTGTGAGAGGCTTAAATGACGAAGCCTGAAGGTTGGGCTTTTGTGAGACGCACACGTGCATTCTGGCACACATAGGAAGTACGCTCTGGGGGCAGAAGGAGGATGGGTGGGGGGGTGCGGCAGCAGGGGGAGGGTGATGAGGACGACGTGGCGATGGCGGTGGTGATGGTCTGCGCTGGAGGAGAAGGAGAAAGAGGAGGAGAGGTGTCTATCCAGCCGAGTTGCCAAACCATTCTTCCCCGTCAGCCCAACTAGAACTCAGTTGCCGTAGCTACCGGAGGAATGCTGATTCAGATTGCCTCAAACAAACACTTGCCTTTATTTCCTGCACAAATCTGCAAGGGAACAAGTGGTGAACAGAGATGACTGTCCAAGCGTGTTTTGCTACATGTTCAAGTTGTTGTTTTCAAAACATATAGATCCTTATATCAAATTTACACATGATTGGATGTACACACGCACACACACACACAGACACACACACACACCTTACTTATACTTCTAGGCAGGTTTCCAAAGAGCTTTAAAACCTTTCTACAACATACAACTGGCATACATAGACAAACACACAAACCTGCGCAGACACACATCCTTAGCACAAACACAAACACTGACACTGACCCCGTGTCACTGTTGTTGTGCAGGTTTCACCTGGGTCTCAGCCTGGCACTGCCAAAGCTGATCAACAATGCAACCAGTGTTATCTTGCCTCTCGCATGTGCATCTATGCAAATGTATTCAAAGCAGGGCATGAACACCAGCTTGTGATGGAGTGCTATCCGTACAAAATTGGATACATTTTTACATAGCAACAGGAGACATATTGCTCAGATTTCTGGACTCACCCCAAAACATTTGAATTCTCGCTGGAGTTTACGTAACTGGTGAATATCAATGGACTGTAGGCTCTGTCAACCACTAAAATTAGCCAGTTGAAATTAAAATAGAAAAGCTAGTGTGTATCTAAATGACCTTCATAGAGAGACAGACAGATAGACAGACAGAGAGAGAGATAGTTAAGTTAGAGGATTTATGATCAAATAGCTCGGAGAGAGATAACAACAAGGATAAAGTAATAAATAAATCTCCTCAGAGAAGTAGCCAGCCAACTGACAGTGCCAGATTAAGGGGCTGTGCCTTTTAAACAAATTGGGCGCTCAGAGAGGCATATTGCCTGTGTGCTAGAACATGTTTTATTGCTAAGCTATAATCACTGAGACAAAGACGGGTGGCGCTCACTGCACACAGCGACGTCACCGGCTGAAACGAGCACAGATAATTGGTTCCTCAATTGATTATGATGAAAATGATGAGCCATGAAATGTGGGCAAGACACTGTGGAGCACAAAAGGGATATATGCATAAAGGATCACTTGGACCAAAGCCTATCTTCAGTGCCTGGGAGCAGGGCAGGCTGTGTCTTTTTATGGCGCAATGAAATGAGGTTGAATTAGATCCAATGTCTAGTGACCTTTACATTTCCAATCCAACATCGAGGCCAGGTCCTCGACAATAAAACAATGCAACGGGCTGTGGCAGGAGCTTATGATGGACTTGATAGGGGTGAGGAGTGAGTGTGCTCTCTGTAAATGATGCATTACCTCAGTGAGAAAAGCTAAAAATCAGCAGCAGAAGCAACATTTCTTCTCAACATTCAACACTGAAGTTTTCAGTAAAAAAATTGATCCTTTTGTAAATTCTTTATTTAAAATTATTGAATTTAGATATACCTATATGGGGACTATAACAATTTTTTAATACTTCATGCTACCATTTGCCACATCAGCTTTGATGTGTGGTCTGGCAACGAGGGATTGACCTCCAGTTGCAGGAGCCAGCATGAGATTTAATATTAAACTGAAGCATTAAACTCTTACCAAAACTCTTCAGAAGTGCATTCAAACAATGGATTTAATTGCAGTTGTTTACTCATTTTTGAAGGAAAACACAATGTCCATAGGTTTAAGCAGACAATAATTCATTGGTTGTGAATCATATGTTACCCACCCCATGCTGACTTCATGCACATAAATTGGTTCATAGATTGAATGTAACGTAATGAGCTGATAAGCAGTTGTGATTGGTTCCTTGGTTTTTGGCTGCATAGCTAATAAGCTACAATGGCTCGTTTGCCAGATGGACCTGCAGAACCAATTAAATTTTGTGTTTTGGTTTTTACCTAAGCTAAGCTATTATGTGTTTGAGTCTGTGACTACAAAGCTCCTCAGCATGGGGAGTTACATAAGATAGACAAGACAGACTCACAGAGAGTGAACAAGTCAGACCTTGCCATGACTGAAGGTGTCTCAGAGAACTTCCATGTAGTGGGGCTGAGTTTCTTGGAAGTCAGGAAGAGAGGAGGCATTGAGCATGCCCTTGAGGTATCCGCTTCTTTATCCTTCTCGGCTAGCACTCTGCTGCTTGACTAATAAAAATCAATAAAGTAGAGGACATCACATAAATGGACAAGCACACAACCTCTGCTTCTTCATGAGAATATGCATCACGTAGACCAAATAAAACAATTAGTACAGATATGTTCAGATGGTTATTGTGTTCTCTGCATACAACACAGTGCATTTTGTAGTTGATGTGGTTGTTATATAGTATTAACTCGAGAATCAGACCCTAGAGATTTGAATTTTATTGAAAGAATTGAATTTAATTGAGGCATTAAACTCTAAACTTACTAAAACTATTAGGAAGTGCAACAAACACATTATTCATCAGATTTAATTGCAGTTGGCAATTTGAAAATGCAAACCACAGACAGTAATTGATTAGCTTTGTATCATAAAATGCCTGCTCCGTGCTGGATAAGCAGTTGTGATTGGCTCCTGAATTTTACACAAATTGGTAATGAGCTATAATAACTTGTTGCTGAACAGACCTGCAGAGCAAATTCAAATTTGCTAGCATTGCATCTGGACTCCCAGGCTGTATGGATATAGTGTAATTGTATAGCTTACTGTCATCTGTACTATTGGTTTAGGAACTTACCACACACTGTCGAAAGCTGACAGAAAGTACTGAATATGTTTTGTTAGAAAGTGCTGTGATATGATGAAACCTTAAAAATACTAATAAAACTAAAAAATGCTTTTGTATACATAAACCTCTTCCAGGACTAGATGGAACATACCAAGCATCACACGCTGGGTTGAGCAGGCTAAGTCACCCCTGTACATGTTCTGATATGAGAACACCCCAGTGGCTGACTGATGTGGAGGAATGACCAATGGCCCTATTAGCATAGGCTAAAGCTGGCATCTTAGAGACAGCGGGATTTCAAGCAAAGGCCGGCAACTCATTGCATGCTTGGTATTTGAAGTGGAGAGAATGGATTTTCTTTTCACTTGGTCTGAATGAGCACTTTGATCTGCAGTGAAGGGAGTGCCACCATCATTGCCTCCATCCACAGTAATATCTCTGTGCAGTAAATCTCACCCCATCAATATGCTGAAAAAAAGAAAGTTGAACTGTTCTCTTTTGGCCAACATGGCCCCAATGATGGACACCAGTCTGTGAATACATGTGAACAACCTACGTTGTAAATTATGGCGATAATTAATTAAGTTTCTATTGTGTTTAGAGAAACTGTCAAGAAACACGACAGAAAGAAAGAAAGAATAGTAAAGAAGCTTTTCTTCTTTTTTGTTTCTGGATTCTGTCACTATTCTCTGGATGGCCATTCTGTAAAGATCTCACCCGCTGTCCCCGAGGACGTTATTGGGACAGCATTTCATTGCCACCCATCTGTTTCCTGTCAATGAATGCTACTGCAGCAAAATCTTCGTTTGGTTCGCAAGGAAAAGCATCGCATTGACATACAAAACAGAATGCTTTATTGTGTAGAGACTGATGGAGAGCATACTTGCACTTGTTCAATACTTTTGTAATCGGATCAGAGGTCGAGCGGTTCAAGATTTACTCATAATTGACATAATAACCGACGCAATCAATTGAAGGCAAATCATATAATAACCAAGACCATGACTGATAAATACCTTCAAGCAAACAATATTTCACAAATAAAGTAGGCCTATTCGATCATAGTAGAGCTATTTCGTAGTATTGTAGGCTACATTATTGACAATTCCATCTCAACTGGAGCACTTTTCTCCAAAACGAACGATAAAAGCAACTGTGCAAAAATATTATTTGGAATAAGAGCTGGGTGTAAGAGTTCAAGGCGTCATTGCTATTACATTGTCCTATATTCTTGAAGAACCAAGCCACTGAATAGAATTAATAGTGAAGTAAAACAAATTGGCCACTCTAAATTACACCGCACCACTGCGCAGTATGTTTGCGCATCAGCATTGCCACCATTGCCACCATTATAAACTTGCAAAGTACTCACTGAAAAATCTTGCATATATAGTTAACCTGTGAGCGCTTATGTGTCATGTCTTTAAACTGCTTTTAGTGGTTTCTCTGTCCAAGGTTCTGAAATACACCCGCTAAGAAAAGACTCACGTGACCCCGCAGCCTTCTCTGCACCGCGCGCACTGCTAGCTGGAGGATTTCACGTGAGAACACGACCGTCATTCGCGTTATTCTCTCTGCCCTACTGGTTCGTCGCAGATTTGGCAGATATCGTCTAGATTTAAGAAAAAAAAACAAGGGTTGAGACTTAACTGGACATTCGTTAAATTTAGGATGAAAGACTTTAGCATTCTTCGTTTTCTGCCTCTTTCCTCACTCCACGCCAAAACGGTGATTGCTGCGGATGGGCATAACGTGCTTTAGTTTGCTACTAATCAGGAAAGTGCATGTCTGTGTGGGTATCTCTCCATAAGAAGATGTAAGGATCAACAAGCTTTCTCCCCTAACAAGCATCTTGCAAACAAAAATGCAGAAGGGAATACGACTTAATGATGGCCATGTCACCTACCTGGGTCTCTTGGCAAAGAAAGATGGTACGCGACGGGGGTGCTTGAGCAAAAAGAGCTCAGATAACACAAAATGGCATACCAAGTGGTTTGCTTTACTGCAGAATATGCTGTTTTATTTCGAGAGCGAGTCCAGCTCTCGACCTTCGGGATTATACCTGTTGGAAGGTTGCGTCTGTGACAGGTCGCCTTCGCCGAAACCTTCTCTGTCAGCTAAGGAGTGTTTAGAGAAACAGGTAAGAGGCGTGCAAAACGACAAGTTTCTGTAGATTTGTGCACTTGTGTGTCAGTCCATGAAGACGACATATAAGAGTATGTTTTCCGGAGGGAAACACACAGAAATAATATTGGCCACTATTGGCCAAATGCAAAGGCTTTGCTAAATGCGTTGCCTGTGTGTTAAAAGCTCCTGCAGTTCAGGCAGAGAGCAAGCCAACAGTTTCGTCAGTGCACACCGTTGAAGATTTTGGGAGGGGGTGGGTTCAACAGTGACTTAAGTATTTTCCAACCATTTACCTGTCTTATAACACTGAACACGGTGTTTATACGATTGATCGGATGAATACCATACAATGTAATGTTCAGCTTATACTAGTTTACTCACTGCATGATGTTATGTAATGGCAACAATGTGTTAATTGAATTTATTATCCATACTTAATTAGACCTAAGTTTGGACTCTTTCAAATTATCCTGTCAGCTGAATAGGAGCCTTTTATGGCGTTATTGATATTACATTAGTTGAACATTTGTGCTCACATGAGTTTTTAATTCAGGTGTTTTGATCGTATGCATTATGTAAATTGAGAGTCTGTTGACTGATTTTAACTAGCCTACACTTCAGAATTATGTTGTTAATTAACGAATCTGCTATTAAGTTGTTTTCATCCTTATTTCCGTTATGAGGGAAAATTACGCTAGAGAAAGCACTTTTTAAATCTCAGAGTCGCCCCCAAGTGGGAAAATGCCGAAAAACCACCGTCTGTTTGACGTATTGATTTCATTCCCGCGCTGATATTAATAGCATCCTACCTTGGCAACTGCGTCCTCTACCAGTGTTTAATAACTCGTAGACATTCAACCTGAAATGTTGTCGTTGCAACAGTTAACTACGTTTATCAAACAAATAAAAAACATATTTACTTTAACATTAATTTAGAGGAATTTGGTTAGATTATATGTGTTCCTAATTGGATTGCTGTTTCGAAAACAGTTTTTACCCTTTATACATCGCATGTTGACCAACAGAATGAAAGTTTACATACGATGTATAAAATGTTTTTGGCCATGGCTAAAGCTGAAGTTTAAATCTTTAAACAGCACAGGAAAATAGCTGCTTATGCATACATACATGTTTATTCAAATAGCCAATGCAAACAAGTTGGGTGGTTGTTGCCTTGACTTCTGTGAGAGAATCGATTGGTCGGTAATGAACTGTCTGTATTGTATCCCACTTCAGTCATTTTCATCAACTGTAGCAATAGGATTAAGCTGCCAAGATGCTAGAATCCCCAGTCCCCACAGAATTTTATTTCTGGATGTATAATCACTGTTTGCTTTATGTGATCTGATTATTTAAACATTACTGATAAAACTCTCAATAAAGTAAGATAAGGAAAACAAAAAGCAGTACCTCACAAGAAAAGCTAAAACTAGGTGCCCTGTGGACAGCAAGCCAACCTGACAGATTTATTTGAAGAACCATTTTGCATGCGAATGTTTAAAGCCTAGAGACCATCTCGTGTACTGCCATTGTGCAATACAACAGGGATGACTAGGGTCAGGCTTTTGTGCTGTGACGTTATTTTTCCTTTCTTTCGGCTGTGTTCTCTGTGCCTAGCCATGTTTAAGGCTGAGGTCCAGCCCAAGTCCAGGCCCTCTCTGTGAGCAGCTGCCTCTGTGCTGACAAAGCACTATGCACCATGGTGTCATGGACTAGCTGTTTCTGTCCATTATTTGGTCTTAATATTGTGGATGCTGTGCATGTTTAGTTGTATTTGTTATTTATACATCTTAGTTGTTGTTTACCTGTTTTTTTTTTACATCTGCTAAGAGGGGTCGTAATAGTAATTTACTTTGTCATAATTTTTGTCCTCTTCAAGTTATCCATACTCTTAGTTGCTATCATTAAGCCTCATAGGATTTGCCTGGGTTGTATAGTATGCTTTGCTAAATTAGTAGAATGACAGGACTACTTTTGTTATGTAGGAAGGAACTATACAGCACTAGTCATTTATACATCTTATTGTTCACACAAATTACCCATTGGTTAGATGATGACAACACAAAACGTAATTTGATATCTTTTTATTGAGAGCTCATCAGCAGCTCAAGTGGAGTAGACATAGGTGGAAATTCAGACACCTACTCTCTTTACTCCATACTGTCTTCACAGTCACAGAGTTGCTAACAAAATTTGCCCACATCACGATACATACTGCCATACTCAATGTATTGCAAAAGATTGATCTATGCCAACTAAATGATACCTGTGTAAATAAAGTAGGTGAAAAAAGATGGAAATCAGCAATTATGTATTTATATACTGCATTTCACAACCAAATCTAATCAGTTGAAAGAGCTTTTCAGCTCTCTCAGAGATTTTTAGCTTATATTTGCTAAGTAGCCCAAGAGTAGCTCATGCCTGAAGTAGTAACTCTGGTAAGTCAAACTCTTCGATAGGTCTGTAAAATAATAATTGCAGAATTTTGGTAAAAATATGTATATTACGTGTGCCATCAAAACGATTAAGTATCACAAAAAGAAGTTAAACAATATCCCATTCTTCGTGTAAAAGAGAGAGAGAGTGTGTGTGTGTGTTTGTTCATATGCATATTCATGCACATTTGTGTTACCTTCGTCCCTGTCTGGCATGGTGCAGTGGCGAGGAGAATCAGTAATCAGGTTTTGCAGGTATTGAACGAGTGGACAGAGCTGGCAGGTCAGACGAGGCAACAAGGTGTCCTGCCAAACCCTGTAGGTGTGGTTCGTCTGTGGCTACTGAGGGGGCCGGGTTTGGGGTTTTCATGTTGGAAAGCACTGGGTTTTGCAGGTCAAACAGATGAGGGCATGAATATTGTCTTTTGTCCAGAAATGTTCTACTTTCCTGATCCGAGAGAGACCTGTCTGTGCCAGATTTTTGGCTGAGTGATGTTAGTAACCTTTAGAGGTTTTGTATCTGCCTCTGACAGTGTAGTCCTTCAAACGCTTGCCTATGGGACACAGTAACTACACACAGTTGAAATCAAAGCAAGACTGTCCAAAATATAAGACCATTTAGTTGGATTCTGTTCTCTGTTTTTGACTGTGTTGTCTGTTTTTCGGTCTGGAAACACATCCCTTGGGCTAGCTTGTTGACAAAGCTGTCCTGGGATATGGGATCACACAACACGGACACAAGCAAGTGAAGCAGCAAGTTTCACAACGGCCCCTACTAACCATGCACTACCGTGATGATTTACTGGACTGATAACTAGCTTGTGCTTGTGATGAAAAACTTGTCTGTAACTCTTTATATGACAGTGCCCCTTGTTACAGTGTACTTACACAATCAATTACAGTGTTACAAACGGTACCAAAGTGTAATACCAAGTAGTTACATTGTACATAATGGAGTTGTGCATACTACTGATTGTTGATCCATGTGTAATATGTAACATGTATCAACATAAAAATGTTCCCAACTTGTCCACAGCTTGGATAAATGGCAATTATTATTTCTGTGTTCTTGTCCTTTAACTAACTCATATGTACGCACATGCAGTTATATATATATATGGCCAGTTTGTTCTATTCCAATGAAAAATGTCATCTGAATGACGTCATTGTATTTTAATGCAATATCAGATAATTTGCATAAAATTATTTGTTTGGCAAACACACATGTAAATGTGCTGTATATGGCCTGTTCTGAATGGGAACCTAAACGTTCACAAGATGGCTATCTATTCACAATTTTCCAACTTTTCCCAATAATTAATTACCTGCCAATCTGGGAATGAGATCCAGAGACTTCAGAAAAGCTCTCTCCTGTGCTGTCTGTGTCAGTGTTAGTATGGGTGTTATTTCTTTCCAGATGCGCCCTTTTATCTACGTAATATTCCTAGAGCAAGCATTCCATGTCCCATTTATTTATTCTTTTTTTTTTAAATATAACTGCATTTGAGCCCCCAGTTCCTATGGCAACCCTTATTTGCATGTGAAAAACGCACTGTGCACAGGGGGCGGTGCGTGTATGGTGGGCTGGCGTGAAGTCTCTTATTAGGCGTGATCACTATTTGGTCTAAATTTGTTTCCTAAGCACAGTACCTCGGTAGGGTCGGTCAGGGTCCAATTACAGTCAGATAGTCGCCACTCTGTGGGGAGATGGTGATTTCTTCTTCTTTTTTTTTTCTTTTTTTTTTGGGAGAGTGTTCCTTAATGCATTTTTTGTGTGGTTATTTTTATCCTCTCTCCCAGAGCCTTTTAGTTAACCAAAAGCACTTAGACGTCAGTGTAGATAGGCAGGTACAGTGAACAGTCAGCAATTATATTATATTAAAGAAATTGTTTTTACAGTTTTTTTCTGAATGCTTAAATGATAGCAGTGATTCTTTTGGCACAATTTCTGAAACTGTTAACAATTGTAGCCAATCTAATAGCAAAGTCTGCCAAACCAAAAGGCCAATCAACGCTTTACAGTTTGAAACACAATTTTTTTGCTAAGCTGGAAACACAACTTTAGACTCCGTTTACAATTGTATAGCACACTTGCAGAAAAACTGTACACATTGGGGTTTTCTACTCACACTATACTTACAATTGCCTTCCTACATTGACACGTCATAGCACTTTTTGATAATTACTTCACTCAACATTCAGACTTTTACCACTTAAAAAAAGGTGGATTACAATATTGGACAGAGAGTGAAAGCGGTCTAAGAATTAGAGGAGAGGAAGAGGTACAGAAGGAAGGAAAAGAGTGCAAGGACCGTGAAATGAAAAAGGGGAGAAAAGGGTGAGAAGGATGAACTTCAAAATCATTCAAATATCAAAATCTCAACAGTAAAAAAAATGGTAAAAACAAGCAAAAAAACTTACATTATACTGCACTTTTGCCCCACTCGCTCTTATATATTGTAGGCCTGTACTGAAATACATGTAAACATTTACAATTTGCATATTTGGATACCTGTGTATATGCATGATACTAGGCTACATGTATTACAAAGTTACAAGCTACTGAAAATTAAGTGCCCTGCACACGGGGTAAGCAAAAGCCAAATGCATTTTCCATTTGTACTATCAGTGAGCAGTTGGTGCTATTAATATTATGAGTTGAGTGCAAAAAAGTGCTTGTGCAAGTAATTTATGATGTTTTGCAGGTTGGGATGAAAAGTTTTGTGATTCGTAGAGTTTTGCAAAAATGGCCAGTAGTTTCAGCCTATTCAGCCTAAATTTGAGCCTAAGCAATCAGAATAAAACTGTTATAGTGAAGGTTAAACTGAGAGGATACATAAAGGACAAAGGCCGTCATGAATTGCAGAGCAGAGTTGTATCGCTGAGTCATTATTTTCACCGAACTGGTCACCTCAAAGGCCGTTATCCCGCTTATCTCCTGTTTTTATTCAGAATATAACTTTATCTTTAACCTTCTTTATTTTTACGAATAAAGTGCATGAACTGCAGAAAATAATCTAATATAGCTTCTGTTAAGGGGCGAAAGTGCAGCATGAAATACTTTATTACAGTTGTTATGGTTACCATTCGTAAGTGCATTAATATGGAATGGTGATTGGAATTTTTTTTTATCTATTTCAAAGGTGGCCAGTTATACAAAGTTAATTCCCACCTCATCAGTCAATAGGAAAAGAGAATCTCATTGTTAAGGGAGATAAATGATAACTGTGTGTATGCATATATCCTCTTCCTGGTGAAGTACAGACATTAAATAGTGTTGTAAGCCACAGAGGGTGGGGTTGCTCAATTACAGCAAAAGGTATCGTGATTATTTTGGCTAGTATTGAGATAATGATTATTTCATTCAATTATTCAGTGATTCAAGAAGTGTATTTGTACAAAAACTGTAAATACAATAAGTTATTGGATTGGGATGGGATGGGATGCTCCAGAGGCCCCCCCCCCCCCCATGAAACTTAGAAGCGTTGAGTGAACTTAGAATGGGACAGGAACTGTTGGATAGAAACACACCACAGACACAGCAGTGTGATTCCTTACCTTTAACCAGCAGCTCACTTGCATGATTTTACATTATTTAACTTATTTCAAGCAACCAATCATTTCCTTATTTTTGGGCAGAGAATGTGTGCTGACAGCTATTTTTTCATCTGGACTTTGCAATTTTGAAATTGCAGTGTTGTTTTATTGTTTTATTTCTCCCTTCCTGTCCATGTGTGGCAGTGTCCATCATCTAATTGTGATATTTGTCCACGTTTGAGTCATGGCACTAAAGTAATGAATAGCTAGTGAAAGTAATGAGGGGTGATTTTAAATCAACTGGATCAACAGCTCAGCATCAAAGGCACCGCCTCTCTGGCACTAAGCAACATGTCGGGCCTTGTGGCCTTTCATTTGTGCCCATGAAGACATAAATGATTCAATAGAAAAGTGTTTGAGGCATGACTCAACAGCTCACAAAAAACAAGAGGCAGGACCCCCACACACACACTCACACACACACACACGCACACACATGCACACAGAGTGTGTTAAGTAGGGCTCTTAAATGAGCCATTCTGCTCTCCCTCTTAAAGGAAGACAAAAAAACAACGGTGACACACACACAGACACACACAACCCCACAAGCATGAATAGGTTTTTTTTTTTTTTTTTACAATGGGAGAGTGAGGGGCTAATGAAGGCAAAAAGGTGGATGGATATCTGGCCCTGCCATGAGAGATGAGAAGGAGTGTCAGAACGAGTGTGAAGGGACAGGCATCTGCAACTCTGAGATTAGGCCACTGTGTTTTCAGTCGCTAGTTTTGTTGCTATTGTAGATCCCAGGACTAGGAGGGAGGCGGTTTTATTTATTTATTGAAGTTTATTTATTGGCCATGATTTATGTGAGAAGGAGGCACAAGCCTCTACGTCACAACGTAATCTTGGAAACATTGTCAGACAGTGGATGCGTCATTTGACCCCACTCTGTGGCTCTATAGCTAAATGCAGAGCAGCCTGTTTTTTTTTCCTTGTGCTTTTTGGGAGTATGGGCAGAGTCCTTAGAGTGATACATCTGGCAACATTGTGAGCCATGGGGTATCAAACAACTGATTCCTTGTCTTTGGATTGGATAATCATGAAATTTGCCAACTGATCAAAGAAAAAAAAAAGATATCAAAGTGTCATAAACATAAGGAGTTTTTCTTTGCCCCTGCTGCTCTTGGGTGCTCCTTCTATAAAGCACCGCGAAACAATACTATTTTAAAAGGCGCTGTATAAATAAAATTGAATTGAATATTAATGGAACTCACGAATATTGCCCAGTAATATAGACTGTTTCAAGAGAGTTCGATTATTAGCATCCTAGCTGTTCCCACAAGGTTTTCAGGTTTCACATTCCATATGTGGTCCCTATGTGGTGAAAATAGTTTGGGAACGAAATAGGACATTCAAGTGTTGTTTTTGTTTTTATCGTTGAAGCGGTCTATATTGCTTAACTAGTGCCCTGCGTATACTCTGCTTACAATGTATTAATTCTCTCCACTCTATATTCTGAACACACTATGGACACCTAACTGTCTTGAGTGGAGATTAGTATGGCCTAAAGGAATAACCATGTGGAAAGTGTTGTTGTGTTTATACATTTGGTTGAGCTCAGCACTCGTCAGTCAAAATGGACGACCTTATGAATGAATATGAAAAAACAGTGCATCCTTTGTAAGCATCATACTTGTTCTTGTTTTTTGTCACACCTTTTGAGATGAAGTCATTGAATTCTCTCTCACGCGGTGTCTCAAATTTGTGGCAGAAACATTTAAGATAAGGATAGCTTTAACTCTTTATGATAGAACTGATCTTGACCATTTGACATCTCTGCAAACTTGCTGGCTTAAAGTAGTAAATTTCAAATATTGGGACTGCATTGTACACAGTCTTTCCAGTGAAACTAGAGGCGTACATTGGTAGCATTTTGAAACAGCACTAAGGCAACCAGCTAAATATGCCAGTGGGATTGTCATAATCTATTTCACCACGCCAGCGAAAAATAGCAAATCAGCAATGGAAATATTCTTGTCGATTGAGCAGTATTTATCGACAGTTTGAGACCGGTTGTGAAGGACCTGATGCTTACGCCAGGATGTGATATGACAGTTATGTAATAGTTCTCGGACTGTGTCATTCATGCAGCAGACGGATTTCCTGTGCTTTATTCGCTGACCTTCACCAGGGTTTAAACTGTGTTTGCTCTGTCTACACAGCTAAGGTTTACATTGCTGCTGTTATTGACCATGCCGATACACTAGGAGCCACTTCAGAAAGCATTCCTTAGTTTGCTTACTCTCTGGCTCTTTTTACTGGTCTTGTCCATACTAACAGCAGACTTGATTTGTTCAACATTGCAAACACATGAAAGGAGAAATCCAGTGTGATTCAATCCATAGCCTTATTGTTTGAGGTCAACGTGTGCAACTAACACACTAACACACATTAACTGAATGAGGCATAAGAAAAATTAAAATGAAAGTGAGATTTGTGCCCCAGTTAGCGTTAGCTGCTGCTTCACTATTCGGTCTATGCTTCAATTTCATTTTCCTACCGACAGCACTCAGGAATCTCAAACAACAGCACTATGGATTGACTCACACCCGATTTTTTATCCAAAGTGACTTACATTATCAACTATCAATTACTTTAGGGACAGTTTCCCTTAGAGCAACTTAATGTTAAATTCTTTGCTCAGCTGAGATTCACAATTTCCAGGCTAATTTCCATGCTAGCCAGGTTCCTTAATAGAGTCAGGTCACAGTGTAAAAACCAAGTTGAGGGCACTCCATTTTCCGTTAACAGGTTGTCAGAGCAAGATGTTACAATTTTTTTTACCAGATATGGTAATATCAATTAATAACAAAGCATTACACAGAAAGATTCTGGCAACATAGTGACAAAGAATGGACACTATTATTCAGACAAAACTAAAAGATAGTATATACCTGTCTCTATGATTCATGAATGCAACCATTTTGGAAGTTTGAACCTGAAGTATTTGAACAAGCCTCAGAACTCAGAAACCAAATGAGAATATGACCTCTGGGTACAAATAGAACACAGCATACATCAATTAAATTAGTAATGGGGCAGTTAAGCTACGTCAGGAGTGAATGTCCCACCGGCTGCAGCGACCCCCTGAGGATAGAAATGTGTTTCCCCTTTGGTTTAATCACCCTCCTCCCAGTGCTTCCTATATATCCCTGTCCAGAGGATTGGGCTTGAAGCACCAGAGAGTTCTCTCCTGTTTGACCAGGGGATTACCAGGAAAAGCTGAAGCTCTGACTCACTCTATACACACAACATACCATCATGGCCCAGCCTGTCACCTTCATGGCCTAGGTGACTGAGTGGCAGGTTTATGCCATGCTGACAGGCAGTGTCATTTTTTAAGTGAAATGTTGAGAGTTTTAGGCTCAGTATGGACACTGACACCTTCGTCATTTTTCCTTCAGTGTTGTGGGGTATTGTTGGACCAATTGTTAACCAATGCTGAATGATGTGAGCCTTGCTTGTAGCAGTCCTTCTCAATGAAATGCATTGGATAACATTTACATTTAAGCATTTAGCAGACGCTTTTATCCAAAGCAACTTACAAAAGAGGATAACATTCAAGCTACAACACAATGAAAGAAACTAACAAAGAGTGCATATTGCTAACATGGAAACTGCACTATTTTAAGTTGAAAGTGCAATAGTGTAATAAAGTGCAGAAGAGAAATTAAGTATAAGTTGTTAAGTGCATTCTCAAAATTTACGCCAGGAGATAGCTGTGTCTGCTGTGTCTGCTGAACATCCTTTACCTTTACCACCATTTTACCTTTAACTTTACTTCTGTTGTACTGGTTTATTGTGAAAATGAAAAGAACTTGAGGTTCAAATACTACTGACACTTTTTAAAAATAAGTCACATTCTCTGATTGTTTGTGTAGATCGACAGAACTGGACATTGTTGCTTTGTACCAACTCTACAAAGGGGGAGTAAAGTATGTTTTACATAATGGGGATTAGGTTCTGGGAAAAATTCAGAACCATTAACTGACAGTCTTGCTCATGTCAATTATTGCTTTTTTTGTGTTTCCTAATTATTTTTAAACAACCAAGTTGGCACCTTCATTAAAAAAATCTCAAGCTTCAAATGTTGAGCATATTTATGGTACAAAATTTGTAAGTGAACTATGAAGCCAAAAACAGAAACAACTAGATAAGCATTAATGAATCGTAATAAATGTAAAATGTTCAATTCATTATGATTTTAAGATAATAATCGCCCAGCCCTAATAGGGGTGCCTGTGAATATGTTCTCTTAGCATTACAAAGAAGCTAATACAGTAAGATCTAATGCATAAGAAATGGCAGTTGTTGGTAATTCAGAGCAATTCTGAAAAGGGAAAGAAATTGGAAAGTAGACATGCACACACACTCACGTACACAAACACATGCACTGAGAAGGGGGGAGAGAGGCTATCCACCAGTACAGAGAGGAGTTGCTAGGTAACAGGTAGCGTACAGTTATGTAATGTTTCATGCCTTGGCTTACATGTTTTATGGCTGCTCCCCGGGGAGAAAGGCACTATCGCAGACAGTGCTGGGGATTTTGTAGCCAAGCCCATTGATTTAGATGATGGACTGGCCTGGTGATGGCGATGGCGGTGCTGGTGCTGGTGCTGGTGTCAGTGCTAGTGGTAAGGGGGCTGTGGTGATGGTGGTGGAGGTGTCAGTGTCTGTATGCGGTCCTGTCTTGTCGGTGGCAGTTTTAAACTCCGCTCGAAGTCCCTCATCAGCTCAAAATACAGTTTAGCTCTCCTCAAGCTCCTCGGTTCATTGTGGCTTGCTGCCCTTTTTAGGTGGAGAAAGCGAGAGGGAGAGAAAGAGAGATTTTGAGGGTTTTATGGCATGACGGTTTAACTGCATCTCCCTCTAGAATCTCAGACCTGGTTGCTTTTCAACTCGCGCCTTTTATAGCTCAAGCCATTCCACTGTGTGTGAGATTTATGTGTTGTGTGTCTTTGCAGTGCATGTGATTTCTCTGTAGAGCTATCATCAAGCCCCATGAATAATAGCTTAGTTTGTCACTTCAAGTGAGATGATGGAATAACCTGAGTAACAGAGCCATGATCTAACTGTGTTCTGATTATGCTTGTAGAACCATGAACCATGAGGCATCTGGTGTATTCTTACATGGTTATTTACTCTAGGAATAACAAGGACTTTCGCCAGTACCTCTGTATTTGTAGTCTGAACATATATATGCTATAGATGTATAAATGAATCAGTATATCTATGAGCTTTGCTTGTAGCCTCATAACCTCTGTGTTTCATAGATTTCATAGTCAATAAATAAGCATTTCGTTTTCAGTGAGTCTGTGAGAACGTGTACATCCAGCACAGATCCTTTGTCTCTGTTTTAATCTTCATTCAATTTTTTGTGTTTGTGTCTCACGTGTTGCAGTACTATTTCACGATCAGCTTCAACCATGAGAACCAGAAGGCCCTGGAGCTCCGCTCCGAGGACGTGAAGGACTGCGACGAATGGGTGGCAGCAATAACACATGCCAGGTAAGCTCCAGCAACAGCAACAACAGACAGCAACACGCGTCAAGTCTCTCCCACCCTACCCTACCCCCGCTTCAGAGCATAATCCTGTGCCGCTGAGTTGAGAATAGACTCTGGTTGTTGTGTAGTCAGAACAGTGGGATCTACATTTGCATGTATTACAGTGTCTAGTTTTTGACATCCCTGTTGCAATAAAGTGTAGCAGGCTACTACTTGGTATGTTAGAGTGGAAGTTGAATGCATAAACAGAAATTACAATATGGCTATATATGTGGTGGCCAGGGGTTTAAATCTAGCAGGTAAACTCTGATTGATGGAATTGATGCAGAATTGGAATGCATCAATATATTGGCTCACCCTTGGTATGTGTTGATAATTGCCTCGTATGGTATTTGATAAGTATCATTATTGACACCACGGCATTTACTGATGGCAGTAGCAGATATTTATCATATATTGTGTTATGTTATGTTTATTGTACATTCGATTGCAGCTGAATGTGTTATGGCTGGATTTGTGCGTTCAAAAGACTGTGAAGGGCTGAAAGACTTGGTTCAGTTATTTGTATGAATTAATATTTTTTTTCTATTTAAATGAAAGGTGCAATTAACAACAAAAATATCAGAATAAGTTAAGGAGCAAATTGATATTTTAAGCTTTAGTATCAGTGTCTACCCAAAATGTCAGTACTGGTGAATCTTCACATATCACAATAATACAGTACTCAAATTAACTGATATTTTCCCAAGAATATGTATTTCATATGACTATATGAAAGATAGAGAAAGAGAGAAGAAATAAGCAAGAAGAATGAAATATTAAATGTTTTTGAGAAATTATATTGTGTCACAAAATCGGTACCGAAATATATCATTGTATCACAATAACCTGATACACGGGCTTGTCAATATAGTCCTTAACATACAGTATACTGTATATAAAAGACTGAAAGAGAGAGAGACAGAAGAGATAAAGGCAGTGAAGGGGATTGAGGAAGAGATGACATAGGCATTCATAGGCCCTATTTGGCATTGCCCGGGTGTCGATGAAGCCCTAGCTGTGCTCTACTAGAAATGCAGTGTGCTGTGACGCTTATACAGTGTTTGCTTTTCACAAGAGCCATGTTTGCTTGGGGGACAAAATGTACATCCTGCGGCATGTGCAGGAAATCTTCGACGAGCTCCTCAGCTCAGTTGTGCTCACTCTTCAACATCCTACTGAAGAGAACTGCGTCAGTTTGGCTGATGTATGTGCCCATGATGATGTACACACATGAACATGGGTGTCAGTATGTGAGCGTTTCATTATTGAGGGAATTGTGGTGGTATTTATTGGGATTATTCAGGAAGAATAATGGTGTAGCTTCTATAGGATTCATATAGAAAACATTTTGTATCCAGTCCATTAAACCAATAGGCATCTGGTTGATAACTGATAATGACATTCAGCAGTAAAATCACAAATAGATCCGGTTCTGAGTTTGGTCCTTTTGACACTCGATTACTGATTCCCATGCACAAATATGATCAACTTCATGGTTGTACTAGCAGCAGGAAAATCAATATACTGAGTTTTAATGATAAAGAGTAAAATTGTGTTTGTGTGTGAGTCAGATATGCTCTCCTGTGTGCAATGTGTGAGAACAGAGCGAGAGAGTGATTTCAAGTGCAGCTCTGGGTTGTGTGTATGTTTATGTGTGTATGTATATGTGTGTACTTCTGTTTGTTCTTGTGTGTGTGTGTTTGTGTGTGTGCGTGCATGCATGTGTGTGTGTGTTTGTGTGTGTAGACTGCAGGACTGTTTTAGCTGTATGAGCTGCAGAGTGTGCCCCCAAGCCTTGCTAAATCTGTGGCGTGCACATGAAGGCATCTGGGTTGCCTCTTAGAGATAAGCAGAGCCCTACCACTTCCATTTAATTGTGAGATGTCAGTGTGTCGAAATGTGTGTGTGTGTGTGTGTGTATGTATGTGTGCTTGTGTTGTGCTTATGTTCCTGTATGTGTGTGTGTCCACTTGTTTTGCACATTCACATATTTCTGTTAAAAAAGCTATACAGCCTTTCCCTCTGTTCACAAACTAGTGTGTCTGTTTGTATGTGTGTATATGAGAGAGAGAGAGACCGAGTGTTCTTGTGTGTGATGCATGTGTAAGTATGTAAGCCTATATTTCCTCACTGATATGCTTCTGTGTGTGTGTGTGTTTGTTTTGCGTGTTTTGTACAGTTATAGGAACCTGGCCACAGAGCATGAAACCCTCATGCAGAAGTATCTTCATCTACTCCAAATCGTGGAGACAGAGAAAACGGTTGCTAAGCAACTTCGACAACAGATAGAGGATGGGGAAATTGAGATTGAACGCTTAAAATCGGAGGTAATATTTGTTGTAATTCTAAATGCCACAATAGGGGCTTGTTACAGTATGTGTAATATTAAATTAAGCCTTTCAAATGCCGTGCAATGTGTCAGTAAATTGTGATTGTCGACCAGCAGCAGAATGCCTGATTTAAATCTGTGTGGCAGTTAAAGGAGCCTACAAGCAAATATTTCAATGCTGTTGCTGGTTGTTGTTTCTCTCTCTCTGTTTGTGTGTGTGTGTGTGTGTGTGTGTGTGTGTGTGTCTGTGTGTCTGTGTGTCTGTGTGTGTGTGTGTGCCTGTGTGTGTGTTTATGTGTTTATTTGGCCAGCAAGTGATTACAGTTTAATATCGTAAGGCCATAACTGGAATGGGTCCATGGACGCCTCATTTTTTCCAGGGGGGATTAAATGGCCGAGGGTAGAGGTGCCTGGACCACTTTGTTAGCGAGTGGCTGTCTCACACTTGCTGTGCTCCATTTTGTATTGCCGCTAATAAAACCCCCCCCCACACACACACACACTCACACACACACCCGCCTGCACCCACCACCCCAATGTATTCTTCATCAGCCAGATCAAATAGTCATATCACTTTAATGTGCAAATGCGGGCCTGGAAATGAAATGGTTTGCTGAATATGCATGAAGGGTCCTCTATTATAAGTGGTTGCATCCCTTCTCACAAACAAGGATAATAAACTCTTTCAGGCGCACAAAGTAAATGGGAGACACTTACCTTCAAGCTAATTCCTGGAAGCCTCCGGCTTCTTTTGTGTCCTCTCTTCCACCCAGCCTGCCCCCCACCCCCACACTAACACCACCACAACCACCACCACCCCCCAACACACACACACATGCACCCACCCTTGAATAGACAGCCTTGCAGGGCCACATGGGGAGGTAAGTGTTGCTAACTAGCATCGGAAATCACCGTCTGTAGCGAGATGTCAGCCAAGGGAATAAATAGGGTGCCCAAGTTTTTTTTTTTTCACCACATGTCAGTGTTTGGTGCCACTCTGAATTGACTCAGTCATTCTGTGATTGCACTCTGAGAGGGAGTGGATTTCCATGAAGAGTTTTGTGGATTGTAATGGTGTGTTTCTTATGGCAGATTGCTGGGCTCCTGAAAGACAATGAGAAGATCCAGACAAACCCCACAGCAGCACCCAGTGATGATGACTCTGAGATCAAGAAGATCAAGAAAGTAAGATGAGTCTCCACACCTGTTAAACATGTTCCTACTCTCTCAGAGTTCCTGCTCTCCCATGATATGGTCAATGAATCCTGTATGAATGTTTTGCATCTGAAATAAATTCATCTGAATAAACATGATGCACTCTCTAGTCTATATTAGGACATCTAAGCACACACACATACAGCTGTCAGACTTCCAAATGACATATTATACGAAATCTCTAAAATGTTTATAATAGATATCAAATAGGATTTCTTTCTCATCCCTGTAGGTTCAGAGTTTTCTGCGTGGCTGGATGTGCCGAAGAAAGTGGAAGACCATCATCCAGGACTACATCCGCTCACCACATGCAGAGAGCATGAGGAAGAGGAACCAGGTAGTGTTCAGCATGCTGGAGGCTGAGGCAGAGTACGTCCAGCAGCTGCACATCCTGGTCAACAACTTCCTGAGACCGCTACGCATGGCCGCCAGCTCCAAGAAGCCACCCATCACCCATGACGACGTCAGTAGCATTTTCCTCAACAGGTGGGTGGCGTGAAAGTGAGAGCAGTCACCAGCAGTGGGGAATCCTTGGGTCCTTTGCACAAAGTGCTGTCTGTCTGCGTGGCATCCCCTGGAGATTTTCGTTAAAATCTGACTTTGACCTTTTCATAAATGTTCTTGCAAGCACCATCCTGCCCCCTTACCTTCGCATTCCCCTCCCCTCAACCCCTAGCCCTGTCCAGCCTGCCCAGTACCATTATATGTCCCATGAGGTTTTCCTTCTTCCACTTAGGAGTCCCCAGAGCTCAGAGAGTATGAATTCAATAGGAAAGAAAAGGCAGAGTGTATCAGACTCTTACAGGTGTAGGTTGCCAGGAACCGACCTGTTCTTTCTGTGGTGTTTGTGAATAAGGACTGTGAAGGAGATATTTTTTGGTCTTTTGTTTTTAGAGTAAATCCCCCACACAGTTCATTTACGTATGTTACTTTGTTCCATTTCCCACAGTGAGACCATCATGTTCCTACATCAGATCTTTTACCAAGGTTTGAAGGCAAGGATAGCAAGCTGGCCAACATTAGTCTTGGGTAAGTTTCCTTCAAATATGTTCCACTCACTAGCCCAAACTCACTATTTGAAAGACAGTTCTATTTTGTTTTGTACTCAAGATGGCTACAGCATCCTGGATATAACTCTACCATCATTACTCTTTACTAGTCTTTGTAGCTTTATCCTGATGGAAAGTGTGTGTTTGTCGGGGGCGGGGGTTCTATCTCAGTAGCCATAGCAGAAAGTGGTGTCTTTTACCTACCAGATATTTCACCTTCCTTGTAACCCTACAGCTGACCTCTTTGACATCCTGCTGCCCATGCTGAATATCTACCAGGAGTTTGTTCGCAACCATCAGTACAGCCTGCAGATTCTGGCTCACTGCAAGCAAAACCGGGACTTTGACAAGCTCCTTAAGCAGTACGAGGCCAAGCCAGACTGTGAGGAGCGCACCTTGGAGACCTTTCTCACCTATCCCATGTTCCAGGTAGGCAGAAGGACACTCTGTGATGTGACCCATGTGGCTTTTAGGGGTTATTATGGATGCAAAATGTACTGTCTGTCATCCAAAGACCAGTTTTCCAAAACCAAAAATCTCAAGACTCTAGACAAAAATCGAATGGAGAATGGAATTATGAATGTGTTATTATACTGTTATCTATGTTTTAAATGCCCAATCTGTTTTTAAGGGTCCTCATGGTCTGTTTCAGGATTTTGTGTTCTTAATTGAAAAAATCCAATTGATTTCTTCTTACAAGTTCCACATAAGGGGCAATAAATAAGAACATATGCTGGGAATTTCATTATGTACTTATTACTTTTATTTTTACTGTATTACTGTTGTACTTATTATTACTTTTATATTAGCATATTATAGTAGGCTATATTGAACCTGTAATGCCTCTGAATCAGTCCTCAAAACAAAGTCTCAAATGTTAGCTTGGCTCTAAGTGCATGAACCAGATGAGTTTTTACCAGTTGCTGTCTGTCTACAACTACAACAGTTGTGCCCTATGGATGGCATTGCCAAGTGTCTGATTCAGATTTGGAGAGTGTGATGAAAGAATAGCTCTGAGGGTCATAAGCTGGGGGGAGTTGTTTTGTAGATTTTGCCCATTGACAAGGCACAGTGTATTCTTATGGGGCTTGTTGCTGAATACCTACCACAACAGACATTTACGTGACCTGACAGAGTTTGAGTTTGAAGCGTTTTACGAGTGGATGAGTGATTGGATGATGTTATTACTGTGAAGTTACTTATGAATGAGATTTGAACAGAGAGATACCTTTATCAGTACACATGCAGTTTGTGGTAGCAAAATATGAAATACTTTTGTAAATCTCTGTGAGATGAAAAAGACTACAGGTTTCTAGGATTTCCCACAGCGTCTAACACCTTTCAGCACCTCAAAGGAGCAACAGTCACACAATAGTAACACAGAAGTCATCTAGTGGCACCCAGTCATGCTGTTTTACAGGGCAGTGGTGTCTATACACACCCTGAGTTGACATTCCGCCTGAATGTGTCACCCACATGGAAACCTTCTGTGACCTTGGCATCTTACCCACAAGGCACTGCTGTGTTCTGTCGCGTATTTACTTCAAGGCGGGCTTGTTTTCCACTGAACCATAAACCAAGCGAGTCGGAAATTCATACGAGTCCCACTTGTGTTTTTCCATAGTCACTTAAATGGGTTGTTTAGGAGGCCCACGGTATCATAATGTTTTTTTTTCTGGCGAGGTATGCAATTTCATCGTAGCCCGCTCCACTTCACTCCGGTGGGGCTCTCTCTGGGCTCTGCTGCGTTGGTAATAAATTTGTGCTGATAGGTGTGAATGTGTGTGTGTGTGTGTGCGTGTGTGTGTGTGGAGCTCATGAAAAAAAGCATATTGGAGTGTGTTTGTGTGCGTGTGAGTGTGTGTGTAAAAGAGAGAAAGCGAGAGTGATAATAAGTGTGTTTGTGTGGTCAGAATGTGTGTTGTGTCAGAAACTCAGCGGCTTTATGATTCTTTAATGCAGATCCCTCGCTACATCCTTACCCTTCACGAGCTGTTAGCACACACTCCTCATGAGCATGTGGAGAGGAACAGCCTGGAGTACGCCAAGTCCAAGCTGGAAGAGCTCTCCAGGTACAGCACCTTTATGTCTGCCTGGTTTACTGGGCCGCCACTGCTGAGACCAGTAGTGGACTCAACTATGAGAACTGTGTGCACATTTGAATTCCTGCAGCAGTCTCATCTTAGAATCTTCTATAAAAGAATTTAGAATGAGAGATTACTTACTCTTATTACATAAGAGATTTTTATGAGGTAATTTTTAAAAAATATATGGATGCAAAGATCTTACATCCTCCAATATACTGGGTATACAAAAGCACAATTCTCATAAAAAATGAAATAGTCATGTCTTTTACTATTGCTTGTAAATGCTATTAAAATAGAAAGGAGAAATTGTAACCATTACCTTAATGTATTAAACCACTCAAGTACTCACACTCATCAGTAAAATGATTGGCAATGTAATCAGTGTTATATTGTTGTGCCTAAATGAGATGCGTTTATTTAGGATAATGCATGATGAAGTCAGTGAGACGGAGAACATCAGGAAGAATCTGGCCATTGAGCGCATGATAGTGGAGGGCTGTGAGATCCTCCTGGACACCAGCCAGACCTTTGTCAGACAAGGTAAAAGCCCCTGACACATGCACACACACATACACCCCCCCCCCCCCCCCACACACACACACACACACACTCACACATGTACACACACAAACACACACACACACACACACTCTTCCAAAGAGCCTTACAAAGAGTAATCACACACACACACAGAGACATTTCCATTCACAGCTACACATACTTACACACAGTTTACACTTGCACACACACACACACACACACACACACACACACACACACGCACACATACGCAAAGACACCTCCTTTTTCCTTTCCTTCCCCTGCCTCAAAGAAACTCTCCACAAAAAGCGCTGGAGATCCCAGATAAGGAGTGCCTATATCACAGAGGAGGATTTCTCTCCGCTGTCTCTGTCCTCTATTCTTACCATGTCTGTCTCTGTCCTCTATTCTTACCATGTCTGCCTGTCACAGCCTCGCATTGTCACTTCCTAGCGCTGTTGACATCTGTGTGGCTGCCTTTTGGTGTCCCGCTCCCTCTGCGAGTGCCCCGCTCAACACAAACACACACACACACACCACACATCACCCACACACTCCCTCAACCCCAGACCCCCAGGGAAAAGTCCTACCCTGTGGAGTTGTGATGTTTCATCCCACCCTCCACACACGCACGCACACACACACACACACACACACACACAGACACACGCACACACACACACACACAGACATACACACACACACACACACACACACACACACACACACACACACGCACGCACACACACACACATACATTATCCATACATGTGTGGGGGCTTGAAAGTGGGGTATGCTCAAATAGGTCCTCCCTTTCATTTCCAAATGTAATAAGAGTTGAACAAGTCATTCCGGCTCAGAGTGAGACGAAGGGATAGCAAATGTCAGCACTCCACATGGGATGGATAGTCATGGCACGGAAGATACGGAGACAAGGCAAGATAGGGGAGTCTGATAAGGAAACGGATCCAATGCATTCAAGTTCCCTTAATTCTTGCCTGTCAGGGTTTCCCAGCCACCAAACATACTCTCTCTCTCTCTCTTTCTCTCTCTCACACGCACACACATACACTCACACACACACACATACACATACACACACAAACACTGTGACTGTTTGTTTTTTGTTGTTTTCTCGTTCTACCTTGATCTATCCCTACTTCTGCTGTTTCACTAGCTGTTATCAATCTTCACTCTATCTTTCTTTCTCTTGTGGTTTAACAGCTGCCTCTGTCTCTTCTCCTTACATTTCACCTATCCAACACTTGTGTCCTTGTGCCTCTTCCCTCTTCCTCCTCCTCCTCCTCCCGCTCTGGCAGGATCCCTGATCCAGGTGCCCCTGAGTGAAAAGGGGAAAATCACACGCGGGCGGCTGGGCTCCCTGTCCCTCAAGAAGGAAGGGGAGAGGCAGTGCTTCCTCTTCTCAAAGCACCTCATCATTTGCACACGTGGCTCCGGGGGAAAGCTGCACCTCACCAAGGTGGGATTTTTTTTTTTTAGAGCACCTCCCAGCACTCACTGAGCTGGGGGTCACCAGCATTTTATTTGAAATCCCATTAGATGGCTTACTTATAGAAGAAATATTATTAGGATTTTTTTTTCATATATTCCCAAATATGACAATTGAATTCATATTCTTTTCTACTGTAGTGTGGTTGTGTGTCATATCAAAGATTACATGTAACTTGCAGAAGATTGTTGAAATTAAGTTATGAGGTGTAAAGCTAGAGATTTTTTAAGGCATGTTGGCTTTTAAAGCAGTGAAACCCCTCCACACCACACACAAAACACACACACACACACACACTTTAATTTACCATCCTTCAGTAATCCTATGCTGTTTCCCTCGGGGGTGAAATTTGTGCTGGAGATTCCCTTGTAAGGACTCCTCCAGTGTCGCCTCCTCTATTGATTATTTGATAGCAGTGTTTCCTTGTGTAGGGCCTTATTATAACGCCTGTGTCGCTCTCACACGCAGAACGGGGTGGTCTCGCTGATCGACTGCACGCTGATCGAGGACCCGGAGGGCACGGATGACGAGGGTAAGTGTCCATTTATTCTCTCCCAGCTGATCCCATCGACCACAGGTCTCTGTACAACAACACAGAGGGATGTGATTATGTTTTATGGTCTGCAAGGTTTCAGCTGCAGGAAGGGGAAATACTAGTGATAGAAGGGGGTATTTGATTTTTATCTGTTGCTGCTGGGTTTTTACAGATCAACATTTATTTGCAGTTCTGTTTGCGTTTTGCTCTCAAATTAAGTATAGGTTGTTCCTTGGATGTTTAAGAATTCCACATGCATTTTGTCCCATGATTCGAATGCCCTATTCATTAGGATGTGTTTCTTTTTTTTTTTTTCTTTTTTTTTTTTTTACTAAAATTATTGTAAAGGAGGCTGATTTTATAAAGTGGAAGTGTTTTTTTTATTTCTATTTGGATCTCTGATACCTCTACAAGTGCAAAAAAACATTCATTGAGTTTTTGTGATTATTCACATATGTAGCTGATTTATGGTAAATGATGCTCTTTTCTTTCTAAGCTAAATCAGATAAGTCTGGTCAGGATATGGAGCACCTGGACTTCAAGATCATGGTGGAGCCTAAAGACACCCAGGCCTTCACAGTCATCCTAGTGGCCTCCTCAAGACAGGAAAAGTCTGCCTGGACCAGTGACATTAGCCAGGCATGTCCATATGCAAAACACACACACACACACACACAGTAACCTGCAGAGAGAGTGGTCAGTTCTAATGAGTCTCCACTACAATTTATCACCAGTAACCGTCAGTAATCACCCCAATCTTTCTTTTCTCTTTTTTTTCTTTCTCTATTTTTCATCCCTGAATTATTTTTCTCTCGTCTTTTGTATTCTGCTTCCCTGCTCACTTTTTTCTGCTTCCTCTGCAGTGTATCGACAACATCCGCTGCAATGGCCTTATGATGAATGCCTTCGAGGAAAACTCCAAAGTCACTGTGCCCCAGATGATCAAGTAAGCACTACTTGTATTAACCCAACCACTTTGCCTCATTACCACATTACTTGTATTAACCCAGTCCACTTATTTGGACTGCATTGTGTCTGTGTGTATGTTAATATGTGTGTGTGTGTGTGTGTGTATGTGTGTGTATGTGTGTGTGTTTTTGTTTGTGTTGTACACATGTTCTGTATTTATTTGTGTGCTTGTGTGCAACCATGCATGCATGAATGTCCTGGGTGTCTGCGGATTTCCTTTGACTGTGATTGTGGGTATGTGTGTGTCTGTGTGTGTGTCCTTGTTTGTGTGTGTGCATACGTGTGTGTGTGTTTGTGTATCTCTTTGTCATCCACACCTGTGCCCACGCGCTGGTCGCCCTTTGCGCTGCTGAGCAGGTCAGATGCCAGTCTGTACTGCGACGACGTGGACATCCGCTTCAGCAAGATGATGAACTCATGCAAGGTGCTGCAGATCCGATACGCCAGCGTGGAGCGTCTGCTGGAGAGGCTGACCGACCTGCGCTTCCTCTCCATCGACTTCCTCAACACCTTCCTTCACTCGTACCGGGTCTTCACCACCGCCGATGTAGTCCTTGACAAGCTCATTACCATCTACAAGAGGCCCATCAGTGCCATACCAGCCCGGTGAGCTCACTTACATACACACACAGTAGCACACATATAGCGCACAAACCACATAAAAACACACACATGTACACACAGGCACACACACACACACACACACACACACACACACACACACACACACAAACAAAAACATAAATATTTTTTTAACATTTATTTTAGCCTTTTCAGGATTTCCATTGGCATTTACAGACAGAAAAGCAGCATACTTTAAGGATACATTACACACACAAACATACACACAAAACACCAGGAACGTGATTCATAACACATTCCGTAACACGTCACCCCCTTCATTTGACTTTAACAGCTGCAGACAAAGCAAAATACATTGCTCACTAAGTGAAGAAATTCTCACACACAACTGTGAGCAAACAGTAGGGTTCATTATTGGATGTGAATGTTGATAGGCTGTGCTGGTGGGTTGCCCTGTCCTTGTCTGCGGGTGGTCAGGATGGGAGAGCATCACAGTGGTCCTGACAGGTCCTGCTGGCCTGGGCTTTCATTGCAGGAACCATATGCAATCCCCTGAGTCTCCATTTTCCATTTTCACAGCACAGAGTAACAGGTCTTTACTGCAAGTCAATGTGTGTGTGTGTGTGTGTGTGCGTGCGTGTGTGTGTGTTTGTGTTTGTGTGTGTGTGTGTGTGTGTGTGTGTGTGTGTGTGTGTGTGTGTGTGTTTGTGTGTGTGAGAGAGAGAAAGAGCTGCTGTAGGGCACATGGACTGAAAAGAGGTGGCAGAGGGGTGTCTGTGTGTGTGTGTGTGTGTGT
Source organism: Tenualosa thibaudeaui (assembly GCA_027481765.1). Lineage (NCBI taxonomy): Eukaryota > Metazoa > Chordata > Actinopteri > Clupeiformes > Clupeidae > Tenualosa > Tenualosa thibaudeaui. Next base: position 14,126,797 of record JAIFZK010000007.1, read on the forward strand.
GTGTATGTGTGTCAGAGAGAGAGAGAGAGAGAGAAAGAGAGAGAGAGAGCTGCTTTAGGGCACTTGGTGGATAGAACAGGAAAGCGGTGGCAGAGGTGTGTGTGTGTTTGTGTGTGTGAGTGAGTTAGTGTGTGTGTGTGTGTGTGTGTGCGTGTGTATGAGTGTGTGAGCATGTGTGTGTGTGTGTGTATATATATATGTGCAGTAATTGGCACTGTTTCTCTCTTTGGTTTTTTCTTTCTTCTCTCTTCTTCTCTCTCTACCCATTGTGGTATCTGCTTTCCTCTCTCCCCCTCTTCTTGTCTTCCTCTCTCTCTGCCTTTCTCTCTGTGTGTCTCTTTCGCTCTTCCTCTCTTTCTCTCTCTCCTATCCTTCCCTCTATTCCTCTCTTCATCTCTCTCTCTTTTTCTCTCTTGCCTGACTGGAGTATCTCAGCGGGGCTCTGTCGCTGTCACCTTAGCAACCGGCCACTCTGCGGCAGGACCCCACCCTTGTCGTCTGCAGAGGATCTGAAGCATCAAATATTTAGTGGGCATATTTTCGCGCCTCATTCTAGCTACCACCTCCAATAGCCCACACCCCCCTGCAACCCCTCCGTCACCCCTCCCCCCCACCCATCCTTCCCAGTGCTGGCTACCCCCTCAGCGAAACAGGGAGATGCTGTGGGAACATACCACCACCACCTCCCCCGGCCGCGTGTTTCTCCTGGCAGGCAGGGGACCTCCCACACGCCCCCGCATGCTGCAGCACCCACCGCTGGGGATGCTATGATCTCTCCTAGGGCCACCCCCGTTCAGCTGCTGGTTCTCTGCTTCTCCCACCCTCACTTTCTCCTTCTCTTGCTCTCTCATTCTCTGTCTCTCTCTCTATCTCATCCTTTGTCTCTCTCTCTTTCTCTACCCCCTGTTCTCTCTCTCTCTCGCTCTGCTTAGCTCAGACTGTCATGAGAGGGGCTATTTCTGGGATAAGCATGACGTGTGGAAATGGCTCTTGCGTTCTGTGTGTGTGTGTGTGTGTGTGTTTGTGTGTGTGTGTGTGTGTGTGTGTGTGTGTATGTCTGTGTATGACTGTGTGTGTCTATGATTTTGTGTGTGTGTTTGTGTGTTCATGCATTTGTACGTTTGAGTGTGCTTTGTACGGTGCCAAGGGTTTGCAACGATAGTGATGTAATTGATCTGTATAAATTGTGAGGTTTCCACTGTTGAACCATGCATAATGCTAACTGTCATCTGTTGTAACACCATGCTGTCTTGCAGTACAGGAAAGAGCACAGTAGTGTCTCTGGATTGCACTAGATGAACTATAGCAGTTCTAAAAGGCTACACCGAGACAGTGAACTTCTGTGCTGTCTGTCTATTCCATCCCCCAGGTCCTTGGAGCTGTTCTTCGCCAGCAGTCAGAACAACAAGCTTCTGTACGGGGAGCCTCCCAAGTCTCCGCGGGCAAGCCGCAAGTTCTCCTCGCCACCACCCCTGGCTATCACCAAGACGTCGTCGCCGAACCGGCGGCGCAAGCTCTCGCTCAACATCCCCATCATTACCGGGGGAAAGGCGCTGGACCTGGCGGCCCTGAGCTGCTCCTCCAATGGCTATGCAAGCATGTACTCCTCCATGTCACCCTTCAGCAAGACCACACTGGACATCAACAAGCTCTACGTGTCCAGCACCATCACCAGCAAGATCCCTGATGAAGGCGAGGGCAAGGCAGACAAGGCGGAGGAATCTTCCTCCTCGCTCAACAAGCAAGGTGAGTGGCAGGGGTTCATGACATAGACTGCTAGAAGCACATGCCTGCCAGTTGTAAAATGCTGCTGTAAATTATCTGAAAGAGCTATGTTTTTTGCTGTTTGTTTTTAAGTGTTGTTTCATTTAAGTATTTACAGTAAGAGAAAAGTCTTTTAGAGGTTTATTCTTTTGTTGATTTCAGATGAACCAGATCAATCATTTGAATACAAATATGAAATGTTTAAAGCATTGTGTAGCAATTCCATTACCAAGACTTGTGGTTATTTCTCCTGATCAACTCCTGCTCTCCCAAATCATGGCATCCATGTATTCACAGAAATATCTGTTCGGGAGGAGAGTGATAACGACCAGATCCAGAGTGATGAAGCCGAGGCCGAGGCGTCCCCCACCAAGTCGCCGACCACGCCGAAAAACGTGAAATGCAAGAACTCCTCAGGTAGCATACATTCTGTCCCAGACGCCACAACGATGTCATTATCGCTCGATGACATGAAACAAGAGCACCTGCATCCCATGCTGACAGGCCACCTGCACCCTCCCTCTCCGCCAAAAGCCAGGATTTATCAATGGCAGACCAGCTCTGTCCTGCTTTTTCAAAAATACAAGCTTTACAGCTTTTTCTTGTTTATCACAGTAGATGAGTTGAAGCATGTATAACCCAGTAATATTTAATGTGTTTAACAGTATTGTTTAATAACCTTTTTGCTGTATAATGTGTTCAGAGTATTGTGTGGTTTCTGGGTGTCTATACTGTGTTTATCTGGGCATATCTATTGACGTAGGATTGAGCTAATTCTGTGCTCAGTGATGGAAGTCCTGTGAGAGACAATTCGTGTATAATCTCATTTCGCTGTGAGGGAGGGGGAAGGAGAAAAGATTGCAGGGAAACGCCGCGGCAATCGTGAGTAGGTGTTTGGAAAACTTGCGCCATAGCAACCATGGCCGTATATTCTGGTCCGCCCGCGGCTGAGGAGTTGCTCTCTCTCTCTCTCTGCGCCTTTGCCCGTTTTCCCATCTCTCTCCACAGAATTCAACCAGGGGTCAGAGGTCAGGGCCATTGCAAGGAAGCAAACAAATTGGACTGTGTCTTCGTGCAAACAAAACAAAAAGGCTTGCCGTGCCTACTGCAGTGAGGTTGCAGTGCACATTCACCATTCATGTCACATATAAAAAAAACAACACAGTCTCAGCCATGGAAGCATAGATTGGTTTTGGAATACGTCTCTCTTATTTCAGAGAGGGTGTTTTAGGTACTTTTTTGCTGGCAGTAACTGCTATTTTTAGATACAATCATTTTGAAAATCAAAGATCTTCCCACTGTGGCTGTAAAAGCCAGTGCACAGATTTTATGGGCCCCGTTGCCCCCTGGTGGATATATGTATACTGCAGGCAGAAAAGCCTCACTAAGCCCCATGTAAACAAGTGAAAATTAAAGCTGTTTGATGTCTTAAGTTATTACAATAGCCATGCTTTGGCTCAGCAGTTTTGAATTCCAAGCATTGATATATCCTCATGGGAATTGATTTCATTTAATTTATACCAATTGAGTTTTTTTGATGCAGACAAAAAATATTAATAAGCCCTTTCATTTTCACTGTCAATAAGATTGAAGATGTCATGGGCCACTATAGCAAAACTGCTGTATGAGGTTTTTGGAGCTGCCACTAAGCATAGCATTTGGTGTTGCGGACAGTAGTGACATTTGCAGAGGACGACATTTGAGACTCGGTCTCAGCAGCTGTTAATGTCACTGCTTCCATTACTTCTACATGGGATGATCTCTGGCCCTTCTCCATCACACCTAACGCCTCTCAGAAGCAGCAATGCAGCAGCCGACAGAGACATGGCCGTGGTTGTGGATGCACCACATCATGGCTAAGTCCTCTATAGAGAGTGACTGGCTATCTCTGTTCAGACCACACTTCATAGTCTTTGCTTCAGGCATGTTGTTTACTTATGTGTGTTGTACTGTAATTCAAGTGATTCAAGATGAGATGAATACCTCCCAGCTAAAGGTCAAAATACTGCTGTTAGGAACCATGGTTGCCTTACTCCAAATATGTGGATGTTCTTTTTATTAATACAAGAATTTTTTTCTTCATTGTGCTGTAGCTTGAATGTTATCCTCTTTAGTAAGTCTCTTTCGATAAAAGCGTCTGCTAAATGCATAAATGTAAATGTAATATTAATTTGAAAAAGAAAAGTGCGAAGTTCTTACTGCTGACATGATAAAAAAAAGTCTTTTCAGTACAGTTTAGACTTTCTAGAACATTCGGCAAAAAAATAAATAATAATTCTTTTTTTTTGTTTTTGTTTCTTGTTTGTTGTTCCCGGTGCAGAATTCTCCCTGTTCTCCTACAACAATGGGATGGTGATGTCGTCCTGTCGGGAGCTGGACAGCAACCGCAGTGCCCTCTCTGCGGCATCTGCCTTTGCCATCGCCACGGCTGGCGCCAACGAGGGCACACCCACCAAGGAGAAGTACCGCCGCATGTCCCTTGCCAGCACGGGTAGGAGCCAGCAATCTGATTAGCACTGCTGCAAAAGCTGCAAAGGTCTCAAGCCATAGGGACTGCCATCTATACAACAAACTAGACTCACAGAGGCTACCTCAATGCACAGGATTGCATTCAAGTTTTGAAATACTAGAAGATGAAATAATATTAAATACATTTACATGAACAGAATTTAACTCGCATGTTGGAATGTCAGTCAAAAACACTTGCTGTCAAGGTACATGTTACAAGTGTCCTATTCAAATGTATAATGCCCTTGAACATGCAAGGACGGAACACACATATTGTTGCAGCACATGAAAGAGACCACAATTATGCATCTTAACATGCTGCCAGCACATGTAGAAATGAATAAAAATGAAATGCATGTACAGTTTGGGATGAATTGTTTCAGAGATGTCTTATATCTGAGCTACTGTTCTCAGGCTTCCCCACTGACCAGAGGAATGGTGACAAGGAGTTTGTCATTCGGAGAGCAGCAACCAACAGAGTCCTCAATGTGTTGAGACACTGGGTGTCCAAACATTCACAGGTGAGGTTTTCAATAGCATCCATATAATAGCTTAGAGATGTAAGGTGTAAGAGATGCAAAATGTTTTTTCACCTACCTTCACATACTGTAGAGGTAACAATGTAACATTGATTTACTAGCACTGGTATGTTTGTAAAATTCTCTTCTACCTATACTTGATTGCTTCCAGTTGACCTTAAAGGTATCCTAAGTCCAGCATGGACATGTAGTAAACACTGTATTGTACGTGAAATGTCCTTGACAGGACTTTGACAGCAACACTGAGCTGAAGATGAAGGTTATCAGCTTTCTTGAGGAAGTCATGCATGACCCTGAGCTGTTGACCCAGGAAAGGAAAGCGGCCGCCAACATTATAAGGTACTAAGTCATGTTGAATAGGGGGGAAATAAAGAAAAATCTGCTGTGAGCAAACCAAAACACCTTACATGGAATGGGTGTCATTCATTATTGCTGGTCTGTAAATATCTTCTTCTATGTGTACTGATAATTACGTGAGTATGTGTTTCTTCACAGGACTCTAACACAAGAGGATCCTGGTGACAGTCAGATCACACTGGATGAGATCATTCAAATGGTCAGTCTCACACAAAGCAGAGCATTTAAATTATTGTAAGAAAGATAAAAATGTATATGTTGATGGAATGAATTCCCCTTAGGATGAAATGTATATGTTGATGGAATGAATTCCCCTTAGGATTTTTTTAAAGATCATCAAAATCATCAAGAGTATCAGGATCTGGCCATGTTATGTTACATTGCATAAACTGTATGCCACCTAGATCCTTGGGTTAAAACTATTCATTCTGGAAAGCATGCTTGTAGAGTTTTATGGTTTGAGTGAGGGTTGGTGTGTGCGCCTTTTCCAGGCAGAGGGAGGGAAGGCAGAGCCCTTCGAGTCCCACTCTGCCCTGGAGATTGCAGAGCAGCTCACGCTTTTGGATCACCTGGTGTTCAAGGTCATCCCCTATGAGTGAGTAGAATTCTGAGAGCTTCCAGAATGTTCTTAAATCTTGAAACACTCACACATTCTAACACGAGACAGAAAATTGTCAGGACTAGTAAAATTGGACCCAAATGTAGAATCAGAGGCAGGGTTGGTTTATTCAGTCTATTACATACAAGTCTTTCAGAAAAAAACGCAGAGATCATCAAAAATATCCAAGACACAAAAATCCAGAGAAGACAGGAGGCAGAAGGCACAAACAAATCCTCTAGACAGGAGGTCCAAAAAACCTGACCAAAAAACAGGGAGCAGGCAAGACAGACAGGACAAGAAATGGGGAATAAATACTGTGGGAAGGGGAGCAGGAACCAATGAGGGACAAAGACATAATGGGTGAGTAATTGACAATAATCATAAACAGGTGGGAGACAAAAAACACAGAGAGAAAAGGTAAACTCCAGAGATGTCCAGCAGATGGAGCCAGAGAACAGACACTGGGAAACCCTGACAGAAAATACCATGCGTTCACTTCACTTTGCAGACATTTTGCCACTGAAACACAACTTAAAATGTTCTGAAAAAATGAACGAATGAATGTTAGCCTTGCAGTTGTTTTGCAATTACAATTTCATATCATGTTCACATCAGTTTTGGTGGTATATGGTGATATTATGGGTAGAAAAACATGTTATTCCCACCAGCCATCCAGGATAAGCATATTGCACTATGCAGCTAATTAAATGTTTCTTTGTTTTTTTTAATACTGTTTGGTGCTTTTGCCAACTACTCTGGGTCTTTCAGGGAGTTCTTTGGACAGGGCTGGATGAAGAATGATAAGAATGAGAAAACACCTTACATTATGAAAACTACGAAACATTTCAATGATGTAAGTACTGTGCATAGTCACACACACATCACACACCACACCACACACACACATTGAATCCATTCAGGTAGCAGATGAACCTGTTATTGTAATCCATTTACCTCACCAAGGTTAATCCTTCTCTGTTGATCATATAAAGATAAGCAACCTGATAGCAACGGAGATCCTGCGCTCTGACGACGTGAACGCGCGGGTGGCAGTGATGGAGAAGTGGGTGGCAGTTGCCGACATCTGCCGCTGTCTCCATAACTACAACGCCGTGCTGGAGATCACCTCCGCACTCAATCGCAGCTCCGTTTTCCGACTTAAGAAGACTTGGCTCAAAGTGTCCAAGCAGGTGAAGAATGGACACGTTAATGATTATTTCTATGCAGTTGTTCATTACAGACATGTTAGAACCAGACCAAAGGATTCTGCCTCACCATAATACAGAAAATAGGTGGTAATATAAATATCTTTAAGTGATTTAAAGATATGTCTCCATGTTACCCAATCGTTCATTTGCTGAAATGTTACAATAGTAGTTTTACAGTAATACACTTTTACTACAAGTACACTTTTACTAATTGAAATGAATATGATTGTATTGTAAGGATATGGACAAGCCAAACCAGGCTGATTTATTTAGTCTATGTAAGCAAACGCTGACCATGTCAATGCATAGCATAAAAAGTATACTGTATCAAGTATCATGTTTTATGAATTTTTCAGTCCTCTGTACACATAGGAAATTTCAGAGATTGTTTTTCTAACCGGTGTGAAATGTTCTTATCATCCTCCAGACTAAAGCTGTGATTGACAAACTACAGAAGCTGGTCTCATCCGAAGGAAGGTTCAAGAATCTGAGGGAGGCTTTGAAGAAGTAAGTGATTCAATTCATGTCTGATTGAACAATCATAAAATGGACTTGTAATCAGTGTAGGCGTGTGTGGGTGTGTGTGTGTGTGTGTGTGTGTGTGTGTGTGTGTGTGTGTGTGTGTGTGTGTGTGTGAGTGAGTAGTGGTTAGACTTGTATGACTAGTCAAAAAAGGCACAACACCAAAAAACCCCACCATTGTTTGCACCAGTTCTGCTTTTCCTGTGCTGTTTGTGTAATGATATTTTGTATAAAAACAACTGTTGTACTCAGCACATCTAAAGGGCACATTCACAATGCACAGGCTATGAGAAGTGTGTGAATGCGCATGGCATGTAATAGTATGTAAATTGGGTAAAAAACTTTCCCTGCTTCCCGTTTTTAATGATACCATATGTAGCTGATATTTTGGTGTGATTTCTGTAACTGATTTCTTACCGTATAATTTCCCTAACAGCTGTGATCCACCCTGTGTGCCATATTTGGGTATGTACCTGGCTGACTTGGCCTTCATTGAGGAAGGCACCCCAAACTACACAGAAGACAACTTGGTGAACTTCTCCAAGATGAGAATGGTCAGCATTGCAGAAAAGTGTACAAATGGACTTGATTCCAAATGCTAAGAAAACATGCAAGCATCTAATGACTGGTTTCTTTTTTATTTGTAGATCTCACATATCATCAGAGAAATTAGACAGTTCCAGCAAACAGCTTACAAAATTGACCATCAGCCAAAGGTAATATTGTTGTGTGTATTGAAGAAATTCTGTGCTTAAAAAACACAAATCGTTCCAAACTGTTGACTCATCATTAAAGAAGACAGCTTTTAGAAAGCTTAAGGAAGTTTTGGGGTTTTTCAAAATGGTGATGAAAAATGACAGTTTAATTTCCTCTTGTACAGGCATCCCAGTTTCTGCTGGACATCAGCTGCGTGCTTGATGAAGAAAGCCTGTATGAAGCTTCTCTCAGAATTGAGCCCAAAGTGCCCAACTGAAGGGGGGATGAAGCTCCTTTATCACACGCGCACACAGTGTACAAAAACTATATCATATGCGTAAACAATAACTTGTGTTAGGTAATGTACTACATATTGCTCTTGTATGTATCCTTGTTTTAAAAGTTGTGTGTGGGGGAGTGGAGAGGGGAAGTTTCCAGATGTTACCAATTTGACTGTGTAACTCTGATGTCTCATCTGTTGTTGAAGATATTACACCTATTATCTCTCTCCCTCCCACTCTTTCTCTCTCTTGCTTTCTCTCTCTCTCTCTCTCTCTCTCTGTCTCACCCTCTGTCTCGCTCTCTCTCTCTCTCTCTCTCTCTCTCTCTCTCTCTGTCTGTCTCTCTCTCTGCAAAAAAGAATTGCTAAAACAAAGCAAAAAGGTTTTTACAGTTGTGACAGTGGCAAATTTAGAATTAGACTGGTCAAAGTATGAATCCACATGTTACAACTTAAATTGATCAACGCCTTTATCTGAAGTGAATGTTTGCACTTCCTGCATGGTCATTTGACCGCAAAGCCCGTTTACAGAGCAGAGGGTAACTGTTATGTGTATTTGCATCCAATGTAGCAATGCTATGCTCTGATGAAGTTGTCCATAGCACAAATAGAAACCACTGGTTATTTTGCAACATTTGAGAGCCAACAAGCCTTCAAACGACTTTGACAGTTTCTTTGCTTTGTTTGTCTGGTTGTGAACTACACTGACTGATTTCAGAGAGGCTCACTAAATCATTCACCACAAGACTTTAGGCCTCCAGATGTAGTGAAATGTTCAGGCCTACCCTCTTGTAAGCATGCTGTCTCTCAGTGTGAGCAATGTAAAATTCAAAATGCTGATGTCCAAATCCCCATCTGATCTCTTACTGTTTAAGATTATCGTTTGTTTCAAGGGGACAGCTGTCAGTGCAGTTGCATGAGATCTTTAACCTGATTTTACTGATGATCACCAAAGGGAGTAAAATATGCTGCAGTAAATAAATAGGTGTGTTTTTGACCTTTTTTTCATTTAGTATTGGGCCCAGTTGTAAAATTGGTTTTACTGTTGATTTGCTCACTTTCTTTCTTACCTGTGTGGGCCTGACATGCACCAAGAAAGGATTTAGATAAACACAAGGAAACTCTCAATCTGGAGTTATTGTTTTGGCCAATCTGTATCTCTCCATCAAAAAAATCTAGCTATTGTATAATAAAAAGACAATCTATGTCCTTCTTGCTGTTCCAGTGATTGTGGAACGTGACTGTATATCACTTTGTAAAATGCATTGTCGTTTAAGAGTATGATCAAAACAAAGGGAATGAACTGCTTCGCCTGCAGCAAATCAAAGGGTATTTTTGTAGTCTTAGAGTAAGGGAAAAAGGATTCTGCATCCTTGCCAGAAAATGTAAAAAAAAAACAACAACAAACAAACGAAAAAAAAAAAAAAACGTATTTTGTACAAACGCTATCAAATCACCAAACAAAAATGTATTCTGTATATTTTGGACATGTAGCCCTACATATTTCTTTATGTGTACCCGTGTAAAGCACACCTCTTTAAAGCGTATCCTAAGCTTACACACTCAAATGCTATATGATTTGTGATTTTCAACCATGATCTAGAGGTAGATTACAACTTCAAAGTGTTTTGCATATACTGTAATCCTGTCTATAATCATTCTCTTAGCAGGAATATAGTAATGTAGTGCTTATTCTGTGAATATTTGTATGTATTTTTACAATGTACAGTCTAGAACTCACACAACGCTCACGTGGCAGGCATGCAACACTGTATCAGCCAGAATCTTTGAAATGACACTATATATAGAGATATATATAGATATATATATAGATATATATATATATATACATACTGTATACACATCTACGTGCAAATACTCTTATAAATGATATATAAACATACAAACAAACGTTTTGCTGTTAGCAATACCCAGTGGTATGAGAATTATCTTTCAACCCTTACGTTTATTTCCACGGCTTGAGAAACTATTTCCAGTTTTGTAAGAAAAAAATATTTAAAATAACTATTGTATGTTTCCTTATTACCTCTTGCTAATAAATCTATTCTATCTCAGGGGGATATTGTCTCCTTGTCTTTGTTTTTTGAAAGGTTAGCCTATCATGCGGGGAAAAATTGAATTGAAAAGTGTTCTTTGGTTGTGTTCAAAACGAAAGTGAAACATGCTCCTATACGCACAAATGCGCTTAGAGTGGTGCAAGGTTTTGAAGATTAAGTCTGTCTTCAGTCATTATAACCTAGGCTACTTGACATCAGTTGTCAGCAGTTAAAGATTAGGTATTCAGGGCGGCTTAGTTTTTGTCAAGAATATTTATTCACCAGTTTGAAATGGGGATGTGAGAATTATCCCGTATCATGTGACCAATTGATATCTTAGTGAGCAAGCGTGACAAGCCGTGCATTGTCGTCGAGATGTGGACGGAGGTGTTTGTGATTCTGTTGGCAGTGTGGAGAACCTCTTTTTCTACACCCGCACTGTCAACAGAAGGTAAGTGAAATGAAATGCATAAGAATGACGAATTGTGAACCTATCTGCTGATGACCTATCTGCTGGTGCTGAAAGTTCCAATGTTTTTTTTTGTTTGTTTTTTTTTTTTAGTAAAGCGTAATTTTCACATTGTTTGATCCAAACTAAGTTGCGCGGTACGCCTATAGAGAAGGTTATTTCTTATGTATATGAAGCTTGTTTAATTCAGTAATCGAGGGACTGTTGTTGTGGGCTGTTACATGTAGCGTATATGACTGAATGCTTCGAATCACTTTTGTTTATTACAGAGGAATATGACTTCAAGATATGGATGTCAAAGGTAGGTATTCTCGCAAATCTGAACTCTGAATTCCATTGGCCGGTAACGGGGACTTCCCGAGAATCAACAAGGAAGTGGCCACTTTATAACATGAACACACTAAACACAAAACCGTGCCAGTTAATTCAGGTATTCTAGTCGACTGTGTTATACGATAGTTTTGGGACTAACACTAAGCTCATTAATGTTAATTAACTATAGCACTGAGTCAATTTCTCTAGTCTGTTGCCAGCACTGCAATCTCAACTCTTTTATTGTTACAGTACAACAAAAAATATGACATGTCTGAGTATTACCAGCGTCGGAAAATTTTCATTGAAAACAAGAAGATGATTGAAGTCCACAATGCAGGGAATCATTCATTCACAAGTGAGCCTATGTCAGGAATCAGCATCAAATTTTTATTACAAAGCAATGATTGCATAATGCATAAAACGGTCATAATGGGCAGTCTGTCTCAGTTTAACATGCCTCCATTTGTGCAGTGGGACTGAACCAGTTCTCTGATATGACTTTTGCTGAATTCCGGAAGAACTTCCTCTTAAAAGAACCCCAGGTTGGTGTCTGTTCACAGTCAGTCCTGATGTTCTGGTCCTGGTGTTTTGCATAGGCTTACAGTTTTGCACTTTTATTCAGAACTGCTCTGCCACTGACGGGAACCATGTAAGCAGAAAGGGACCTTATCCTGATTCAATTGACTGGAGGACAAAGGGAAATTATGTAACCCCTGTCAAGAACCAGGTAATCAATCTGGGTCAAATTTGACTGACTGAGGCTGAAACAAAGGCTCATGTGTTGAAGCTTTGATTGATTGTTATTATGTTATTATGTGTTGTTTTGATGTTCTCACCAAATGTCTGTACAATGTAGGCCTGACATTAAATGCACTGTAACTGTTACATTTTTTTAAATAATCAACTGTACCCTACAGTAAAAACAAAAAGTCACAGAAATTCTCTCTCTGTACAATCTCCTTGATTCCTACCAATCTGGTTTTCCACTGAAACGGCAGGTCAGTCCTCAACACTCATCCTGCTTGACCTATCACCAGCATTTGATACGATCAACACCATATCCTACTCGACAAATTGACAAACATGGGCATCAATGGAAAAGTGTACCCCTGTTTTGAATATTATCTCACTGAGCGGTTCAGTGCGTCATGGCAAGGGCAAACATCTGCGCTACACCACCTCACCACAGGGCTGCCCCAAGGCTCAGTGCTGGGGCCCCTTGTCTTTGCCATGTATACCACATCGCTGGGTCCAGTCATTCACTCCCATGGCTTTTCCTATCACTGCTATGCAGTTGGTGTCAACATGAATCTCTGACTGTCTTACTGACATATCTGCATGGATGAAAGAAGATAACCTCCAATTAACCTCTCCAAAACTGAACTGCTGGCCCTCCCAGCCAAGCAAACCATACATCACAACATCAGCATTAAGATAGACTCCATATCTGTTTTTCCCACCAAGGTTGCAAGAAACCTGGGTGTCATGATCGATGACCAGCTGACCTTTGCTTACCCCTGTAGCTTGGTCATGCCATTTTTCTCTGTTCAGCATAAGGAAGATCAGGCCATACCTAACCCAACATGCTGCTCAGCTCCTGGTACAGACCTTGGTTATCTCTCGTCTTGATTATTGTAATGAACTCCTAACAGGTTTTCCAGCCTGTGCTGTGAGACTATTACAGATGATGCAGCTTCACGTCTGGTTTTCAACCAGCCAAAAATGTTGCACTGTTGTTCACTGAACTCCACTGGCTACCCTTAGCAGCTCGCATCAAATTCAAATGCTAATGTTGGCCTACAGGTTGATGGATCTGCTCCCATCTACCTTAATACCCTCTTAAGGTCTAATGTTACCCCCCGGCTACTCTACTCCTCCAAGGAACGTTGTCTAGCATGGCCAACACATTGCACAGGTCAATCCAGACTATTCTGATCTGTTGTTTCACGCTGGCAGAATGACCTTCCAAGTGCTACCAGAGCAACAGATCTCCTCTCCACCTTCAAGAAATTCTCGAAGACCCAGCTCTTCCAAGAATCCTTGGCTTAAAACTTCTGACTACCTGGAATGCACTCACAATGTACCCCCCACTCTCTCTCTACAGTGCTTTTATCACACTCCTGCACTTTAATCTCCTGACGATTTCATCTTAGTTAGTTTTTAATTGTGCAGTAGCTTAAATATATATCCTCTTTTTGTAAGTTGCTTTGGATAAAAGCGTCTGCGAAATGCATAAATGTAATGTAAATGTAAGAAACATTTCTGACTGTATTGAAGCCAACATTTTTCCATACGCTCACATAGAGCCACAAGGTAGCATTAAGACAGTTTTGCTCATTTCAGGTGTCATAATTTGGTCATAATTTGAAAAAATATGAATGGATGGAAATATGGATTATGTTGACATACACAACATAACACAAAACCTAATGGTTTTCATGCATTTTGTTACTTTAAGGGGGGCTGTGGTAGCTGTTGGACTTTCTCAACAACAGGCTGTTTGGAGTCTGTAACTGCCATTTCTACTGGAAAGTTGCCACTTCTGGTGAGATGAATTGACATATTGTGTCTGTTTTTGTTTGCTGTTTCTTGTATAGTAAATGTGAGTGAATGTTGTTCTGATCAATTTTACCATAACACACTATACCCATGTTAATTTATCTTTCACCAACTTGCAAAGATTTGTGTATTTGGCTTGATAAGATTAGATCAGAGCCAGTTAATTGTCTGCAGAATGAATATTTAGATAAACATACCCAACACCTAAACTTATGCTTTTCAGTCAGAGCAGCAGTTGGTAGACTGTGCCCAGGCCTTCAACAACCATGGCTGCAATGGGTAAGCAGCTGAACAGTAGGGCGTATTGTGCTGACTATGGAGCTAATATACTAATAAAGATTGTAATGGCAGTATCAACCCGGGGGGATAAACAGTTTCAAAAACACTAATTCTCATCAAATGTCTTCACAGTGGACTTCCCAGTCAAGCTTTCGAGTACATCATGTATAATAAAGGCTTGATGACGGAAGAGGACTACCCTTATAAAGGCTTTGTGAGTTCCATAACTTGAGTAACCAGACAGCATGCTTCAAGATTCTTACCAGTTGAGATTTTGAATGCCGTTGGGCTACTGATGATTTATGCATAACCTAGTCATGTCTTTATGTTTTTTACTTGACATTTCACATAAATCAAATCAACAAAAATGACCTTAATAGGTTACTCCGAGTGTGTTATTGTTTTCTGATGCAAAGTTATTATGTTTGAAACTGAGTAAAATGCTATTTGTAGAACTAAAGGCTACTGTACACCGTGTTGGCCATGTTGTTGGCCATATTGTCTTTGCGTCTGTTGGGGTGTGTTCACTCACTGCATGCTCACTGTGTGAATTTCCCTCAGGCATTAAAATTGTGTCTTTATTTATAGGTGTACATACTGTATGTTTTTTTTTAAAAGTAATAGTGTAAATGTCATCTCAAAATCAGGAATGATGGTGTGATAGAATGTTTCTTCTTGCAGGATGATGACTGCAAATTTAAACCTGCTCTAGCTGCTGCTTTTGTGAATGAAGTGGTCAATATTACAAAGGTGAGCACTCAAGTGTCATAGTCAACAATATATACAATCATGAAATTAAAAGTTTCTCATACTTGATTTCTTGCTTTCAAAGTATGACGAGATGGGTATGGTGGATGCAGTAGCCAATCACAACCCAGTCAGCTTTGCCTATGAGGTGACTGCAGATTTCATGCACTACAAAACTGGTGTTTATACAAGGTAGGTCATTATAGTTTAATGGAAATCACCAAAGCACCATGAATTATAGTTTGTCTGGTCCAAAAGATAAGAAGTTTCAAATATATGAGTCCTTCATTTAAAAATGTTATGTTCCTAACATTTCTGTTCCATTGCGGATTAGTGTACACATGCACTAGTAAAATTGCACCAGGTTTCATTTTAATGAAAACAACAACTAGCAAATGAACTGGACACCGAGATGTTAAGATTGTTTTCAGTGTGATGATGTTTGCTCCAGTGACATCTCCCACATGTGACAAATACATATTGACTACTTGTGACAAGCTTCTGATTTCCTTCCCTGTAAATGATGCAGCACTAAGTGTCACAACACCACTGACATGGTGAATCATGCAGTGCTGGCAGTAGGCTATGCAGAGGAGAATGGTCTCCCTTACTGGATCGTCAAGAACTCCTGGGGAAGTCATTGGGGAATAGATGGGTATGTCAGCAAGAAATCACAATCATTCACCCATAGCATTTTCATTTACACACTTAGCAGGCACCTTCATCCAAGGATTTGTCAACTATCAATCAGTTATTGGATTGGACTAGGGCCAATCTCCCCCCTAGAGTAACTAAGGGTTAAGTGCCTTGCGCAATGGCAGCAGCCAGGATTCAAACACACAATTCCCAGACTACTAGCAGGCTAGTCAGTTTCCTTAACCACTACACCACCACCTGTGACTGGACATTGACTGGAGTTGCTATGAATGTTTACATTTACATGTACATTTATGCATTGAGCAGACGCTTTTATCTAAAGCATCTTAATCTCACATCACCCATGACAAGCTATGGAATTTGCTTAAAAGATGCTTGGTTGTATGTTCACAGGTACTTCTACATTGAGCGAGGAAAGAACATGTGTGGTCTGGCTGCTTGTTCTTCTTACCCTGTGGTGTGAAAGAAATAGATCAGAATGAAGAATATGGGCCAAAAGGGATACTGCTCTGCTGCACAACTTTAAAATGTGATGTGATGTGCATTTTTTAACACATGTTTGATTGTAATTACAATGCTTAGGCCTAATATGTGGTTGGTATATGGAAATATAGGAATATGGCAGCCATATGGAAATTACATAACAAAATGCAATACAGCTGAATAATGCAGTGTTGAACTACAGATGATTTTGGTCCTCACATATCAATGAAACGTCATACAATTGTAACTGCAAATCATTTAACCTAATACGTGCATGCACATTTTGGAGATTTGTTATTTTTGTTATTTTTTCTTCTAATTAAAGACTCAACTTGTCAGTTTGTGCAGTTGTGGAAACCTGATCACTTCATCCTCCAGCTCTGATGGTGGCAGTATTGTATTAAGCATTGTTACTGCCAACAGTGTGTAAAACAAAGATTTCACCACCAATCGGAGTTGACTTCGAAGAGGCGCTAAATATCAACTGTCAGGTTAGCCAAGCCTGAGGAGTCTGCAGTGGTATGATTGAAATAAACCCAAGTAAATATTTTTCGATATTATAGATATTATTCGAGTCGTCGAATGTTTACTATAACCTTAGTTAGATTCATGGTTTGGATAGGTAGATGATAACGGAGAAACACTATCACATACATCTAAGGAAGCTAACGTTTCGCTACTGTTATTAAGTCAGCTTGGTATCGATAACATAGCTAGCTATGGCTAACATTAACTGGTAACTTACAGTCTATAACCTATAAGTAAGGTTAGTGTCTTTTGTTTTGATGTTAGTGTTGGTCGCTTGCTTTTTGTGATTCGCAATGCCGAGCATTCCACAGAATAATTTGAAAGAGCAACTTGAACGACATAACAATGCAGTTCAAAGCAAATTATCACTGGCCAAACCAAAACCTGGGTAAGTGTGCCAACTTTCTTGACTATCCCTGCCGTAATCATCGACAGTTACGTTACGTTTTCTAACGTAGCATGAGTCTAATTACGTTAGTCTAGAAGCTAACATGCCGCTTTGTAAACTTGTTATAGAAGCAGAACTCAGCTAACGTTAGGATAGCTTAGCTAGCTATGTATTCAGTTGTTATTGACATCCACTACAACCATCACATGTATTCATTTTAGGTCCTTTACTTTCAAAAAGAAGTCGGCTTCGTCCGGATCCAGCTCCAACACTGGAGGTTCATCTAAGGTAACGGACTCTAGTGGTCTAGCAAACAGGAATGTCAATATTCCTCATGTCAGTGCAGTAACTAAACCCCCTTTGACGTTTTCAACCAAGACTAATAGGCCAACACCAAAATTCAGCTTCTTCTCGGCTAACCCGAAAAGCAAATCCCAAGCTATTACGCTACCACCAAACCCCTTTGCAGTGAGTAGGTCAATCTCAGACCAGACTGCTTCCAAAGTTTTCACAGCACCAGTCACGCAAGATGAAAAACCTTCGATAAACAAAAACAGTTTGCTGGACAGTTCTTTCGGCATCCACACCGACGACTGGGATGATTTTGATGACTTTGAGACTCCTGTTAAGTCGAAAACTGTATCCCCATGTCCTGTAACATCGGTCAGGGATTTGCACCCCCCTAGCGCTGAACCAGGAACAACTCCTGTCAAAGGAAAAACTGAGTCTCCAGGCCATGCCAGGCCAGTGAATCTATCGCATGAAATTAATGGAGAATCTGGTGAAGACAGAAGAAATGAGGGTGACAAAACTCCAGTTTGTAAAACCACTAATACAGAGCAACACACTGCTGTCGGCAGCCATGGTGGTACACCTGAAATTCCCTTGTCCGTAGAAGATCTGGACTGCAACATGGAGATACCCACTGCTATGCAGGATAACACTTGCCCTCCACTGGAAGAGATTGACCCAGAAGACTCGCCACTGAAGGTACTGAAAAGACCCCAGAAGAAGCAGGCTGTGTTGAGTGATAGTGAGGAAGAGGCAGAAGTTGAGCCTGGGCCATCAGACAAATTGACAGATGACGACCCCATTTGCATTCAAGGTAAGTACATTGGTACACTAATGCCCTGCACTGTTGTCATTGCTATAATGGAAACACATTTTGGTGCATGTTCAGAAAATGGTGTATACTTGACATCAACAGACAGTGGGACTGGACTTTTTTAGGTGATGTCAATTCTATTTTAATTACAGATACACAAATTGACTGCATTGACCCAGATGTTGTGCACATCGATGACAAATTGGAGTCAAAGGTGGATACAGACTTCATTACAGCATCCCCTCCACCTAAGGATGAGAGTCCCTCTCTGAAACCAAGGTAAAACACAATTACTATTGCACCATGACACCTGGACAGCAATGTGGAACATTGATCAGTTGGGACTCAGTTATGTTCTTGTAGCACATGTCCTTCCTTAAACTTCATGTATATATGCTTATTCTGACTATGTTGGAAATGTTATGTGTGGTGCAGCAAAACAAGTCCTCGAAGTCTGAAACCTCACAGAGAGGTTGTTACAAGTCTGGAAGCAGTTGCTGATGTCCAGTCCAAAGATACTAAGGGTATGCATGTTACTTCATGTTACTTCACCTACAACATCAGTGCTGTTCTGTAATTGTTCTGTGATTGTTGTGCTTTCCTCTAGACTTTTAACACATAATCATGAAATAGTCACATTTTCTGTGCAGTCTGGGGGGAAAAACTATAACAGTGAGGTCTCATTGTATCCATCTGTCTCTTCAGGGCCTGGTGCTAAATTGGATGATGCACTTTTCAGTGTTATGGAAACTATATGCCGACTGGTTGACTCCATTCCTGAACATGAGTTGATAGGCCTAAGTTATGGCACTGAGCTTCTTTTGCAGCGAGCTCAGAGGTGAGCACAGCTGTTGGAAAGGTTTCAGGATTTGTTCTCCATTGACTGTCTAGAAGCAGCAGACTTTTTGTTTGTTGCAAATTAGTAGTTGTATTTTAAAGAGGGCAGTGAGATTCTGTGTCAAAAATTGGTTAGTGTCACAGTGAAATAATCATACATCTCTTCCTAGGAAAAGAATTATTGCCACGGGAGGAACACCCAGGACATCCGTCTCAGACAAGGAAGCAACACCACAGCACTTGGCATCATTACGGAGAACTTCAGCTTTTGACACGACACCCATTCTTAAGACATCAATGTCACCTTTCTGTCAGGAAATCAAGGACAGTTCCACTAAAGGGTTTCAATTCAGGAAGTCCATCTCCTCAGTCTTTCCAATGGGCAATGACACCCATGACTTTGAAGACTCCAGCTGTCTCATCAGTGATGTCCAAACTCCAGGCTCCTCCTGGAGACCCTCCTTGTCCTCCACCAGACCCACTCTGAATGTGGAGAAGAAAGACAAGAGTTCTATCAGCTTCAATTTTTGGAGCAGTAATGACCAGAATGATGATTGCACCTTGAGGCCATCTTCCCGCCTGTCTGATGTTCAGATAGTAGACACTGAACCAGAGGCTTTGTTTTACTCCCCCAAGAAGGCAGCTAGTGGCCCTGAAGTGACTGCAGATTGCAGAGGGGGTAGTGGCAGGCAGTCGTCCAGTCACACAACCAGCTGGACAGATGCAGACGGGGATGATTTCTACATTGATGACTTCGACATAGATGAGTTTGAAGACGCGGACATCCCAGAATACTTTGATGAACCTCCAAGCACCTCCACGTCAAAACGGACTTCTACGTCGCTTGTCTCTGCAATACGGGAGGGAGGGCCAGTGAAAACCACGCCGGCCAGGAGTGCAGTCTCCACACCAAGCCCAGTTTCTGCTCCTAAAGCCGCAAAGCCCCCCTCCCCAGGTGAGCTTGTGAACAGGATGCAAATTCAGTCTGACTTTATTTCCTTTCATGCAATGTTTGTGCCTTTGTATAGTCATGTATATTAAATGTTATAAGCGTTTCAAGAGGTTTAAATGCTCAGATGTGGTGTGCTATAGTGACTTATCCTCTTTATGGTGTTTTTGATTTTCAGTGAATTGAATTCTCATGATTGTAAATGTTTTTGAGATTTTTATTTTGTAAAACATTTGCACTTTTTAACACATTTTAAATTGAAACACACCACTGCTTTTTTCACCTACTTTCCCACACAGAGCCTAACTTCCGTAACCCGGCCCATGACCGGTTCAGGGGTTTCAGCTTCCCTCACTCGGCAGAAATGATGAAGATGTTCCACAAGAGGTTCGGTCTGCACCAGTTCCGCTTCAATCAGCTGGAGGCCATCAATGCTTCTCTACTGGGCCAAGACACTTTTGTCTTGATGCCTACAGGTCTGTCAAACACAAGCAGCTGTAAGTTTGCTGCGTCTTTACATTGGGGGATGCAGGGTCTTGAGTATGACATCATGAACCCATCATAGTTTGATGTGTTGGTTTGGTTTGATTTACAGGAGGAGGTAAAAGCCTGTGCTACCAGCTGCCTGCGTGTGTGTCACCAGGTGTTACCGTGGTGATCTCACCACTGCGCTCACTGATTGTGGACCAGTTACAGAAACTCACCACCCTGGGGGTAAGACATAATCAATAATCATCATTCATGCCACACTGCACTTTCTGATGTACTACTCTATATACAGATGTAATATGAGCACTTCAGCAAATAGAGACTGGTTAAAATATAGATGAATTATAGACAAAAATACATACATACTTTTCAATCACAATAGTATATTTTGAAAAAAAAAAAAAAAAAAAAAACTTTCCCCCGTTCTCGTCTTCGATGGCCTGTATAGATCCCAGCCACCAGTCTGTCTGGGGACAAGAGTGACAGCGAGGCTGCTCGCATCTACATGCAACTAGCGAAGAAGGACCCAGTCTTTAAGCTGCTCTATGCTACACCAGAGAAGGTGAGTTTTGGAGGATCACTGACGACCCTGCTTCAAGCACTCTCACTCACTCCCTCACTAAACTCTGTTAGGTTCTGTGGTTTTGCTACATGGACTGTGAAGAATACAGTTGCAGGTTGCTAAAATGAGAGAGAAATTTCTCAGAGGTGGTTTTTGCTTGGTGAGTTTCAGTTAGCAAATTATCTACAGTGCCCAGCATTAATGAGTACACCCCCTTTGAAAAGTAACATTTCATGTCCATGAAAACAAAAAATATTTCCAAAAATGTTGCAGGCTAAGTTTAATATCACATCACAACACAAACATTTGCTTAATAATATAACTTAGATTACATATTTTTCAGTTTTACTCAAATTAGGGGGGAGCAAAAGTACACCCCCAACAAAACTACTGAAAAATAAGTTATATTATTATGCAAACTTTTGTGTTGTATGTTACGCAGATGTGATATTAAACTTAGTCTGCGAAAATGTTGGAAATACGTTTTTGTTTTCATGGACATATTGTTTGAAATGTTACTTTTCAAAGGGGGTGTACTCATTTATGCTGGGCACTGTATGTAATCTAGGTGCTGTACCATTCTTGGAATCTCTTGGCAGCATTGAAGAGGTGATATCTGAATGCCACAGATACTATGCAGTTGCTATCCTGCTGAAAAGAGGTACAGTGTGTTAGCTGTCATTTGTTTTTGACCAGTGGGCATTTTTCTCTCTACTTAGGTCTCTGCGAGTGGCCGAATGATCAGTGCACTGCAGAACTTGTTCGAGAGGAGTCTTCTGGCTCGGTTTGTGATTGACGAGGCACATTGTGTCAGTCAGGTATGAAAACGTGCTTGAGATAAGGTCATTTCATTTCTTAAATATGAATAGGTTTCATTTTTGGATAGGTGAAATCTGGTTTTACTATACCTTGCCACAGTAATTGGATGTACAGTAATTGAATGTAGACTTCTTTTTTTGCACTACAACAAATGACACTGCTGCTTAAATGACACCGTTTGAGCTTTTTTACGCTACACACTGTGAATTGGGTATTTCACTTATTTGTATTATATACAAGCCTATTTGTACTTTTTGCTATGTGTATATTGTCCTTGCTATGTGTATATTGTTAAGCTTTGTCAGTAAATGTATTGTCACTATATTGATATTTGTTTATAAGGTGTTTTAATGTTCACTGTGGGCCTAGGGAGCGCTGTAATTTCAAATCCTATGTGTGCAACCTGTACATAAAGCTGACTTTGACTTTAAAGGAAACAAGATAAAGTCTACATTTAAAAAGCACAATGACTTTAAGGAAACACTGCCAGTTATCAGGCATCTCAGGCCCTCTTTCTAGCTGTCCCTCTAGCTTGACATGCTCTTGGGGTTTTTGCTTAGTGGGGTCATGACTTCCGGCCGGACTACAAACGCCTGAACGAGCTGCGGCAGAAATTTCCCAGGGTGCCTATTATGGCTCTGACGGCCACGGCGACCCCTCGTGTCCAGAAGGACATCCTCAACCAGCTGCAGATGAGCTCCCCACAGGTGTAAGTACTCACAGCAAGGCCTAGCAGACAGGTTCTGTGTCTAGTTGTTTCATTTCTGACGTTTTGTCATGTTTTATCTATTCTAAAATATGACTTTGTGTGTTTTAAATCCAATTTGTGCCATCTGATTTCCCTGTGATGAATGTCTGTTAATTGTTGTCCCACAATACGTCTGAATCAAAACGATATTTTGACATAAGTTATAAGTTATATATAATGATATAAGTGACATTAAGTGACATTCCAGGGAACAAAGCTTCAATCCCTTTTTTCTATCTTATCCCTCATCATTTTGAATCTGTAAACCTTGATGCATTAGTGAATCTCTTGTCTGATTTGCACATTATCTGTGTTAAAACAGCTTTACCATGAGTTTTAATCGGTGTAACTTGAAGTATACCGTACTTCCCAAAAAACCCAAGAAGGTTGACGAGGATTGTAAAGAATGGATCCAGAAACACTACCCACGTGAGTCACCTTGTGTATATATATATATGTACGTATGTATATATACACTTTTTACTTACTCTCTGCTTCCCTTTGAGTCCTGAAGAGTAACTAATTAAATATTCAGTGCTGCTCTTCCTGCTGTCAGATGCTCTGTTGTGGCCTTCGTTTGTATGTAAGATTTTAAAGGGGTTGTTGTGACTCCCTTCACCTGTAGGTGGCTCCGGCATAGTGTACTGCTTGTCGAGGAATGACTGCGATGCCATGGCCGAGAGTCTCCAGAGAGCAGGCATCGCTGCACTGGCGTACCACGCAGGCCTGAACGACAGCGATCGAGAGTACGTCCAGAGCAAGTGGATCAACCAAGATGGCTGCCAGGTGAACCCTGTTTTCCGCTTTGCCACCAGCCTGGACTTTATCACCCATCCTGATTTGTTTCATTCAGGCCCAGGACAATCATCTTAAAAGCCTGTAAACAATGTGACTAAATGATCAGTTGTATGAATTCAAAGCCAGCATCTTTTCCAGTGTCCCAGCAGTCAACTCTGCCAGGTCCAATTTGGACATATAACCAGAAGGGGGTGTCATTGTGTTTGTGTTAAAGGTTTTTCAGTAGAAGACTAAAGAAAGCTATTTCTAAAGGCCAAGTTGTTTGCAACTGGTTGATAACAATTCTGTAATCAGAATGTGCAATCCTGTCCTAGTTGTTTAAGCATTGGGATATGCCGTCACAGTTGCAAAAGATGAAGACATTTGAGAAGCATTCTTACGCATTCAATAAACAATGGATTATTTTGAGTAGCACTAACAAAAATAGAGCTAATTTGTAACTGACACGGTAGCAGCTACAGAGTTTAATGCTAGTGTGTGTGGTTGTATTAAAAAAAATGTGGAGTCAAAACGAACAGAATGTCGCAATCGGAGTGCACCGCACTCATGTCAATGTTGGTGTGTTCAGAGGCCTCCTTGTGTTAAATTTTAAAGTTAAAGTTTGTTTGGACTTTTAACTCTTGCCCTTTTTTCAGGTTATCTGTGCCACCATTGCCTTTGGCATGGGCATCGACAAGCCAGACGTGCGCTACGTCATCCATGCCAGCCTGCCCAAGTCTGTAGAGGGCTACTACCAGGAGTCTGGTAGAGCGGGTCGAGACGGAGAAATCTCAGAGTGTGTGCTCTTCTACGCCTATAGTGATGTCATCCGCATCAAGAGGCTCATCAGCAGTATGTATCCCCTAGGGGGTTTGGGGTGTTGTTGGGGTGGGTAGATTTAGAGTTAGGCTTGGGGGTTAAGCTCCAGTTGCAAGTTGTAGATTGCAACAAGCAAGATTGCCCTCTACTGATAAAGGCCATGCCCATTTGCTTACAGTTATTTACAAGTAAATGGACAGCATACACATTGCACTGTTCTATTACGAGCGCTCAAAGTGCTTTACAATGTGTGCCTCACATTCATCCATTTACATTCACACACCGGTGGTGGAGGCTACCATGTAAGGTGCCAACCTGCTACCATGAACAATTTGGGGTTCAGTATCTAGCTCAAGGACACTTTGAGGCTCAAACCTGCAATCCTCCGGTCACTGAACAGTACGTCTACCACCTGCATGCACTACCATCACCACCTGCACCCCAGTACAACGCTACTTCTTTTCAGAATAAATGATGTCAGCAGACTATTTGCCCAGCATCAATGCTCCATTAACCATCTAAGGCTACCTTCCCACATGTTTTTGTTTGGGGCCTTTGTGACTTAACTTTCAATGAACCTCCAACGCTCGGTTTGCATCTGTATGTTTTCACAGGACAGACGTGTGTATCAGTATTTACTGAGGCTTGATCAGTTTTATTTGAACCTAAAACTTAACAAATGGATCTTCATTGTCTGTTGTTTTGCATCTGCTCTGCAGTGGACAAGGATGGGAACCGTCAGTCCAAAGCCACACACTTCAACAACCTGCACAGCATGGTGCACTTCTGTGAGAACATGGCCGAGTGCAGACGCATCCAGCTACTGGCTTACTTTGGCGAGCACAAGTTCAACAGCAGCTTCTGCAAGGAGCATCCAGAGGTCATCTGTGACAACTGCGCCAGACCAAATGTGAGTCACTGTATGCCTGTGACAAACTCCAAGCTAGAATTAAGCCTCTTCTCATGACCTTGTGCTAGGATTTGGACACTAATGCAGTATATACAGAAATGTCAGATACAGTAATATCAGAGAACATTTTGAATAAGGGTGCAAAACTATAGAAATAAATCTTGTTCTATTGTATTACTGTAATTTTGCATTCTGAATCCTTTTCTTTTTTGGTATGTTTCTGTGTGGCTTATCAGTATATTAATCTGATGTGAAGTTGCAAAGTTCTGCAGTTCTAATTTTAACCTTTTGGTCTTTGATTATCATATAGAAATATAAGGTGAGAAATGTGACAGAGGATGTGAGGAAGATTGTGAGGTTTGTGCAGGAGAACTGTGAAAAAGTTGGCAACCGGTACAACAGATCTGCTCAGCAGACTAGACTAACCCTGAACATGCTGGTGGACATCTTCATTGGTAAGTGAATTCTGTCATTGTTGTTGCTAATGTTTTTTAACTGCAGTAGACTTGTATGGAATGTAACTATGTAACAGTCTGTAGAGTTGAACTAGTTCATTATAAAGTCTGAATCATAGCCTTTTGGTCTTTCAAGGCCACAAGAGTGCCCGTGTCCAGACAGGGATGTTTGGGATTGGCGCTGCCTACACCCGCCATAATGCAGACCGCCTCTTCAAGAAACTGGTGCTGGACAACATCCTGGAGGAGGACCTGTACATCACCAATAATGGACAGGCTGTGGCCTACATCTCCGCTGGACAGAAGGCTATCAATGTCCTCAGTGGTAACATGCAGGTGAGGAAGGGCAGCCACAGGTGGTGGCACTCAGTCCTCCTGATCTCCTCATGACAGACAAGGAAAACTCCTTGTGTATTGTTGATTTGTCCTGTGTGTCATGCTGGATCATGTCTCCAAAGCTGGGGTGTGAAGGGCACTGGGTAGGACAAGTGTCACTGGACAACAAATAACTTGTTGAGAGATGTTCGCAAAGCTGTAAGCTCTATAGTCCTAGCATAGCACCAGCAACAAATTGTTGAATGGAAATATTGTCTGTTCTGTATCAACTTTCAAACTTTAGTACAGTGATAGCCAGTCAGAATATGCAACAGTATCTGCGCCGTTTTAAAATGTTTGATTTATGTGATGAGCTCTGCAACACTCTGCCGGACACAATTCGGTGTCACTCCAATATGATTTTTTAAATCATATTTCGTTGAACAATGCTGGTAATTTGCCCTAAGAGTTCCATTATGGTGTGATACTAGGTGGAATTCTACGAGACAGAAAATGCCTCCAGCATCAGGAAGCACAAGGCTGCCGTCACCCAGAATGTCTCTAAGAGAGAGGAGATGGTTCAGAAGTGCCTGGAGGAGCTCAACGACCTGTGCAAGAAGCTGGGCAAGATTTTTGGCATCCACTACTACAACATCTTCTCCACTGCCACGCTCAAGAAGATCGCTCGTGAGTTGACAACCTCTAGGTCAAAACACTTTTAGAAGACTGGGCTTTTATTTAATTTTAATGTGCACAGCACCGTTGTGTGTGGTGTAGCTAGTATCACTGATTATCGTGGAAGCTAAATGTTGCGTCGTACGCAACGTGAACTTAATGACTTCAGTAACTTAACCGGTGTAGCCTCACCATTACAATGCTTTCTGTTTTCTGGCTCTCTTATGCTCAAAACCCGCATTCTGTATGGAGTATTGTCAAGATGTTTTTTTTATGTTTTCTGTACAATGTACAGCATCTACAACAACAAAATTGTTAATTGCTGATATTATATGGCCTTGCAGTGTTTTTTGCTGAAGCCTGATGAGTGACTGTCGTTTCTTGCGGGTCTTTTACTGTGTTGTGAATGTCACTGTGTTACCGTGTTGTGAGTGTACCTGATTGACTGTGTCCATGGCGGCAGAGACTCTGTCTGCGGACCCTGAGGTGTTGCTGCAGATTGACGGTGTGACCGAGGACAAGCTGGAGAAGTATGGAGCAGAGTTTATCGAACTGCTGCAGAAGTACTCTGAGTGGCAGCTTCCTAGTAAGATTTCCATGCACAGTCGTGCTCAGTCTCACACACACAAACACAAATACACTCTTCACCGTCTCGAACACGCATTTATGCTCATGTACACCCATTGACACTACTCTCACACTCATTTACTCTCTCTCACTCTGTCTCTTACTCACAAACACACACACACAGACACACTCACTTTTTCACTGAAATGTACAGCTATAAACTCTACAGCCTCTGCAGTGCCATCAATGGAATCATCATCATTATTAATCAGTCATTGCTCTAGCATAATATCAGGGGAGGCAAGCAGTTATCCATATTCAGTAGGATTGTCTCTAGCTGTGTGCATGATTTGCATTAGTTTCATATAGCCATCAGCTCTGAATGTGACTCAGACTCTAATTTCTTGCTCTGTACCCATCAGTTGAGGAAGAACCAGAGAATTCTGGCTGGATAGACACGACACAGGGTCGTGGCGGGTGGGATGAGGACGAGGACGAAGATGAGGATGAAGTTTCATCAAATTACTTCCAGGGCAACAGTAGAGGGGGGAAAAGGAAAAAGGCAGGGTACTCCAGGAAGCCCAAGAGGAGAAGAGCAGGCTACCAGAACCAGAACTCCTCTGGCAAAGGGTGAGTATCCTTTTGGCAGTCAGTCTCATATTGGTTGAATGCCAGTGTCCCCCACCCTTGGAACCCGACCCACATCTAGAAAGATGTAGGGTCTGGGACTGGATAGTGCAACAAACAAGCAGAACAGCAAATACATCTTAGAAAGGATTTGAGTGCCATCCCTTTTTTTTTTTTTTTTGAAAGAAAATCCTATATCCAACTGGTTGTCGATGCCAAAGCTGATTGAAACAACAGCTGTTTATCAGCGGCAGTCATCTTTGATGTTTACCAAAACTGCTTCAGCACTGCTCTATCGTGTTAAGCCCACCCAGAGACTCTACATGGCTTTGAGTCCACCTATATCAGATAGACTGATGTGATGGGTGCCTGGGATTGAGGGACATAGCTAATGAGCTCTGGACCTGCAAATATGCTAGATCCAGAGTCTGCATTTCCAGGCTGAGGGTAACCTTTAAAGGAGAAATCTGGTGTGATTCAATCCATATCCCTGTTGTTTCAGGTTACTGTATGTGGTGTGTTGGAAAAAGAACAAAAACATTTGATTCAATGTAGACCTGATGGCAAATCAACAGCTGACATTAACTGAATGGGACATAGGAACATGAAACTGAAAGTGAGGCTCTGTGCCCCATTCAGTTAATGTTCGCTGCTGATTTACCATTCGGTCTATATAGTATCAGTTTTTCTCGTTTTTTCCCCCTACCAACAGCACTCTTTGACCTTGACAGGACTATGAATCGATTCACACCGGATTTCTCCTTTAACCTATGATTGATCCAATCACAAAGTTGGTTCATGCCTGTTAAGTATTTGGAGGTTCAGGGCTTAGAGCTGAAGGGATACATTGGGATTCTGGCATTCATTCATTTACTGAAAGTCATCAGCTATTATAAGCCTGTCTTATCTCTTTCTTTCTCGTTTTATCGGTGTCTTGCATTTATCTTCGTACCTGTCTGTCTTTGTTTCCTGTTTTCTCTCTCTCCGCCTCTCTCTCTGTCCAGGGGATATAGCAACAACTCATGGGGCTCCAGTGGCTCCTACAGCAGCACCGGCAGCAGGGGTGGTTATAAATCTCGAGGTCGAGGCAGAGGCACATCAGGCCGAGGGGGCACTGGGAGCGCCCCACAAGCAGCCCCTGCAGGCCGGAGACCAGGCTTCATGACTATGCCAGCACCGCAGAGCACAGCACGTCCCTTCCTCAAACCTGCCTTCTCCCATATGCCCTGAAGAGGGCGCTACTTTTCTGACCTTACCGTACCCTCCAATGAATTTACTACCATGTGTAAATATATGTAATATTTGTTAGATAAACTGTTTCTATATTTTTGTATGTCTTGACCTAGATTTGTTGTTGTTTTACTTTTGTTTAAATGTCATAAAGTTATATAATGTTATAAAGTTCAACAGTTTTATGTTTCAGTCATTAAAATCTTACACCATTAAATTTAAATGTGAAACAGTGTGCCACTCATTATGTAATTATAAAGCATATGTTTTTTCTCAGCATGAATAAGCCAGCCACATAAGTAAAGTTCTCCACTAGTCATTCTAGTAGCTTTCTGTTAATGTTTTTTACCTCCCTGCCAACTAACCTGACAATATCCTAACCCTGATCCTTACCTGACTCTGGCCCAGGGTGGAAATCTGTTTGGTCTTTGGTGTTTACCAGTATAATGGATTGGGGAAAACAGCATATATTTGATCAGCTCAGTCAAGGACATTAAGTTCAGGCTGTGTGAAATCAAGGGTCAAAAAAAACTAAATCATGTTGCATAAAATCTCACCTGGGGTGTATAACATTCATAAACCACAATGTGCCTCCTCTTTAAACAGTTTTTGATGTTTATTTCAAGTTTGAATCATTTCCATGGCACCAGTTACAAGGGACTATCAGAGAAACAATATCTCATACTGTTTCGTATGGAAGGTTTTCCTACAGTACAAATATGGTCTTGGAATGAGTCAGACTCAACAGGAACTGGATTTGGCACATAAATTTTGTATATATTTGTATATCTAGTCATATATTAAGTAACTAAAACAGCAGCCTCCAATCTCAAGATTAAAAATATGCAGAATACAGAAATACATAAAACACGTCTACGCCACAGCTATGCACCAACACGTTCTGGGCGTGTGTGTGTGTATGCACGCATAGCTGTTGAAGTTAGTGTGTTTTTGGGGGGCATCAGGGGCTGGCAGAGGTGACAAAAGCACAATACATTAAGTAGAAGCAAGTTACAATTACTGATTTCATTTCAGTCTTTCAGTGTTTGGGCAGATGGAGAGAAGGCCAGAAGCTTGATTATGAGGAGTACTGGTCATGAAAAACTAAAGAGAGATAAAAAGAAACGTGTTTGTGTACTTTCACCACTCATTGATTGCCTTCTTCATGGGCCGATTGCCAATCCAGGAGCATAGATGTCTGCTGGCCACTTTGATTAACGAGGTGTGTGTGTTTGTGTGCTGTGTTTAGAGAAGTGGTTCACAATAGCAGTACCACAGTATTCAGCTGTTGCACAGTGCAACCACTTGGTCATAAACACACACGCATACAAATACGCAAATGCACAACAAATGCGAAAGAAGCAAAACTGGTGGTCAAAAAGAAGGCAATTTGCATTGGATTCCAAAAAAGGGCTTTACATATCGCTAGATTTGCTTTATTACATCCAAAATCCACCCAGTGGAATCAAACTGAAATGAAAAAAAAAACATACATTTTAACCCAGACACCTACAATACTACAAATGACTTCTTCCACCCCATTACTTTGCCATGGGGCCTTGATAGCTACAGTGCAGTTCAGGGCTGTATAGGAACAGCTGATGAAAGCACTCTGGCAGAATGATGGCCAGGATATGGTTGGTAGCGTATGATATATTTTCAGTGTATCCTCAGTTATTATTTTTTCATACTGTTTTACACACAGGCAGCCAGAGGCATGTTCATCCCCCACACAGAGTACTACCACCAGTTCCCGAGCGAAAGACCAGGACAGGGGGATAAAACACAAATGAGAGATAATGCTGTTTCCATGGAAACATCAGATTAGGAGAGCCATATTCTTATTGTTTAGTTGTGCCACTCCTCCCCCCTCCCCCCATACTTTTACTGCCAGACTTGAAGACAACCATTTACAGTTGAGTGCATGACTCATGACTGCCCCCTGGTCATTCTCAAGCATGCCACACAAACACTGGATGGCACTAGCAGGGCAAGCTAGTACCAGCGCCAACAATGTGTGGCAAGCAGTGTGGCAGAGTGTGTGGCATGCTAAAGTTCCATAGTCAGCCATCCAGATGGTCAGTCTTTCTCCAGGACAACAAAGAATCCAGGTATTGCGCCTTTGCTCTTAAAATTTGTCACTTGCCCCTTTGGCTAAAAGTTGAGGAGGGTTACAGATACAGGCAGAGTTTGCTGGTCATACACAAGAACAACATAAACACTGACAGAACCATCAAGGTGGAAATTTGGGAGATAAATGTGTACAAAATGTAGCAAATTTTGGGGGGAGAGTTATTGAACAATGTATCCACTTTTAAAATTACCAGTGTTGTCTTTATATAAAAATTATTATTGTTTATTTTTTTGGAACAGTGTATTGACCTCAATACTGTGCATCGAAATGATCAAACAGAAATGACTTCACATGAAAATAAAATCAAGTAATATGATTCCACAGCTGCAGTTAATTAATTCAGAAATTCAGATGTTTGTACACTTCTTTGTGGATATCCTTTTACAATGCAGATTATTGAATTTCCCTTATACAGTTCAAATTATTGCTAGTTGAATGGTGCTGCCTTCAGTTTTGTGCATGCATGGAAGGATCATCGAAGCTACATTATGCTGTAAAATGAATTACAATGCTGACCATTAATATTATACCCAATCTCACCCACTGGAAAACAAACTAAAATACAATTCATCTTTTATTGTCCATCAAGACAGGGATTAAAGAATATAAGCAAATATAAATAACACATAAATGTCATGTTAAGACACCATTGTCTTAATTTGCAGTCTGTTGGATTCAAACCATCCCCAAGCCTTGTTGTTGTACTTGCTGTTGGATATGCATGCGTGATACTTTAAAAAAGTAAGAAGCATGCACGTTTGTCTCACATTTCTCTGAAGAGGTTTTCATCTTCGTCGTGATTGTGTACATTCCTTACAGAATCTCACACACCTAGACCACATGTGCCATAAAACTTTTCCTTCCCTACAGCAGGCAGCAGAAACAGCTGTTAATAATGTTAATTGTTGTTGTTGTTGAGATAGCCCTGTAACATAATGGCTGCTGAAGTCTTGTTGGCAGAATGGAGGTCTAAAACAGATAATCCATAGTTTGAAACTTTAAGACAGACCTGGCAACACCTAAACACAAGGACACACTTCTCATAGGCCCAACCGTCACTGCAAGTGGCTTTGCGCTGATGTTGCCCGCAGTGTGCTGTGTAGCGGATCAGTAGCTACACAGTAGCATAAATGTTGACTGTCGCTTGTGCACTAGTGGGTTGAGGCTGTCATGTTATTTATACACACTGACCCATTGACGCCACACTGTGAAGTCTGAAGCAGGTGTTTAAGCTATGCTACTTAGACCAAGACTACATGAGTGGCATCTCAGTAGCCTACCTCAAGACTCTACTGCTGTTACAAGCTTGGTTCAACCAGCCAACCAAACTACGCTATCTTCTGCAGACCCCATCAGGAGGATCAACAGAGGCTCATTGAATGAGATGTGTGTCAGTCACAGTGAACAGATCAAGACTTAATTTCCTGCACCTCCTACTTCAGCTGCAGGCCCATGGCCTTTAGTAACACAAAGTCATTCCTCTCATTTCCCTTGTTCCCGAATCGCCTATTGCTCCTCACCTCCTTCCAGTCTTAATTTCTCCCTGCGTACCATTCTATTTCAAAAATAAGACCTAACAAATCTTTTTTTTGTCTGTGTTCCACTTTACATTAAGCTTTTAAGTTAAATATACACACTCACTTAAAATGAATTTCAGGGGGGCTAAACATACAAATCTCAAAAACTGTTCTCCACCTCACACATACTCACAAACACGCACACACACACACAGACGACTGGGAGTAGACAGCTTAAAACAGATTTTTCTTTCACCTGTCACAACCAGCCATCCCACTCATGCTAGCCTAACAAAACCAAAGCCCTGCACCAACCAGAAACTGACAGCACGTTGACACCCAAAAGGCCAAACTGATCTCTTTTCTCTCGTTAACCAGAACTGAATCATTTGGGTTGGTTTTTCCTTAAGCCACGATTCATGGACAGCAAGGCTTCCTGTGTCTGCTCTGTCTCTGTTACTATTTTATTTTAGGCCACCGCTTGCATGCCTCGCATACAGAGAGAACTGTGTCACTGCTGGCTTCAGTAACAGAGGATGGTTGGTGAGAAATGGACCAAGGGAAAAAAAGAGAAAATCTTTCCTTTTACCTTATTAAATATCCTTCCATCCAATTATTCCATAAACTCTACAACTCATCTGAAACACAGAGCTAAAAAAAGGTATAATTTAATCTTCAATAACAAAATAACATTTCAGTTCTGTTAAAATATACATGGAAAAAACTGTCAATATATTAGGAAACTAACTACTTTGTACAAAAAAGTACAGCATTGATATTGTTATTCTAATAATTAATAGTAGCATGGTATTCACAAAGTACAAACTCAGGAGCAATGTTTGATATGGAATTGAGACAAACCATTCATTCTTTATACAAGGAGTCATCTCTCAATTTCAACAAAGTCCTGTCATAATGAGGACAATAAAAGTGAAAATGAAAAAAAAAAAAAGTAAAATAATAATTAAAAAAAAGCTAACGCAAATGCACACCTTCAAATTGATTGAGATATTCCTCTAAAAAACCATCACTATACAATATTGCACATCTAGCTAGGTTGGATCTATGGGTGCTAGGTGTTTTCAAGAGATCGACCATATTCACTTCTCTAACAGTTATTGACACACTATTGGGTCACATAACACCATTGTTACTGGTTTATGTCATGGTATCCTTTTAAAAACCCTTTACTTAAAAAAAACAAACAAAAAAAACATAATTCTACTCTATAGCTTGCTACTGCTTACACATAAATATATTCCTAGAAAAGTATATGTGATGCTGAAATCACTCTTCCAACTCAAACTCACCATACTCAGAACCAACTGCCTTCTAGGCACTCCCACTATCCCTTCTTCTATAATGACTCTGACTATAACCTTCTTGTCAGGCAACTTGCAGTCTCACAGCTCTCAATTTCGTGTGTCCAGGTGTAATAATTTAGTACATATGTGTTAATTGTTGAGTTATTTGCGGTTATTCATGTTGTATGTTTCCCTATGTAAGCCTTGTTTACAGAGAACAAAAACTGAAGCTGCCTTGAGTGACTGATGGTAAAAGATGCACTTTCTACAAGAAAAGTAAATGGCCTCAGTCATCCAGTTCCCCCTCAAAAATCCCTTTCATTTCACCTGCTGCTTTTCGAACAAACACCACCAACAACACCTTTCTTACATCACATTCTTTAAATATGTAATTTCTCAGGTAGGTTAAAAACAATAAATAGCAAATGAAGGCAACTGTCTCATGTTGCAACAAAAATATTTCATCCCTATAAAGGAACAGTGCACTATTTAGTTCTTTGTCAGTTTCATGGTTTCTTCATATTTTTTTTCTCTTTTTCTGTAAAAATAAAATGCCTGCAATGACCTGAAATCCCAACGGAGGGGGAAAACGTGAAAAAAGAAAAAACGAAAGAAAAAAATCATCCTCTGTCTTTATCAAAGAAAATTCGAACAGAAAAAAAGACGGGGAAAGAACGTAAAACTGGAGGAGTGCAAAAAAACAACCAACGAAGGAGAAAAAAACGCAAGTGGGGTGGTGGTGGGGGGAGACAAAAAAACTCAAAAGGAGTAAAATGGTGAGCTCCCAGTGCAGCGTCGGCAGTCCGTTGTGGAGAGAGGAGGGGCGCGAGTCTGCAGGACGGATCATGAGAGAAGGCGAGGTTGGGATGGACGGGCAGATGGACGGAGTGGGACGCGACGGGTTGGGAGTTCCCCCTCCATCTCTCCAGCGCTGCGTTTAGCGTCTTCTCGACCCCCCACCAACGGGCTCTCTATGCTCTCTACGGGGCTGGGTGCGTGCCATGGGCCCCCCGAGCGCCGCACGTGCTCACTTGTTGTTAATGAGCAGCCCGCCCACCCAGCGGAGCTTGCAGGCAAACCACCGCCTGAGGGGACAAAAGTATTCGTAATGGAACTGCTCAAACTCGGGCGTTTGGCGGATATCACGTAAAAATGCAATGTCAAGGTCGGACTCAGTGAGGATGATGAGGAGGAGGAGCAAAACAAAAAGGAGCCCAATGGTCACAAGGAGCAGGCGGAGGACACTTAAAACAAACTTATTCACCTGTTCCGCTTCGCTGAGCGAGGAGAGGCCCACTCCCGCGCCCAGCCCGGACACCAGGGCCCTACCGTCCGGCCCGAGGTCGCCCGCTTCGCCTGACGACGGCGTGCCAGCCTCCGACTCCTTCTCCTCCTCGATGCTGCAAGGGGCACCGTTGATCTGGCGTGAGACGGCCAGCTCCATGCTGTGCTCGGCCACCGGCGTGGGCAGCACGCTGTCCGACGGGCTGTAGGCCTCATCCGAGATGATGGCCTCACTGCTGCCGCCGCTGGCCTCCATCGCCTGGCTGCGAGAACGGGGCATAAAGGAGTCGCCATGGGAGACGGAACGCACCGGCGTGGAGTGGGCGCTATCACGGAGCGACTCCAGACCTAAAAAGATGAGGGGGTAGAGAAGGGTATAAGAAAAGAGGGATAGATAGGTATAAGAGAATAACAAGGAGAATGCTATGTTACTGCAGTGAACACTGGAGAGAGAAGGTGTCAAGTGCCTCCTAGGAATCAACTCTCAACTGTCACTGTACTGCAGCAGATGTTTGCTTTAAATTATGTAGCCTACCAAACCTCATATACGCATACACACATACACCTTCAATAGTATAAATAAAAAAAGGAAAGAAACCCTCTTGTACATTACAACACAAATATACCCTTGCATACGTTACATACGTTGCCCATTACCCTTGCATGTGCAGTTCTGGCTAGCTATGGGCTTTCAAGCCAAATATAATTTCATACTCCATGCATTTTGGAGGCAATGGTCCACGAAGTTTGTTAATACATCTCTGTCACAGAGGTAACCAAAATGTTTGGCCAAGATACTGCAAGACATCTTTTTTACAAATATAAACTTCAAAAACAATATTCTTAAGATAAAACCAACACAGGACTACACCTCTTTTACTCTGCTAGGCATGATATCCTCCCAGTCTAAGCTGAATAGACATCAAGTAGGACTGGGAACTAAGGACCAGGTAGAAATGATCATAAATACTTGCCAATAGCACTTGGAATTGAAGTGAGTCAAAAAAGTTGTCCTACTAAAAAAACTCAGTGTTGTTTTGTAAATGTTTATCTATCTAAAATGTAGCTCTGTGAATCAGCTGGGATAGCCTTTTACATATGTGAATCAACACTTTAGTTATGGCTAATTACACTGTCTGTTCATGGAATGAAGAAATTGCTTACAGTTTATTTTAACTTTTTTTTTACCTTCTGGAATCTAAATATGAAACTGAGAGGGACCAGAATCGATGAGCAGAATCAGAAATTGTAATCAATAAAATCTGAATTATACCCAAGCCAACTGGGCAGAGGGAGCGAGTGGAAAGGGAGATCTATCAGAGACAAGTTACTGTGCATGGAGCAGACAAACAGGCTCCAGCAAGGGAGCAGAAACCTGATCATGGGTTCCCAAGGGACTGAACATTTTCATGGGGCTTCTGCTTCTTAGACTGGGTGTTAATGTGAAGAGACAGCCACTCATCCAGCAGCCCTCTGGGCCATGCTAGCAAGAACTTACTCCCTGCTCTGAGCCGACACCTAGACTGCCGACTGACCGAAAATCTGCTAAGAATATCTAATATGTGGAGGAAAGACAACACGGAGGGGTGTCAAGCTAATAGCACTTCATTTCAACTTTCTTGTTTTTTTCTTAGTAATTGGAACTCTGATGAATATGAATTTGAGTGTGTGAAAGAGTGAATATAAGTGATCAATGACTAAATTCAAAACATCTTGAATACATGAGGCCCAACTGTGAAGTTCCTGACTGTAGTCTGACATTTATCTGTTTAACCAAGAACAGTTTTGGAAATAGCACTAGAACACTGAGACACAGTGGTCAATTACAATAGCAATCCTCAGATGTTCCAGAGACTTCCATGAGGGATTTGCACCCCTCATCGCAACATAGCAGACTACATGCAGTACAAACTGCCCAGCCCTGTGTTGTCCTACCATATGTGGCTGGTTTATTTATTTACACTCAACATTAAGGCTAAGTTCAGCCGACTCCGCTGGCTTCTCTGGTAATACCCTACTTACAGGAAGCTATAATTAACTACAGGGTCGAGTAAAAAAGCTCCAGCAAACAGATGGGGAAGTGAGTGTCAGGAGCAACATGTCTGCTATTAGCAACATTAACAACGCAGAAGTGCAAAAAAGCCAATGGACAGGAAGACCGCAAAAAAATACTTTTTAAACATATTAAAGATGTAATCTTTAGACCTCTCTGGAAGTGGTGCTGAATATAAGCTACACAGATCTGTGGCTGTTTCATATAATACGGCTTAAGAATTTAAAAAATCTAATAGGCTGCATTTACATCCCTGTGTTCTGAGTCAGTTTTCACACATACAGCTTTTTCAATGCAAGTTTGCGTTGGGTCATGTCTTTGTAAAAACTGATCTGCAAAGAGAGTACAGAGAGAAGCTGTACTTGTTTAACAGTACTTTCTGACACTACCTATGCAAGTAGCCCAGGTATATTTCCTCTGATTCATCGCTCTCTGGACAGTGTAAATCTCCTTGGGCAGGTGCTGTCAACGGCAAATTTCTTTCATCTCCTCTTTCTGCTAAAATTCCACCTCATAAGCAGACATAAATCCTCCACTCCATTTCTTTTCTAAACACGGCATGTTCTTTCTCTAGGAATCCAAACGGCAGGGCAGCAGAAGAGAAACAGATGATCTTCTGCTGAGCATTAAAAATTCCTGACGGTGTTGCCACTGATATATATATATTACCCCTCATCATTCTGACCGACTGAGATTAGGGTTTCATGAAGCCTACGATGCAGTTTGTTTAAAGCTCTCATTCACAACCACAAGGAGAATGAAAACACAGCGAAAACACAGCGAGGAGGCAGGTGTAAAGGTTGACGGTGAAAGCAACCTCCCCAAGGACTACTATAACTGACTAAGGGGATAATGCGGATTCATTTTCTCTGAGTGTGTGTGTGTGTAACAGAAACAGTTTGTTGTTGTCCTGTGGTGTCCAATCATATGTTCAAAAAAATTTCCTGCAGTTTTCTCATGTCTGAGAAAACAAAATGTAGTTCACAAAGTTCAAGAGCAAAAACAAATGTTAAAATTATGTGTTGCTTTGAAGAATACAAAGGTATGTGAATATGTTTAAAATCAAAGAATGTCAGATCAAATGAGAGAATGGCAGATCAAACAAAATCAATGTCTACAGGAGACCAAAAATAAAACGCATGTAGATGACAAGGAAAACACATTAGTCAAAGCCAAACTGCACTGTGGAGAAATCCCAGTCTCTGATGCTTTTGAGCCCTTCTCAGGAAAACCCAATGTTAAGGTAAAATGTCAACAAATCCCCCAGAGGATTAATGCCCTATCATGAATGTAGAAGGAAAAAAATCACTTGATTTTATCCAGTGTCGATTAAAGCTGAATCACAGCTCAGACATTAAGAAGCATGCCACCTTTCAACATTCCATCAGCCATTAATGATCCATGAGTGGTTTAACACATACTCAGTCTACTCATTCACCCCCAACACACATATACACACACCTATACATACACATTGCAACACAATGTGTTACCTTCGGAAGGTGGGACTGTCATGAACGTGGCAGGAGGTTTGTCAGGGCCCCTGGATGATGGACGGACCCCAGGAAGCGGGGTCGCTTGCACCCCACCCGAGGCCCCTTCCTGCTCGCCCGTCAGGGCCGGGTAGAGGGGCAGCACGCCCAGGGCCTTCCCCAGCAGCCGCGGCCCGAGGCTGAGCACGCGTACCTTCACATCACGGTAGCAGTGGTTAATCATGCGCAAGTGCACATTCACCCGAGTGGTGATGCGGATCAGACACTTCACCATGGCAATGTCCTACGGCTTTACGGCAATAGAAATGAAAGCGTTGAAAGCAAAGTTAAATACGGTTGCGTACAGCGATTGCGGTTGCAGTTGCGGTATCAGACTTGGTTTCCAAGTCTTCTAGAAGGCCCCCTCTCCGGCCTGAATGACAGTCCCTCCGTCCCCTAGCCTCTGCTGGTGACTGTGGAGTGCACCAGAGACACCGTTTGCTTGGCACACTCTGGCTGTGTTGCACTATGGGGTACCGTGAGCAACAGGCTCAAAGGACACACACAAGTTAGCAACTCTCCAACCACACGCCTCAACCCGCCCAACCCCCCTCTGCAGGGTCCATGTTCTCTGTTGCACCACGTCAACCCACCCGCCCCCCACCCCCACCCCACCCCCCGCCGCCATTTCATCTCTTCCAGATCACCTGACACCCCCCTGCACCATCCTGGCTTCTGCCCTCCCCCTGCAGAGGCATACATGGAGAGGAAGGCCCTGGCTATTTTCAGGAAGGGTATTAATACTCCGGGAAGGGACAATGTCAGCACATGCGTGGATATGTGTCACTCTCTCTATCCCGCTCAATCTCCATGGCTCTCTGCAGCACAGCACAAAACCCAGCTATGTTCTTCAAACACACACACACACACACACACACACACACACACACATACACACACACACACAAAGAGAGAGAGATAGAGGCACACACTGGCACAGCTGATACAGACAAATGCTTTGGAGCAGTGGGCAGTTCTGAAAGCTGGAAAGGTAACAGTAACAGCAAGAGACTTTGCTGGAATGTCTGGCACCACTGAGTGCCAGCTTACAGTACTGTACTGTTGTGGTGACAGGCGATGCCGCACCCTGGTGTTTTGTCAGTGAAGCAGACCCAGGGGACACAGGATGGTGAGGTGGATCAGTAGATAGGAGTACAGGGGTGGAGACAGAGGAGTAGGCACTCTCACAGGATCTAATGTGGACAGGTGGGTCGCATAGCAACTAAGGCCTTTGCCCATTCAATAACTAGCACAGGACTAAGAGGTAGGGAGGAGGAGGAGGAGGAGGAAAAGGAGAGAGATAGAGGGAAAGACAGAGAGAGAGAGAGAAAGAGAGAGAGAAAGAAAGAGAAGAAAAGAGAGAAGGTGAGGAGGAGAGATAAGAAGAAATATAAAAAGTTGAAGATAGATAGATAGGTGGATAGATAGATAGGTAGGTTGATAAATAGAAATAGATAGATAGATAGATAGATGGATAGATTGAGAAAGAGGTGGAGTGAGAGAAAGATGGACGGGGTGAGAGAGACAGTACTGAAATAGAGCTCCCTGAGTGACACTGACACCTGCATCCCCAACTCCCAGGAGCGGAGATAGAACTCAATGTCTCAGGTTCCCATTTGCACACTGTGTGTGTCTGTGAGCATGTGTGTGTGTGTTTGGGTCTGTGTGTGTTTTGCCTATGTGTCGTTAAATAGCCTGGGCCGCAGAATAGGTCCAAGTCTTTTAGGCTCTTTAGCACAGAGTGGCTTGTTTCTGGCACCCACTTCACTAATCATTATCAAATAGTCCACTGAATATCTTATTCAGGCACTGAGCTAACTAGCCCCAAATCAGACACTGCTAGTGGCAAGCCCTCTACAGCACTCAAATACTCCACATTGCAGACAACATTGTTGCATCAG
The DNA here is from genome assembly GCA_027481765.1 of Tenualosa thibaudeaui. NCBI lineage: Eukaryota > Metazoa > Chordata > Actinopteri > Clupeiformes > Clupeidae > Tenualosa > Tenualosa thibaudeaui. The sequence continues at coordinate 14,167,363 of JAIFZK010000007.1, forward strand.
ACACAGCTTGAATTTGTGGCAATATTCCGCTGCGCGTGTCAAAACAAACCTGCTGAAAGGTACTGCTTGTGTGAAGGGGCACATTCCAAAGCCCAGCCAGAAATGCCTTGTATGATTGAATTTTACCCCTATGCCCAAGTGAGCGAGTGAAGTGAGTTGTGACAAAACAACACATAGAGAGAGTTTTTGATTTAGTTTTGGGTTTTTTTTGACTCACACCCAAACAAGTATGTTGTCTTTGGAGTAGAGCGCATCTGTTCCTACTTTCAAACGATTGTACTAAGAAACCTTCTCATCTGTTCACTCAATGGTATTTCTTTCATGGTGTTGTGTCATATCAATTAGCTAAATATTTTGTGCATACAGGACATGTAACTGTATTTGGCCCATGATGTGTGTGAATCACATTTTTGGTGTGTGTGAATATTTGTGTCTGTGAGTATTTAACATAGTGTACATATGTGTGTAATATCTTATATATGGTGTGTATATTTGTGTGTGTGTGCATAAAGTTTTTATGTGGTATTTGGTTTAGTATGGGTGTGTTTGTATGTGTATATATCTGCGTGTTTGTGTGTGTGTGTGTGTGTGTGTGTGTGTGTGTGTGTGTGTGTGTGCGCGTACCCTCCATGATGGATATGTGTACAGCTCTCCGACGGGTACGTGGCACACTGCTGAGGCGTGGACCATGGGTGATGGACGGACAGCTCCTGCTGGGCACCAGGCCAGCTCTAAGGGGGCATACAGCCATTACAGCGTCAATACAACACACTACACACCCAACACACACAACCTACAGGACATCTCACACATCACACACACAGACACATATAACACACACACACACACACACACACACACACACACAGATACACACACACCAGCTAGCTGTATTGGGGCAATCCAACTTTGCTACACACTACACACTTACACACACAAACAACCTACAGGTCATGTGACAAATCACATCACACTACACACACACACACACACACACACACACACACACACACACATCAGCTGAAGCACATGGCCATCCCAGAACCATTACAATAAAGTACACACTTACACACACAAAGTCTACAGGATAACTCACATCAATCACACACACACACAAACTTCACTCCCTCAAAAGGCACACTGCCATAACTGCAGTCTTACCTGTGGATTTCTGGTGGGTCCCTCTTGATTTTGGCGCTTTGCTCCATTACCTCTTTAGCCACTCTCCCACTGAGGACACACACACACACACACACACACACACACACACACACACACACACACCACAACACCAATATTGACATCATTACTTCCACTTACATTAAATTCAGAGCATGAAGTTTGCAAGGCTCAAGTGAAACCTAACCCAAACAAGTAATCAATCAGTTCCAATCAATTCAAATAGTGCACAATATTTACAAAAAGTGCACTAAAAGTTTATCATCGTTGACCTCACTGGTCATAATGAAGTCCCTAAAAAAACTGTCTTAGTATTAAAGAAAAATCAACCTTTCTACTTTAATTTGAATAAGTGCATCCAGTTTCAAAACAAAATCACATTAATCTGGCTGGGCTGCAAGGGAACAGCTGGGAGACAGATGGCCCTGCACTGGATGGCTCTTCAGTGAGTCTATGAGCGCTGCAATCAGATTAACCTGTGGACTCCATTCACTTAAGTTCAATCAGTGTCCCTCTAACCGTCTGAGGACCTACCACCACCACTGCAGGAGAGGGACTCATGCCTTTTCTTTTCAATGACATTATTCTGTGCATAGCTTTTCGGTTTGCCAAACAAGTGCCACTGGACAGTCTCTTCCTAACAACACATGAAAGGGGACTTTTACGATTAGTGATTAACACTGGGAACTATTATTGAGAAACAATGAGAAAATGTATTGATACACCTAGAAATATTGGTAACATTTTACTTAAAGGTGTCGACATAAGAATGACGTGAGCCTGTCATAAACATCACATGACATGTATCATATGTCATTAATGACACTTTTTAATTTTCAAAGTTTTTTTTTTTTTACATTTTTTAAAGTCAATTGATTTGAAGTGTCATTCATTTTTTGTAATGTAAAGATGACACTGTTTGGGATGCAGACATTACAAAAACTGACAATGACAACCGTCATAAACATTATTAAGTGTCATTAATATTCATAATACATGTCATGTCATGATTATGTCACTCTTATGTAAACAGCTTCAAGCAAGTGTTAGCAAAAAAATCCAACTGTGCTCTACTACTGTAATACAGTGCTATACTCCACACTTAATGTGTTCTAGATCAGTTTAACATCTATTTGTCTGAATTTCAAAACTAAAGGACTCTAAGTGAATAACCTTTTTTTGTTTTCCCAACTAGTCATTTCACCCCACCCCCCATGCTTCTGGTTTCTTATTCCAAGCACCTTCATCTGTCCTTTGACATCATAAAGATACAGTATGTTATTTCTGCTATTCATCCATCTTTATGTCTCTCTCCTGTCTTGTACAAGTCCCTGCAACCCCTCCAGTTCTGTAACAGCCACCCCTCCCATCCCCACACTGACCAGACCCCCTCACCCGGTCCCTGCTTTGTGTCTCTCTCCTGTCCTGTCCGAGTCCCTGTAGCCTGTCACCCCCCCTGCTTTGTTCTGGGATGTGCTGCACTGTCCTACCCTGTCCTGTACACTCCAGACACTCTGTGTTGCCCTCTGCAGTAATGTACTGCATTATTATTGTCTGTGTGGTAGGGGTGCTTTCCAGGTGGAGAAGAAATGCAGAAAAGTGCACTTTTAAAAATGTGCTTTAGCTTCCAGAAATGTGTGTGTGTGTGTGTGTGTGTTTTTTTTAAGTGCTAGAGTTTGAGGTGAGAGAACAGCACAATAGAATGCTGTAATCAGTAACAGGCATCACTAGCATCATGTAAACAGGGATATTAATATCACAGTTTTTCTGTGTTCATGCAAGCACCTTATCCTGAGCAGGATTAAAACTGGGATAAACCTCGTATTCAGGATATTGAGGTGCATGGAAATGCAGTCTAGGTGAACTGCACCGTTTCATCTGCTCTGGGGTTTCCATTTGAGTTCTCTATAGTTGTGTTCTGTGTGGTGTAGAGCTGCTAGGCCCCTCAGGTGAAGCAAGCTACTGTTGGAGTGTTGAAACAGGAAGTTCCTCTGCCTGAGGGAGGAAGTGCCAGGAGTGAATCAGAGGCTTGTCTGCAGCCTCCACCTGCAGGTCGCTTTCAGTTCTCTCTCTCTCTCTCTCTCTCTCTCTCTCTCTCTCTCACCTGTAACGGAAGCGGCTCCCTTTGAAGAACAGGTTGCTGCTGGACACCGTGCGCACCTGACTCGATTTTTCCAGCCTGTCAGAGTGGAGAGAGAGAAAGGAACCAAGAAAGAGATATTTTTAGAGTGTGTGTGTGTGTGTGTGTGTGTGTGTGTGTGTGTGTGTGTGTGTGTGAGTGAGAGAGAGAGAGAGAGAGAGTCATTTGTTCACAAATGTAAAGGCACAAATGTAAATACCCACTGAGAGAAAGGTAGCTCACATCCTGACTCCTGACTTGAATTTTAAGGAGCTATTTAATGCATTCTGCAGATAGAGACAAGAAGGGAAAAAAGACTGGCCCAAACAAGAAGAGAAGTCACTGTGGGGGATATGTCACTCTCGAGCAGGGGTGTGTCTTTGGCAAGCTTGGCCCCTGGGAGCAAGGTGGTAAAAATGTTTAGGGTCTGTGCATGTGTGTGTTGGTGCGTTAGTGTGTGTTGGTGTGTGCGCATGTGCGCACGCTTGTGTGTGTGTGTGTGGGGGGGGGGGGGGGGGGGTTTTGTCTTGAGCCCTGACACTCCATCTAAACACCCAACAGTCCCCAGGGGGGCATTTTGTTCCAGACCTCTTATCGGCCACGTGCGGCGTCTGCTTCCCAAAACACGTCGCTCACTGGAAACAAACACCGGGCCTCTAAATTATGCATTTTCCATCACTCCACACAGAGTCCCAAGCATCTTCAGGGGGGGATCATAATCCAACTGTAACTATACTTTAATTGTGTATTCATGTTTCATTTTGTTGGAAGAGAGGAATGATTAAGTGACTACAGCTATGCACTGGAGAGATCTGAGGATGAATGAATGTAAAATAGGATTATTTCCATTTGAGGAAAACTGCACGAATATGGGATGTTTCATTTTAGATTTTCCCTTTCACTGTGTGTGTGTGTGTGTGTGTGTGTGTGTGTGTGTGGTATGAGGGTTTAGGTGTTAAGGTCTGTGTGTGAAATCTAAGGCTACAGAGACATATGCAGCAATAAGGGATATGTGAGGGAATGTAGGTGTGTGTGTGTGCGTTCATGAGTGTGTATGTGTGTGACAAGTCAAGTGCGGACTTCACTTCCACCCCTTCATGATCGTGCACCCTCAGTCTCCTGATGTGAACGAATCTCCCCCCAAATATGGCAATGATGACCAGCAGGCTGCATCAATCTCTCCCGTCTCAGGAGTGTTTGTCCTCTACCAGCTGTCTTTCTGCCCCTCTCTCCTCATCTCTCCTCCCTCTCTCCCCATCTCTTCTCCCTCTCTCCCCATGTCTCCTCGCCTCTCTCCCCATTTCTCCTCCTCTCTCTTCATGTTTTTTTTCTGCCTTGCAATTTCCTTATCTCTACCTTATGAAAGGGTCTCTTACTGTATGTTTCAATCGAATCCCTTAACACCCTTCAGCTCCTGTCAGGCCTGCAATGAAAAATACATCTACTCTGAAGCTCCTATCTTTCTTCTTTCTATACACACAACTATCTGCCTCTGTGGAGTATGTGGTGTGTGTGTCTGTGTGTGTGTGTTGGCAAGTGCTTTTGCATGGCAGTGGGTAGTAGTATGGCAGTATTTGTAATGTGTGTGTGTGTGTGTGTGTTAGGTGATCTGGGGGGGGGGAGTGAGTGTCCGAAACATTATCACTATGATCCAAGCAGTAAGGTGAGCACACACACATAATCAGTCATGCCCAGAGCTGGGTACAGTCCATTTGTCTTGTGAGGTGACCGGCACAGTGCTGCATCTCCCATTGCTGCCCACCCCACATCAGTCACCCACTGACAGATCACAGCCAGCTAGTGACCCCCGGTCACACACACATACACACACACCTCCCTGGACTCCTCAGAGACTGGGCCTGGAGCCTGCAGAGACTTCCACCCTCCAGAGGACAAGTCCTCTTACGGGCAAGGAGAATGAGGAGGCAAGCATCCAAACAATGATGTGAGGGGAGGGAGAAAGAGAGAGAGAAAGAAAGAGAGAGAGACAGACAGACAGACAGACAGACAGACAGACAGACATATATCTAGATAGATAGATAGACAGACAGACAGACAGACAGACAGACAGACAGACAGATAGATAGATAGATAGATAGATAGATAGATAGATAGATAGATAGATAGATAGATAGATAGATAGATAGATAGATAGATAGATAGATAGATAGATAGATAGATAGATAGATAGATAGATAGATAGATAGATATGCCCAGACAAGCAGTGATAGAGTGAGGGCAAGAGAGAGACAAAGACATTGTCTTGATGTTGTTTACATAACAGTTGCTTGCAGATGAGAAGCAGAAAAATAGAGAAATAGAGGAGGGGCAGGGAGAAGTACACTCAAACACACACACTCACACACACACACACACACACACACACACACACACACACTCACACTTGACAAACTCACTTGTAGAAGGCCTGGTTCTCGACTCCACACTTCCACAGGTGCTTGCAGGCCTCTGGCGTCGGGGCGAAGTACGTCAGGATGATCTTCTTCTCCTGCAGCCAGAGAGAGAGAGAGAGAAAAAGAGAAAAGGGAGAGGAGAGAAACGACACAAACAACCCAAAATAAATTTGTGCCTGTGTGAGGTAAGATACCAGCGGCACAGCATGCCACCTCCTTACTGCAGCCCTCTGTCACACAGACACAAAAACACAAGCGCAGACACACACAACACACCCAAGTGTTATCTGGGCGTAAAAATAGCCCGAGTCTTGTTCTCTGTGATGCGGCAGCAACAGAGACAGCTTCTCAATAATGCATGCTGCTCACCTCCTTCTGATTTGCATATATATGGAATGTCTTTCCTTCGAACTTCAGTTTGGTCACCTCGTTCCTGCCCACCAGAGAGAGAGAGAGAGAGAGAGAAAAGAGGGAAAGAGAGAGAGAAGGCATTGAGGTCATGAAAGATTCATCCCAAGTACACACACAGCAATAATCCATGTTTTTCCACATACTACACACATTTGACGAGATGTGGTCACCAGGGATCAGGATCAGTGTGTTCTATGCCAACACACACACACACACATATATATATACATATGCAGACAAGTAAACAAAAGAACAAGGAAATAGTTACTAGAGTCGCAGTGTAAAGGACAGCACCTCAACAGGAATGCCTTGTATTTTGCACAGCGTCTGGTGGGCTGGGACACGCATAAAGAGTAGATGAGGACTAAGGTTGTTACATAATAAAAACCCGATTTCGCCCCCCCCCCCACCACTCATACAATGGCATCAGGCATAAACAAAACACAAGTGAAACCAAAGCACTTAGCCTGTTTTGTCTGAGCCACTGACCCAAACGAATGGACATAATGGCGCAGTAACAGCACCAGAGGGCTCAGGGCTGCCAGGCGCACACAAACCCGCAGGCTAACTCACAGGTGTTAGTTGGGTGCTAGCGCTTCCTACTCCTGGATCATTACACACACACTCAAATACATACAAACACACACACATTCCCACACATGCATGCACACAAACACAACAACACTCACACCCACATCCACACACACACGCACGCACACACACACACACACACACACACACACACACACCCTGAGGGATGTGACCAGTTTGGCCTGTGGGTGTATGTGTTGTAGAGAAGCAGTGAGATAATTGGACACCTGTCTGCTGTGGCTTAAAGAGAGGTGCAGATGGCTAAACCCTGTTGATTATAACACAGTTCTATCTAATTTAATCAGCACCAGTTAGCAAATGACTGTGTGTGTGTGTGTGTGTGTGTGTGTGTGTGTGTATGAATGAAAGAACACAGGTGTGTATTGTTGGTGACTGTGCTCACAGATATGCAATGCATGTGTGTATTATTGTTCATGGTGTGTGTGTGTACACGTGTGTGTGTGTGTGTTTGGGTGTGTATCCTATTAAGTCTCCTAAAGCAGAAGTAGAACAGAGAAATGAGGTTTGTTCTTGTACGCACCATTTAAGGAAATGGACCCTCTTGTTACCCTGAAGCACAACGAAGCCAAACGGAGTGAAGGCAAGGAATGCTGGGTTTCCAGACACATCCTGTCAGAGAGAGAGAGAGAGAGAGAGAGAGAGGGAGGGGAGAGATAGACAGAGAATTGGGGAGGGGGGTTAGAAATGTGGGAGGTTAATGAGTGAAGTGGAGTGAAATAATAGAGTGAAAAGGAAAGAGGGAATGATGAACAGAAGACAGCATAAATGAGTGAGTCAAGCAGAGAGAAAAGGAGACACAGACAGGTGGATAGACAGACAAACAGCGAGAGAGAGAGAGAGAGAGAGAGAAAGAGAAAGACACAGAGAGAGATGGAGAGTGTTAAGGAGGGAAAGCAGGAGAGAGGACACAGACAGCTAGATAGACAGCTCAGTGCGTATGAGCAGACGTCCTCTGCTGCCTGAGCAGGGCTGACCCACAATGCTGAGTCACGCCTCTCTCACACACTCGCCACTGATGCTACTCTAGGACACAAAAATTACTTTACCTCACACGCACACAGACACACACACTCTCAAACACACTGAGGGGGACACACTGATGCTGCGGCTGCTGCTGTTGGAGACACAAGCACCTCTCCTCATACACACCTCCCTCAAGTGCACAGCCTTTGAGGAGGAACACACTGAGACTGCTGTAGAGACTGTTGCAAGCACCCATCTCTTTCTCACACACTCTGCCTCTAACAGCTAAACAACAGACCATGGACATCAGTCACACACACACACACACACACCACAGATAGAGCAAGTTTATGGTATATACTGTGTTATTCAAAAAAGGTTAGAAATTACTTATGAATGTATTGCTACCATAAAGACTGGAAAACAGCAGTAGATTCTTATCTTGCATCCACCACATAGTTTCGGGGTCAACTAAAGGTCAGTGCTGCTGCTCAACATCTCAAGAGCAATTTTAAGAAACTTTTCCATGTGATGCTCCTTTCAAAGCACCATTTGAGTGCTTGTCTCTGCTTGTGTCTACCTGACTGTGTCGACTTCCTGCGTCTGTTTTCACACTCCTCCACCTGTTTGCACACAGTCCATATTCTCACTGAAACACTGTCATCATGGCCCTGAGAAACCTGCACTGTTGAAGCTTAGGCATGCCTTAGGAGGCACATGCCTCCATAATGAGTGACACTGGCAGATTTCTAGAGGAATGGAGTTGCTCTTCTTTCTGTGGCGTTTGTAGGCGTATTCTGGCCCATATCTGGCCTACATCTGCTTCAGGTAGTCTGGTGTGAAGCACTCACCTTGCATGGATGAGGATCCACACCGTATGTTTCCAAGATCTGGGCTTTCCGCAGGAAGTTCAGTTCAGCCGTCTCTGGAGTCTGTCCCCTATATGATGGTAATAGAGCCAAAGCTGTCAGGCATGGGAGCTACCATTCTACAACATCAGTCAGTAGCGACAACTCTACACATAACATTAATCCCAATCTCTCAACTATTCCCAAACCCTAAACCTTCAAAGACTTAACTAACATAAGTCGACTTCTTGATTGGCTGATTCATGCCAGTTAAGTCACACTTGCACAATACTTTAATGTTAATGTGATGTAAATAAAATGTTGCTTACAATCATTAGATTAATGTACGTGTAATACAGTTACCTAATGCAAACTACCTAATCATTACAGGACCAAACACTTCTAATTACTACAGGTTACACAAACATAATTATGTATTAAAATATAATGACTTCACAATTAAATAATTGGTGTCATGTTCCAGAGAACAGGTAGTTGAATTACAAGACAAAGTCAAAGGAGTCAAAGGAAAGAATTCCACAGCAAGCCAGACAGGCAATTCATTAATAATTCTAAAAAACTTTCCCCCGTAAATATTTCATTCACCCGCAGCCATTTAAGATGCAACAACACTGCGTAACCGGATCCCCCGTCTTAATCAGTGGAAAAAAATAAACAGTGGCACAAGCATCAGAGACCTGCTGTAACGCACCACCCCATACCCCATCTCCCCCCGCCATCCACCCCCACCGCCCTCTGATCTCACGTTGGCCTTGAAGAAGGGAGATTGAGTGTCTGCAACCTTTGAGTGAGCTGATCTAGTAGGCTCGCCTCAACATTCCAGGCATGCCAAGGCATGCATGACAAGGATGACAGGGGGAGCTCTTATCAGGCTGCAATTACAGACCACTCCACTAGGGGGCAATATAGCATGGGGATCTGCAGGCATTGCTTCAGTGAGAGACAGTAAAAAAAAAAAATTGCATTGGTTTGGCAGTCTCACACTCTAAGCAGCCTTGTGTGAGTCTTTCAGGAGGTGCTGCCACAGCGCACCCACAACCAATGCCACATTATGTGTCACCCCTCACACACCCAAAACAAACCATGCACGTCTCATCTCTCGCCGTCAACCTAAGCTTTTCCCTGACAGTCTATGTGACTTTTACTTAGACACACACTGCCTCTACTACAGCCTCTACAGGTAAACAGCTTTTTACCATCTCTAGAGGACACTGAATAAATGATCACTGTAGACAACACCTACTCTGCACCAAAGCACTGTGTGTGTGTGTGTGTGTGTGTGTGTGTGTATGTGTGTGTGTATGTGTGTGTCTGTATAAAGGCACAGCTGTGCTTGCTGCCTCCTGACGTAGCTGTCCCAGCAGCGGGGCGCAGGTCATTAGGGATCACAGAGTATCAGGGTTCAGGCTGTCCTTGGTGCTCAGTGGTCCAGAGTGTTACCAGAGACCTTGTGTGCATGCTTTTGCACTGGCAGAGAACCACAGGGTGTAGGTGTGTGTGTCTGTGTGTGTGTGTGTGTGTGTGTGTGTGTGTGTGTGTGTGTGTGCATGAGTGTATGTGTAGTGTATATATGCATGCAAGTACAGTGTGTGTTAGTGTTCAAGTCTACATGATTGTTTGTATCAGAGCTCTTACCGTATATGTGTGTAAGTATGTATCCATGTCTGAGTACATCTGTACTTGCCTGTGAGTGTACTTATTATTGACTGAAAGTATGCACTGACCATGTTCATGCTCTGCATCTTATTTGTGAGCATGTGTGCATGCATGTGGTGGAATGTGTAAGGCTCTGTATTTCCACAGGCACTGGACCACTTAATCTCTCAGACACCAGTGTTGAGTCAGGCTACCCGGCCTGGCCAGAGCTTTTCCCCCAATGACAGCTCTGACCATGGGCAGAGCCTCCATCTGGCCTGCAATGACCCAACTTCGCCATCTCTCACCCCCTGACCTTCACAAGCACCTGTTAAATGACAGCTCCCACACACACTCACACACAGACTGACACACATAGATGCACACACACACACACGCGCACACACAGACACAGACACAAACACACGCATACATACTCACACACACAAAAACATAGACCAGCCACACAACCACAGTATTTGCGATAGAGTGTTCTCCTAATTACTCCAGATCTCACTACCCAAACAAAGGCAAACAGGGTGAGAGACAGACCAAACAAGAGGATTGGGGCGTTTGTGGCATGTCGAGCACCACAGCACAAAAGAATCCAGATCACTGTGATATTACTGTAAGCTCACAACACTGAAAGCCAAACACAGGGAGGCTTCTCCCTCACAGGTGCACAATTTCATTAACAATATTATTAGCGACTAAACAAAACTGAGATGGCAAAATCATGATATTGAAAAGAGCTTAAGGCTTTTTTTATTATAACCAATTAAAAATGAATACACTGAAAGGGACAGGCACTGACAGGGGCAATGAGATACAAAAAGAAAGTGAATTGTGAGCTCAGGTTTCTTACATGAGTTCAGTCTTGTGGATCTCGGCAATCCGACGCTCCAGCTTCTCCGAATGTTTGGGAAAGAACTGGAATTTGGAGCTGTAGCCCTCTGGGTGCTTACCCGGATCATAGTCCCCGATCTCAGCTGAAGGAGTCACAACAACATAAGATTTAAATACACAAAGGTGTCACACGCACACACACACACAAAATTCCCTTTTGAATGTTGAATGTCACTTCAGACAGTGCCTAAACCACCACTTCATCCCACACTTCCTCATTGGAAACACTTGAAGATATACTGATATGAAACTCCATTATATAGGCTGGAAACAATGGAGATACTGTGTAATCTTCTGATGAGTATAAAAATAATATTATCACATCATGCTTGCCAAATACTCTTTCCAAACAATAAAACAAAATGCAGAAAAAAATTGCAGAATACCTGGCAAAGCACTGCCTTTTTAATCTTATTTCATTTCATTTAGAATTTGGGCAGTGTGATCATTTAGAATTAGGGCACTGCACTCATTTTGAATGTGGGCAATGTGATCATTTTGAATTTGGCTACAGCAATCATTTAGAATTTTACATTTACATTTATGCATTCAACAGACACTTTTATCCAAAACAATTTACTTTCGTCAACTGTCAATTACTTCAGGATCAGTTTCCCCTCAAGCAACTTAATGCCTTGCTTTTTAGACTACAAACATGCTAGCCAGGTTTATTAACCACTATGCTACCGCTGTCCATCATTGGAAGTTTGATTACTTTTAATTTGGCTAGTGTGATCATTTCAGTGCTGAGGTCCGGTGGGTGTAGCTGTGCTTGTGACTGCATGGCAGCACTGTCAGTGTGAGTGGTGGCCAACGGGGCCAAACAGGAGTGGCTCCCTCCTTTGTTTACTCGAGATTTCATGCTGCACTGAGCACTCCAGGCAACGCTGACAAATTTCTTGCTGAGATGAGGTGACGAAGCGCCACATCTTTAATTCAACAGGCCTTAATATACGAGTGCACACACACACACACACGTGTAACTACACATGCACACACACGCACATGCGTGCGCACACACACACATGCACACCCTCACACACACACACACACACACACACACACACACACACACACACACACACACACACACACAAACACACAGCCCAGTATGGTTCTGGCAGTCCTGCCAAAGGACTCGTGCTCAATCCCCCTTGCTCTGCACTTTCCGTCTGATACTTCCTCTTCCTCTGTTCTCAACTGCTGGCACCCAAGTCCTTGGGTGAGTGAGGACAACAGACACTCAGCACAAACCTCCCTCTGAATATTTTACTGGACCTGAGCACAGATAAGACCTGAATCTACTGTATGTGTAGAGATGACCATATATGGAAATATAGTTATGAGTTTAATCGGCGTTCTAAATCAGTGTTTTTTTTGTTATGGTTCATTATTAAGAGGAAAACAAGATTGAGATCTAAGGGGTGGACTTGAAACAGAAATTATGATGCTTTTTAAGTTGGGGAGATATCTTAGGGCCATTTTAGCAAATGATACCTAGAGATCTGAGGATGTTATGGTAAATTAAATTCTTAACAAATTCCACCAGAAGAAAAATCTTTAACTAAACATAAACAGAAGAAACCACCTCTCTTCAATGTTATGCACTAAAGCAAGTGACCATGGTGTGGTGGAATGCCAGGACCAGACATGTCAGGCCAAAGAGTGTTGGCCATAGCATTAGCCCTGGTGAGTGAGTGAGTGAATGAGTTGGCCAACCCCCCACCCCCCCACCCCCCACACACACACCACCACACACACACCACCACACCACCACACACACTCCCCCCGCCTGTCGTTACCTTGCAGGATGTAAGCAGCCAACATGGCAGCATCAGAGGTCTTACACAGAAGGCGGCCATGGTACAGATCTCTCTTGATCTGCAGGAAGACGAGATACCTGCAAAAACAAAAACCCACAAACCATGACACCAGCCCAGAGACACTGATTTATAAAACAAGATGCACACAACTACATTTTACTCTCTAAAAGCTTTCTGAAAATATATTATTGCAGTAATGTATTTTTTTGGAGCAATAACACAGAATGAAGTGGTAAAACAAAACCACCTACAAACTCACATTAAAAGCATGTTGATTTCCTCTTTACTCGGGGGCATTCTGCATATCTCTTTTTGATATGGTGGAAATGAGCTTTTGATAATTAGACAGTAGGCTCACAAATAGATTTGAAAGAGAGACACTGAATAAAAGGAAAGCAAAGAGAGAATAGAGAAAGCAGCTGACAAATTAAGATAGAAAGGAAAGAAAGAAAGAAAGAAAGAAAGAAAGAAAGAAAGAAAGAAAAGGATAGAAATAAAGTCAAGTCTGTGGGAGAAAAGCCCCCAGCAGAAAGCCCCTTTTCTCTGTCTAGTGCTCTCTCTGTGGCAGCCTGGAGAAAACAACAGAACCAAACGTCCTGACGGCAGCCGCGTCACACATCCCCAGGGGCTCAGCAGGGCACCAAACAACTTCCTCTCTCCTCCTCTCCCTCAAAACTTCTCCAGCCAGCCAGTCAGCTTGCCCTGCTGCTCACCACCTGCCACAAACCAGCAGGGAACCCAAGCCTCCATCACTCTAGCGGGTCTGTGGGTGAGGCACAGGTTGGAGGACACTCTTCGCCCACCCAGGCCCAGACACCCACAGATGTTTGGCGGTCAGAGAGAGGTAGACTGCACTGGCTGCAGTGGTGGATTAAAAAAAAAACCTTTTCCTGCCTTATCACAGGAGCACTAGCTTATCACCACAGAGAATGGAGCCCCGTGAAGCCAATGTGAGCACCGGCATCAATTGCTTGCTCTCTGCAGGCCATGTAAGATTTCACATCGGGTCCTCCTCACCTTCTGCCGTCAGTGTTTCCCAATCGTTCGTTTTTGACTTCCAAAACTGGGCCAAAAGCTACTAGCATGTGTGATGAAGAGAAAAATAAATGATAAAAGAGGCCATTATTAGCCTGTGAACAGACACTCGCAAGGTGCTACGAGCTACACACAGCTATTGCTAGCAGCACCAGTCAATTCCTGACCCACATACCGCCTTTTCACAGCAAACCTGCTATTCACACGGGCAAACTGAACCGTGTGAATGTCATTCATGGGTGTTGAAGGACAGCCTCTAAAAGGCAGCACACCCAGTCACCTTAGCTACTCACACGCACACACACACACGTGCACGCACAAACACTCACAGACACATGCACACACACACACTCACGCACACACCAGAATTAAGAATGATTGGGACTTGACCACACAATGCCTTGACAATGGCACTGAAAAAGTGAATGTATCATGTTGTAGCCCAGGTGCGGCCATCCCCACAACAATAATTTGATGATCCGTGACGGCACACCTGCTATGATATAATAGAATCTCATAAAGTGGGAGATCCTGTTCTCTCCTGTTATGCAATCCCTGAAACAGGAGGTCATTATTATATTTTTATATATATAATATATGTCTGTGTCTGTTTCTGTTTTGCAAACAAAAAAAAAGTAGACAGAAGAGTACCTCCCCTTGGAGACATGTACTATACACACACACACCAGGTTTGCAGTAAGATGTGGAAAAGTGAGTGATGCGTCTACTAGCTAGGGGCTAATCATGTATCATTTAGTGGAACCTGTTAGCAGTTGCTGACCACCCGCCACCAACCCCTCTCCCATCCCCTTAGCCTCCCCTTCTTCAACAGTTACACAAGACGCAGACAGAGAAGACCCAGACAGAGGGAGAGAGGGGGAGAGAGAGAGAGAGAGAGAGAGAGAGAGAGAAATGGCTGGAAAGGAGGGAGGAACTACAAATGTAAACAGAGTGGTTATAAACAGAGAGAGATAACAGACACTTAGGTAAAAGAAAATAGGTAAAAAAGAGGTAAAGACGAGGATCAAAGAATCTCCCCAGTCAACCACCGGAATGTTTTTTTGGAGGATTCTACCCTGCTTTAGTCAGCAGTCTCAGGGTAGGTTCTTACAGATGCTCACAGCTCTGAGAGGCCTTCTCCAGAAGTGTGTTCTGTTCTGTTTTTAGGCTTCTTGCTGTTATTTTAATTATGAAGATGGAGCCCTTCAATAGAACTGCCACCACAAGAAGGCATGTTCCACCCAAGCAGGCTCTCACCTCCAGAGGAGAGGGGAGGAGAGGAGAGGAGAGGAGGCATAGCTTATGTAATGCGTCAGACATAATGGCATCTCAGTCTCTTTACTTCCCTTGCTGTAGCAGAGCAACATCGGAACACTGCCAGCAACTTGGCCAGGGATATGACACAAACTCTCATCATCTAGTCAAGTCATTTTTTAAAATAATTAAAAAAAAAAACTCACTGAACTGAAATAACTTCAAAAATGTTTAAACAATCAGTCATGCTAATCCCTTTCCGTTGGCAAAATAAATAACAGAATAACAAAAGACCAACAGCTGTTCTGTTGCTAGGGATGCTAGCAGCACTGCGGTGCACAAAATGTATGGATGTGCATAAGTACTGACAGCAGTGACAGCAGTTACAGATTCCTCTGCTGAAGAAGAGCACACTCATAAACACAGCTGGCAGTGTTCCTTCCATCCCCACCCCCTGCCCACACACACACAACACAACACATGCACATACACACACACACACACACACACACACCCCTCTTCCTCTTGGTTTCCACCTCAACATACACTTGTGAAGTGAATGGAGGCAGATATGGTATGGTATAGCTGGTATGGTATAGCTGGTATGGTATAGCTGGTATGGTATAGCTTTTATTGTCAATTTCTTCACATGTACAAGACATAGGAATCGAAAATGTGTAGTATGTATTCATTTGACAACCAGCTATTACGTACACTATAGCTGCTCAAAGTACTGCATGTCTTTCATCTCTCCTGGAACATTCAAGATCTAGATGAAGACAGATGGATGAGGAGATAGCTGAGTAGAGACGTGTGAAAAAGAAAAAGAAAGGAAGAGTGAGGGAGTGAGAGAGAGAGAGAGAAATACAATGGTGGGGAAGAGTCTCTTAACACTGATTCTTGACTATGTGTGCATAAGAAAAGGGAAAAGGTTAATAGCTGAGAATAACAGAGAGAGAGCGAGAGAGAAAGAGAGAAAAAGAAGGAGAAAGAGAGAGAAAGAGAGAGAAAGACCTACAACAGAGGAGAGTTAGGGGTTCAGTCAGCCCATTTATCAGCCTCGCTATGACTGGTCTGCAGAGGACTACACTCCCTGGACTCCCAGCCATCTCTTGCTCCATCACGACGCTTCCACTGTACAGGACTCTAATGAGGCCCATTACACAAAACCCTGTCAAATTACCACAAGCCTCCCACTCCTCTGCCACACCCTCTAATCAGCTCATCCATCACAGTCTGCTGACATGCACATACACCAGACCTCTCAACTTATGACGTTCTTATAACAGCCAATGATTTTCTAAAATGAACATTTGTTGTCATGGTCATATTCATTATTGGAGGCCACGTTAAAAACTCCATCAGACAGGCAAGTAGGCACGCAGGCACACAGGCAACAGAAGGAGAGGGGCTAATCGCGTGCTTTAAAGGCTGGGTAAATCAGACTCCAGCTGGACTCATCCTCACTCTTGGCCCAGCACAGCAGCTGGCTCTCGGAATAGCGATCGCCTCCTCTCTCTTACTTTCTCTCTCTCCCCCTCTCTCTCTTTGTACCAGTACATGTGTCTGTGTGTCTGTGTGTATGTGTGTGTGTGTGTGTGTTTTTCGGCAGGATCATTTAGCCAACACTCAACTTAAAAAGTTGAGTGACTCAACAGTGTCCAGGAACTAAGATGACAAACAACCGTACCTTTTTTCACTGGTGAATAAAAACACTATGAATAAAAACACTCTGACTAGCAGCTTGTCCAGCCAATCTAACCTTTTCACTGACCCCTGATGTCTGATTGCGTTGTCCTTCCAGGCTCACACCCACACTCCACACTACTGGTAAAAAAAGAGCCAAAAAATCTCTGCAAGTGCCACAGGGGTAATTTCCTCTCTGAGTGGTTGTGGTTTAAAGCCTCATCATCACTGGCAGTTTTACATCCACTGTCTAATTAATTCAGGCTTTAAATGGTCCACAGCCTGATCACTCCTGTCTGCCTGGCCTGTAGTACACAGCCAGGGAGAGAGAAAACAGAGAGGGGGGGGACAGAGGGAGAAATGGAAAGAGGGAAAGGAAGAGAAAGCAACAGAAAGAGAAAGAGAGATAGAGGGACAGAGAGGGAAAGAGAGAGAAAGAGAGACTGAGGGAGGAAGAAATAGAGGAGGAGAGAGGTGGTGTGAAAACTGGAGTGGCTAACGTGCATGTCTGAAGGCAACGCGTGGGTGGCGTAGCCTACTGTATCTCGCAGTTCTAAACCACCCAGGCTACACACACTAGCTCATTTTCAAGTGTGTGGACCTTGAAGCTTTTAAAACACGCTCTGCAGCTTATCGAGCTGGAATAAGGTACGCTGTAATTTTATTCTCATCCAACTGAATTATTTTGGGGCTCTGTATGACTTAACACTTTTTCCAAAACACACATCATGCATGAGTAAGTAAGTTGCTAAGAGAGCAAGTTTGAGAGGGAATTGAAAAAAAAAAAAAAGAATAATGGTTTCTTCAAAAAAATTCAACACCATATGGAGTGCTAGTTTCAGTGCAATGAGAAAAGTACAACAACAAAGACAGACCTCACAGAGACAGGAAAAAAAGATCATATTCAGTCTAACCCTAACCCTAACACAATTCAGTCTAACCCTAACCCTAACACAACCAAAAGGGGAGAGCACACACACACACACATGCACACACACTCACCTGGTGATTTCCTCCTTAAGCGCGGCGGGGTCTGGTGGGTAAAACTTCACTCTCAGACACATAGTGAAGGGAGGCTGGGCTGGGGAAGTAAACACAGAGCTTAACACAGAGAACAGATCTGCACTACCATCACCACACAGCAGGCCCCCTCTAAATGTCAATGCTAATCTTTTACATCAGGCCACTCTGGGAGATAATGGCTCTTATAGAATAGGCCTCTCAATATCATATCTTGTCCTGTCACTTCAGCTTATTTTATGAGGCATTAAACACTGCCATCAACCTGAGGAGGCAGCATCTCAATACACATTTAAGATGAATAAACTAGCCAGAAATAGATGGCCAGATTAAAAAAAAAATATCAGTGCACATATATGCACCATCTGCAAAGTGAGCTGGAAACAATTTGATTAAGGATACTTACATTTCATCTGCTTAGAGATGGACTTTGTGAACTCCAGCCAGTGCTGAAAGACAAGTGAAACACGTGCACACACACACACACACACACACACACACACACACACACACACACACACACATAAGTTGGTAAGATATAGATGTAAAAGAACATTTCAGTTTTAACCAAAATCGTTGATTATTTGACTATCCATATATTAAATGTTCTTGGAATCATTGAGTGAGAAATCAATTTAAATTCCCTAGGGCATGACACTGGATCCCTTAATAAACTGTGCTCTAGGGAGGCAACACAAGTCAAAGCATATAATGGCAATTCTCATCACATCTTAACTCTAGATTCACATTAAATTCACAGTGTGGTTAAACTATCAATTTATCACTGCACTTCTTGGCCCTGTTAACGAAAACACTGATCCATGCCATCAACATAGGATGCAAAGCCTAAGGCAAGCAAGAGAGGAAGAGAGAGAGAAAGAGAGAGACAGAGAGAGAGAGAGAGAGAGAGAGAGAGAGAGAGAATTTCACAATCTGCCTCTCTGCCTCCCCATCAGGCAATTTGATGCCATTTCTGTGAACCCACACGTTAACATGCATCAAACACCATGCCAGGATCTTGTCAATACTATCATGAGCATCATATGCTCACCAGCCCTATCCAGACATGAATCAAGGGCTCCTTTAACTGTGTGTCATTCACAAACTGAAAAACAGCTAGCAAAGTGACAGAATTAATGTGTGTTGATCTGGTGGGAGGAAAAAGCCTCCAGGCACTAGGCCTACATCCTTGGATATCATTGGCTGCTGTCCTGCATTGCCCATTTGTTCAACGGTGTTTAGGCAAGGCATGTGTGTGTGTGTGTGTGTGTGTGTGTGTGTGTGTGTGTGTGTGTGTGCGTGTGTGTGTGCATGTGTGTGTGTGTGAATGTATGTGTGTATGCGTGTGTGTGTGTGTGTTTATCACTATTGCAATGTCAGTGTTGACCCATCCTCTCTGGTTTGAGAAGCAACACAGACAGTTCTACCAAGACAGCAGCCTTGGCTTCTCTTCCAGCCTCATTATTAGAGTCACTGAAAAGGTTATGTTTTTGGTGTAGTTTGTTAGACGCCTAGAAATCTAGACGCACCTTAGCTGTTGCAAATAGTTTTTTCTCAGCGGGTATCTCAGCGGGGTCTAGCCATGCACCATTAAGTCTAACCAAGCCTTGGTAAGACCAATCATGCTCTATGTTTGTGCAGAGTCTTTGGTCGGGCTTAGAAAGATAACGACAGGGCTGTCAACAGTGGCCAAAGAATAGAGGTCGTTTGAATCGGCTTTGGAGGAGTTAGACTTGGGTTTTTCTTTGAAAGTTGAGCAGAAAAAGGCATTTCAAAGAATGACACGGGCTATTTGTGTTTTGCCGATGTTGCTGTGATTGGTCGTAGCGCTATCTAGTTTGAAAGACAACCTCTGATTCCGCCCCTAGGATTGGGCCTGGTCTATTGGTCGTGACCAGACTATAAATTCTGATGTTACAGGATGGCTTGTCAGGCTAGTGGTTTGTATGTCTGTCAGTAAGAAAGATTACTGACACAAGTGGTCAGGTAGTTTTATGAAACTTGGCGTAAAGTTAGTATGGGTCAAAACAGAACCTACTCCATCCTGGAGCATATCAGAATCATTGACCATATAGTTTCACTCTCTTTCATAATACATAATATGGCATGTGGTATTTGGCCGTAGCTAAGGCTTGTGCTCACCGATTGCCCTCCAAGTTATTATTTATGCCAGTCGACATGAGGGCTTCCCAAAGGGGGTCGACAGCAAGAACAAGGCAAGAGGCATGGTGTGTTAAAGCATGTATTCTGTCAGGTTCATTTTCACTGTACACTCTTCAAATGTCCCAAGGGCGGGCACATATACAGACATAAAAGACATTAGCTAGCGCTAACTAACAGATGCTCCAATAACTAATTACTGCACAAAAGAAATAATGTCTGATGTTTTATTTAATTAGAGGACCCATTAACTAGGAAATGTAGTCATACTAGATAACCCAGTGAAACGCTCCTGTCGGAGCCCCTGTTGATTGCTGCAGTTTGCCTGGCAACCAAATTACTCAGAGCTGAGTTTAAATATTTGTTGAAATTTATGATGCCAGTACCTGGTGTCATCTGCCTGAGTACACAAACTGCTTAATGAGTCAGCCCTTTCTGAGAAGCCGACTCACTTCAGAACAAACATAATCCTGAAGGGACACACGTCTGTCCTCAGATCCTATTAAAGCAACAAAGTACAATGTAGTAACAATGCAGCTCTTTCACGTTAAAATAATGGCAAACTCATTATGATTCAGTCTTATTCAGCCATATACACTGGCTGACACTGCGTTGCTTCTGTATACCCAATTTGTCATGTTCCTCCCCCTGACAACAATGTTATGTAAGTGTACAAGACATACTGGGCATGCATTTGTAAAGCCAGACTCAAATACCCAGTACTGCATTATGTTTTGTATGATTCCAATTCTGTAAAGTATGGCTGTAATTCTCATAGTCTGTGTACTGCGAGAGAGAGAACAGTAGTCTCATAATCATTGTAATCCTGAGAGTTTTTAACACAAATGCTCTGTATGCACAAATGTATCTGACATAAATATACAGCTTATCTGACAAACATAAAGACACGGTACATTTGAAGAATTATTATATTATGAAGATATATTAAGTATTAAATATAAATATAATGTCACTAATGAGGCAACATTTCACACCTAGCATGTGGATTAGCATGAGTATAACTGAGAATGAAGGGAAGTTCCATGGCAGCAAGTATTCAAGACAGCATCTCCATCAGTGGCAAGAGAGAACACTTTTCTGACAAAAACATTTAACGGGCATTTTCACAGACAAACACTGTATACATCTTATCATTAAAACACATAATTAACACTAATTTGCTCTCACAACCATGTCAATGTACTTATCATCATTATACTTTCTGTGTCATTCTGTAAGAATTATGTAATAGATTTGGCAGGTGATGCACCCATAAAATTACTATTTACTATTTGATGATTCCAGCCTGACCTGTGCTGGCAAACAAAGTCCAAAACTTGGAACTTATTGAGGCCAAAGGCACAGAGCAAATCTGAAGGGATATGATTAATTCCCCTGTGTCCATTTGCAAAGGTTCACTCCCATCCAACTCCCCATCCACCAAAGTGTGTCTCCCCTCCCCTCCCCTTCTCTGGCCCGACACCCCGGCCTGAAAATAGGAGCTGTGAGTGGCAGCGGAGGAAATGGAGGATCAGTGGGTTTCTCGCTCTCCCTCTGCAAATCCACTTCCCAAATCATACATGTGAATTCTTCATGAATCAGGCGGTACAAGCAACACACTTTCTAACAGCCTGATGTCACCCCGCACACCCCATTACACACAAACACACACACACACACATACACACACACACCACTCTTCTATCTATCTCTCTTTCAGTGGATAATAAGCATCTATGCATTCTGACAGATGAAATGGGATTTTGCACTCAGAGAGGGTGAGGAGAGATGCAGTGATGGAGAGTGATGAATCTCCATTCCCGGTTTGCATCACTTTGGACTGCCAGGCTCTGCCCTCCTGTAAGCTCATCACACACACACCCCCACACACACACACACACACACACACTCTTTTCACACATACATTCTTTCTTCATGAGGCACCAGCATGTTCAAAAGAGTACACTTACCCGTTGCTTGTCTGGATCCACATATCTGATGCCAAAGTAGTCCTTCTCCAACAGGTTCAGGTGGTGGCAGATCAGGTCGAACAGATACTGTCCCTTGGCATCTCTCTGCAAAGAAATCACATAGACACACAAGTTCAACTTTAAGCTCTCCAGCCAGCCAGCCAGGGCTTTATTCTGTGTCTAAAAAAAGAGACCTAGAGGAGGAGATAGATGGAGAGAAAGAGAGAGAATGGAAGACCCATAGATGAGTGGCTAAGACCAAAACTTCTGCATCAAGCTGACAGAGGAAGAGAGGATTTTAATTGCTGATCGCAAAATGCGATTCTCATTTCTTAGACCCTCCAGAGATAGCTCAGATTTATCCAATATTAATGCACAGCCACAGCCATCTGTGGTAGCGCAGGCCAAAAAAGGAAAGGCACAAATAAATGAAGAAAAAGACTCTTCAGCTAAAAAAAGCTCAGAGAGAGAGAGAGAGAGGGAGAGAGAAAGAGAGAGTGATTTGATTAGGAGTGTGGTTGGAAAGTGGCAGAGGCACAGTGGTAACAGAGCATCTGAGTAGTGACCTTCCCTGCCCTGGGCTAACGGAGCATTGCGCCCTTTGTACTATCCCAGAGCACGGAGTAATCATGGGCAGACTCATATCCCTGACCTGCCAATGGCCCATGCAAGACTGGCCCTTTCATAATAGATTGGCAACAAGTGAGCAAATTCCCACACAGCTACACAGAGACTGTACTGAATACCATAATTGTCTGTGCATTTACACAACTACCTCTATTATAGATCAGGCATCAGGGGACATAACACACTACAGGCAGAAAAGCAAGAGAATAATGATATACCAAGGGAGCATAAGGCAGCCTCATCATATTGTAGCAATATTTTAATGTAATGGGATACATAAACTATAAGAGACCACAAAGTGCTATTTTTGAGTCTAATGATATAATGGTCAACTTTTCGGGCAAAAATGGTGGTGCTTATCATCAAAAGCCAACAGAAAGGGGAACAAACTGACAGCATTAATCACGTGAGATATGGTCTGACATAGGGGTGGGAATCAAGAACCGGGAATCAAGTAGAACCGAGAATCAAATGCTTCAGTTCACTGGAATTATATCTGCCTCTGACATTATCAGTTGTTCTCATCAATGCTGGCATGTTTTTCGTTGGTCAATGAGATTTATTAAACACAAAATTGAAATTGATAACTCAGTTTAGTTAACACAGTTAACTCATTCTAATAAGCAGCTATGGTCATGTTTGCAGTATAGGCTATTACTGTGCTGATGCTGAAAACCTGTGTACAATATTTCCTAAACAGCAAGGAAATGATAAGAGAATTGATAAAGAATTGAACCGATAAGCAGAATCGACAATGACATTGATATTGCTAAAATTCTACCAATTTCCACCCGTAATCTGATAACTGCTCTTACAGTAACACTCCCCTGTATGTTATTCTTATTCACTTGAGGAGTGGAGTCTTGTGTGTGTGTGTGTGTGTGTGTGTGTGTGTGTGTGTTGGGGGTGGGTGGGTGGTTGTCAAGAGTCACTCTTTTGCATCTCTGAGCACCTGCCCATCTCTTCCTCTCCCTCTATCTCTGGCTGCATACTTGAAAGCATTGTCAATCTCCATACACTTATTTGCATTTCAAATGCCATGTGCAAATATGCTTGCTCCCACCAAAAGAACAGGCAAACCAAAAAACCAACAACAATAATAATAATAATAATAATAAACAACTTGGGATGAGTAAGTGATTTCAATTCAGCATTGTTTCCTGGGCAACCCATAACAATTTGCTCTTTCCCCCTTCCACATTACCTAGGGCCGACTGGTGGCAGGCAGCTTGTAATATCTGCATAAATAGACACCTTTGTGAGATTACGGCTCATTGCAATAGTGCACTAGTGAAGCAATCTACTTATCTCTCGGTGTGTGGTGATGTGGACCTGCAATTACCATGCGGCCTGACGTCATCTTCGTTCCTCAGCATCGCTTGTCAACCAGAAAGCCCTCTCCAGAGGTACAATAAGAAGGCGCCAACACCAAGAATTTCCAGCAGCAAGCTTTGAGGTGACACATCATGTCCATAACCATCATTCCACTGTTATTTGAAACATACGTGTGTTTTGTGAAACCTATTTAATATATTCCTCGGCTGACTTCTACCACATTCTGAATTTCAGTTTGTACACAGGGAGTGCCTTGCAGACATAATTTCTGAGGCTTTGGCCTACATAGACTGCATGAGGTCTGGAACATTAAGTGATTGTATCTATGACTTTCTCCTCAATAAATCTGATATGGAAGAAGGACCCAGGGCGTGATAAATCAATAGCACTGAGCGTGCCGGAGATTAATGGCAAACAACCCCCCCCCATCCTTCCCCACCTCCCCCGTGCCTGGTCTCTCAGTGGCAAGGACCAAGCAGCAGCATGAGAGGTGGTGCTAAAGCCCCAGGAGCCACAGCACACCAAGACTACTCCTTTAATGGAGCCCTCTCATGATGAGGTCAGGTGACAGGAAAAGCATCAGACGAAGGTGAAATCAAGCGTTCCAAAGCGTTTACAAGAGAGGGGTGGTCGCAGAGGGGAGGAGGAAAAGGAGGAGGAGGAGGAGGAGGAGGAAGAGAAGAGAAGAGAAGAGAAGGAGGAAGGAGAACCCCCTCAAGGTGAGAGGTGTCATGCAGCATGTACATTAATCAAGGTAGTCATTATGAGCGTGTCAGTTACCCAGATGTGTTGTTGAAGCCAGGGATTCTGGGAGGGGATTCAGCGGTGACCTACCAATGTGACATATCCTACTGTAAAACAATCGCACATCTGAGGAGGGTCTACACAGCTTCTGTCTCCAGAGGTATTGGAACACCTTATACCTTATATATTGTGGACTGGAGAGGTATAATTTGAGGTCAACTAGGTCAGGTTAGGTATGTATGTGAGTGTGTGTGTGTGTTGCCAGTCAGCTCAAACCACTCTGTAGCCTCTAGGCTCACTCAAAAACTTCTGCATGACACCCACTCATGCTTTCACTGACACAAGTGTGCTCAAACACCCACCCACACACCCACCCATCCACCTTCAGACCTGTTCACAAACACACATTACTGTATATACAACATGAAAGGTAATGATCTTCTGTGTGAAAGGTTACACACTAGTACATACTTTCATGAATATCCACTACTACTGGTATCATATTTATACTTAGTCAATTGGAGGTCATAGAGACACCCACACACACCCACAAATAAGCACAAAGATAAACGACCCCATAAAAAAGCACATGACCAAAGAGACAAAGATGTAGTATTTGTTATTTACTATGAGTTGCATACTGTTCTCTCCTATCACAGTGAAATATCTTTTTTTCTTTTAAAGTTAGCATGTCTATTTTGGTCGAACTGGCAGATGGGGAGCCAGTAGACCTTGAAAGCATACATTTGAGGCATGCCAAGCACAGTTAAATGTGGGCGGGCGGGCAGGCAGGTGGCAGAGTGGAGGCCTTGGAGATGAGCCTCTCACGCAGAACAACAGGATCCCGCTGGGGCCACTGGAGCAAGAGCTGGAGCTCATACACAGCTATGCTAACTGCTGTCTGCTGCCATTAGCTGCATTAGCTGCTAACCACTGGAATTGTGGTGCCTCAGATATCAGTTCTCTCATTCTTAGTTGAAACCCGGATAAAATATGACCCTATAGATCAGTTGTAATTAGCTTGTTGTGACACTGACCTGTGTATGCTTTGATGCTAAAGACACTGTGACACCATTGTGTTGTTCTATTCTTTACTTGCCTATGGGTTCACTAGGCTAGTTAGGTAGTTTAATGTTTCCAAAAGCAAATTCTGTTTTTCAGGCAACTGTCTTGAGGCAATTAGACATGGAACTTTATCTTGGTTTCAGATGGTAACCCATCTTATGAAAGCCATCTAATATGCATATTAGCACAGTGGTTATGCCTGACACACACAGGTGCTCATGAAGTGAAGAAAACACAATAATTGAGCACCATGTCCCCCCTTACCTTTCACCAAATGGTGCTCTCATTTCTCAGTGAAATGGACCATTAGGCATAGCACGACATTATCCTGGAGCTACATATGGAGGTCAAACCAAGGTCAGACAGACTTAGACAGAAGGGATTCTAAATGAGGCTTGGCTCTCTGTTTTCATTCTGTTCCCTCCTCTCTCTCTCTTTCTCTCTCTTTTACTCCCAGGGCTGGCTCTAGCTATTTCACTGCCCTAGGATAGACTTGAGCTTTGCCCCCTCTATTCTAGAAATACCTGTGAAAAATTGAAAAAAAAAAATTAAAAAATGCACTGCGATGCCCCCCTGAAATTTGGCGCCCAGGGCGACTGGCCTAAGCTGCCTATGCCATGTATTTGTCCTGCTATGTCCTGTCCTTTCCCTCTCTCTGCTCTCTCATTTCTGTCCTTGAGTTTTCCTTGATTTGGCTTTGTTGCTTCTTCTGTGTGTCTGTGCACAGTGATGATCTGACACTATCAGTGGAAACATGTCTCCATTGTGTATTATGCCCAAGCCTTACTTCACCAGCACACAGTGCACTTAAGAGGAGTGAGTTTGATATGGATTTGGCTTCTGAATGCTCCAGCACTCCCTAGAGGACTAGAGGTTGTCTTAAATCAGCGTAGACTTCTTGGACTTTTATTGTATTCAGATGTTATAGAGCAGAACTACAGACCAAATGAGGCTATTATAGGGCCTTGAAATTTGTCTCCGAAGCAGTAGGCTGTGCATGAACAATGGCTACATTTAAAAAACTTGAGAAATGTGAAAAAACACATCAACATCCCTCCATAAATGGACCAGATTTTCATACAGCTTCTCTACTTCTATTTTGTTGCCCTTGCCAATACTCACATTGACCCTTCAACACACATATCTATACATATACCCTATGTACCATATGTATCCATGTATCTACAAACCAGCAGTACAGTAAAGGCATCTATATAATGTGTCCACACACTTACTGAGTGTTTCACTCTGAGGGCTGAGTGTCTCACTCTGGAATACAATAACATTCATGCAGAAGGAAGTGGACTGATGCATAGATAGATAGATAAATGCTTTTTTGTGGGTGTCATGCAGAAAACGGTCAAATGTGTCATGCCTTGACAGCAGGCTTCAACTTTCCCTAGCCTTTTAGTATCATTTTGTTCCCTAGGTAAGGGAACACATAGTGTGTGAAAAATCTTAGCCTCTCTCTGTCCGTCTCTCTATTTCTCTCTCCTCTCTCTCTGTCTCTTTTGCCCCCCCACACACCCACCCACCCACCCCCCGACACACACACCGACCCCGACACAATAAAAGAGAAATCAAGAGGCCTTAAATCCACCGTGCAGTGCAACAAACAGAGAAGTGTTTTAATTAACATATTTCTAGAGACTAAACACACACAATAAACATAAAGGGCCCCTGATATGTATAGCTCTGTTCTACTCCTACGATTATTTAAAGCACTTCACAACGTATGCCTGACGTTCACCCATTTACACACCAGTGGCGCAAGGTGCCAACCTTCCACAGGGATCCAGTTTCGGGTTCAGTATCTTGCTCAAGGACAATTGAGGTCAGGTGGAGAAGGGTTTGGACCTGCACCATTATCGCCCCTGTATGTCTTCACATCTTCATATCCTCACATCACAAAAAAAACATCCATGCACACTCTTTCTCTCACACACACACATACAGACACACAAAGCTCTCAAGCCTGCGCCCACGCACTCCATCTCACTATTGCTACCAGGCTGGGCGGTGCTCGCTCTCTCTCGCAAACACATTTGTGAAGCCAACTCACCCTCTAATTGAGGATGCTGGGTGCTGTTTATCAGCTCGCTCGCAGAGGGCCATTTATTCCAAGATAACAACATCAGTCTGAGTCATTTATCAGCCTCCAACGCTACCGCAGACAAACACCGGACACCCGGACCAAATAAACACTAGTAACTCACTTCTCAGACGGGTGATACATTCACATCAATCAAACTACTTTCTATCCTCTATATCTGTGACCTTGAGTGGTGACTCACTCACAATCTTCCCTCAGTCCACATGAGCCCAGGGGAGCAGAGGTGAGACTTGTCCAAAGAGGCAGTACCAAAGCCAGCACAGGCTCAGAAGTGCATCGATCTGGGATGGTGGTGGTGGTGGTGGGGGGGGGGGAGGGGTTTAGCTGGTGGGAGGGAGGGTCAGAGTGACAGGGCACTTAGGCCTATGAGACAGGAAGGGAAAGAGAAAAAGAAAGGGAGGAATAGAAAGGGGACAAGGGAGAGGGCTGGTCCGCAGACACTGATACAGATGAGAGAAGATGACGCATGAAGTCACACAGGAGACCCAGAACCTGCTCCTGCATACAGCTGAAAAGAGGCAGGCAGATTGGACACACCAGTTCTGGGCCACAGCAAGACCAGATGTCCACCAGATGAGCGCCAGATCCGTGCAAGAGTCAGCAGTTCTCTGCCGCAGTCCTCCACCTTTTAGTCTCTTTCTCTCTCTTCTTCCCTTCTCTTGCTGTCTACCAAATCACCCACCCCCACACCTCTCTCTGCTTATGTCTTTCCTCTACTCTTCTCCCCTCACAGTGAGCTCAGCAGCAAGCCCTGTTCTGGAAAACAATCCCTAATTGTGTGATGTCTCTCTCCCTGATTGCACGTCAAAGAATGCAAAGTCTAATTGCAGATACTGTTAAATCTCTGATTGGTAGGGCTATAGTCTACGTGATACATAGGTATACACCATATAATCACTTTGGGTTTCCTATATCCAGTAAAACATTGGCTGCAATACTGACAACACTGTAATAGTACAAGACAATATACCCACTACAGTCACAGACAGTATACGCACTACAGCAGTAGTACACCCACTACAGCAAACTAGACAACAGGACTGCTAATAGGTGCATTGATATGTCTCTAGAGAGGAGAGGAAAAAACACTCCATGTACTTCAATCATTATCCATCTGTCAGATTGCCACAGAATTTCATTAATGTTAGTATCTGCAATCATTCTTTATGGTGGGGAGCAATTTTTGCCAATTCTACTTTTCAAAGTCAATTTTAACACAGTTGCCTGGAAATTGCCACAAATGGCCCTGAAACGGCACAAACAGATTGAAAATTGCCACCCAATTGCCTGAAATACAAATGAAATCTGTGCATCATCAAAAAGGATTGGGTTGATTACAGCATTTGTGAAAATCATCAACCCCCTAAGGTGTGCCTCTGTCACACAATGCAAAAGGAAAATAAATTACTCAGACAAGAATATGACACATTCATATCAGTTAAACTGAGAGTTGCCATGATCAGGTCTACATCTTCATCATGGCAAGTTTAGACCAAGTTGAAATGCATGATAAGATCTCCCACAAAGTAGAAAACATTTACCATTCCATGTCTGTGTCTTTACTTTTCAAGGTGGATGTATTGTGGATGCATATGTATTACACATATTTGACACAATTACCAAAATGCTTTCGAAGACAAACAACATCTTAAATCAAGGGCTGCTGGGTCACAAAGTGGGGCACAGACTATGCATAAAACAGGCTGTATTACCTACATGCTGGAACACACCACAGCATGTTGCGCTGCGCCTTCATCCATCACAAAAGGAAAAAAAAAACAATTACAGACCACAGAGCAGGGCCAAACATTTGGGGAAATCATGCAAGCAAACAGCACTAACCTGCAAGCAAATGCCCTCAATCCTCAATGCAAGGAAGAGAGCTGTCTTCCATTAAACCCCATTCAGTGGCCCTCCTCCATCTGCCTCAGTCCTCAGTGCAAGGAAGAAGACTGTCTTCCATTAAACCCCATTCAGTGGTAAATATATCAAATACCATTACTGGTAGCATAAGGTGGGATAACCTTTTTTGGCAGGTGGCAGTTGCTGCAATAACGTCATTAAGCCATTGCTTTCTGAATAATGGCTCTATCTTAATTACTGGAGCTGCAACTGTGTGTGTGTGTGTGTGTGTGTGTGTATGTGTGTGTGTGTGTGTGTGTGTGTGTGTGAGTGTGAACTACATCCCCGCCTTCACCTCACATTTCTGCTAGTGGACATCAAATCGACTGTATTCACACTCCTGTCATAATTAAGTCAACCAAAAAGGAATAAAACGTTTTAATGAGCTAAAAAAAATGACCCATTTTTGCCTCTTTTTGTAACCAAGAGTCCAAAACCTTTCCACAACTAATTGAAATCATCCAAACGTAATATACAAAACTTTGCAATCTCATTAGAAACATCCTATACCAGTAGAATGAATAAGACCATACATGGGCATTCTTATGACAAATCATAACTGTATACCTTCGTACTGTATACCACATATCTATTGTTTTTTATACATAACATCAACCAGAAGGTGAGACATGGATACCACTGAAATGCAAATGGATTAGACTCCAAACTCCAAACTTATCCGCAGACCTAAACATTGAGCGTGTAAAAATGCCCACAATGCACAATGGACTTTTAATATGTTTTTAGTCCAAGTCAAGGCAGATCTGTGGGCTTGTATTGGTCTCACTGGTGTCAGACATTTTCCCCAGGGTTTCATGTGTGGGTCAGCTTTCACTTGGTATTAATCATTAACGCAGCCTCTGATTCTGCGTTGAGCAACCAGCCTATTAATAAGAGATGGACCTCTTCCATTATGGGTGGTGTGGGCTTCTGTGTGTGTGTGTGTGTGTGTGAGAGAGAGAGAGAGAGAAAGAGAGCGAGAGTGTATGTGTGTGTGTGTGTGTAAGAGAGAGAGAGAGAGAAAGAGAGAGAGCGAGTGTGTGTGTCTGTGCATGCTTCCATATGACTCCCTGCCATCATTCTCTGTGTGTGAGAATATGTCTCATGTGTGTGAGTGCATGTGTGAGTGTGAGGCATATGAGAATACACAGGACTGTAAGCATGCTGCATGCAGAACATTCTGCCAGTATGTGTGTGTGTGTGTGAGAGAGAGAGATAAGTAAAGAGAAGACAAAAGAAAGACAAAAAGAAGGATAAAGAAGAAAGAAAGAAAAGTGTGAGAGAGAGAGAGAAGAGAGTTTGTATGTATGAGTGTTTGGAGGTGGCAGAGCCTGGGGTAATTTCTCTGGTTTCATTAGCACATTACTTTCCTCAGCTTAAAGGGGTTTGAGAACTGGCATGAGAGCAGCGCAGAGAGGATTACAGATGTGGGCCTGGGGATCGGTTTTAAGCCCTGACACATCCACCCTGCCTACACTCTTTCATTAACAAACATACACACCACTGATTCCTCTTAAAAACATGTAGGAGACAAGCAATACATGTAAAGATCAACTCTAAATTAAACATTTAACACAGAAGAGCGTATCTGGTGCTTATGTTTAAATAACAAAGTGCTAGTAGTGACCTTGAACTAAAAGCAAGGATGGCGTTTCTTAAATGCAACTGTGGTCTGTGCTTGTATTATTGCAAAACCCCAGTCACTGAAGTAGTCATAAGCTAATGTAAGAGGTCATTTGTCTAAACTGTAAATTTATTATCAATTTAATGGCATGTTAAAGCAGAATATAGGACGCAGAGATCAGTCTGTGAGATCACCGTAAAGAGGCTTTTTATGAAGGGAGCGCTTATATCTACTCATCTCAGTCAAGCGGTTAAGCATTTATTGATCCCACACAAGGTCCAGAGGGTCTCTGAGGAGCAGAGCATAGTTTGATGGGGGTGGGGGGTGGGGTGGGGGGCTAGACTGCAGCAGTGAACAGGGGTGAGCCAACTGCATTAGGCATTCTGCATTCTCTGCTGTGCATATTGAAACCTTCACTGCAAGCTGGCACACACACACACACACACACACTTTCCATCCAGCCGCCTCGTGCTCCAGCCCATGCGAACTTCCTCCCCACTCATCATTAGAACAGACCACCTGTCCCCCCTCCATCCCAGGTGCAGAGTGCAGGTAGGAGGAGACGCAGCAAATGAGGGAGAGGAGATAATAGAGTCTGGGGCATGCTGGAGAACTCTAGGGCTGCACTAGACTGGGGGAGAGGAGGGGAGGTGTGGGAGTGGGTGGCACAGCTCATTGGATCGAGGGGCCAGAGACCACCAGGCTTTCTAGGACAGCGCGGCTAATTAGTCTGGCTGGGCGGCTTCTCTTCTCGTAACGAGAAAATCAAGGGATGGTGGGAGCATCTCATGGCAGAGCAAAGGATTAAAACTATGGCAATGTGGATTTTTTTAACATCACATAATGCTGGTTGTTTATTCAGTAACTCTGCAAAAAAAAAAAAAAGCACCACTCCTCCTCATCATATCACTAAGCGCTCTCCAGCAACAGCAAAGCAAGGCCTCACCTCACCCTGAGTGGTGAGTGGCCTTTGTGTTTGCAGTCATTTGCTACATCAGACTTAATCACAGGCAATGTGGGCAGCTAATGGCGATGAGGCAGAGCTTAGGTAAACACAAGCCTGTGAATGACTCTACAGATAGGCTGCTATATTGTATGGCTCAGGAAAATGTCAAATTATTCATGTTCTCTCTCAGAAATGGGATCACTGAGAGACAATTAGCCTTTTGAGAGAGACGTTTTCATGATGCAGTGTTGAAAAATACGACTCTGACTTAGACAGAGTTTGAGATTTTGAGACATTTTGAGCCAAATATTCTGTGGCATACATTTGACAAATAGCTGTACTGCCAGTGTGTCTGTGTGTGTGTGTGTCAACAGAGACTGCATAAAAGTGATTCGAACACACACAGACAGAGGCAAAGGGGGCAGCTGTTGTCCCAGCTGGAGCTTTCTCCATGAGCAAAGATCAGGTGGAGGGTCCAGACAGGTACCCAGCTCCAACAACATCAACCCACGTCTGGACTGGAGCACACCTCCCCCTGCATTTGCATGACTGGACCAGAGATCTGGCACATAGGGCCTAACTGAGCGCCAAGGTCACAGGTCTTCACTCAAACATCACGTGACCATGGCTGAGTGATAAACAGGTGTCGGGCAAGGGGCTCAAGGGTGTCACCCAACATCTTTTGACCACATCCACCACCCACCCATCCCCCCACCTCTCTCTCAGCTCCCCGAGGTGGAGGAAAAGTGCTCAGTGGTCGTGGTGATGTCAGACCAACAACTCGCTAAGTCTCCTTGGGGCCCCAAATCAATCCAAGCAAATGAGCTAGTTAACACAGCCTTCCATTAGTGAAAGTAGGCCAGAGCCGGTGATCATTTAAATGTGTCACCTCCCTTCCTCCTTCCTACCCTTCCGCTCCAGCTCTCTGCCTTCTTCCCGATCTTTCCTCCTTATTCTTACTCTCTCTCTCTCTCTCTGTCTCTCCGTGAGTGTGTACCTCTGTTCTGTCACTTCTTAATGTTGTTTACCTATCGCACACACCGTGAATAAAAATTAGTCTTTGCATGAATCTGTCACGTTGCATGACGAGAGAGAGAGAGAGAGAGGCTAGTACAGCTGGAGACTGATGCGCTACATTAGACCTCCTGCGCTACACAGAGCTCCTGATGGGCCAAGCGGTGCTGATGTGGCCTATGGCAATGAAGGAGGAGGAGAGGATGGAGAGGATTACCGTCCGGGTTGTGATGCCATTAACACGAGATGGGCCTAGAGTGGGCCATGAAAACACACAGGGGCGCTGTGAGAGAAAGAGCAGAGGGAGGAGGAGATGGGGGTGGTTGTGCGGTTGTGTTGCCCCAGAAATGCAGAGGAAAAGGAAACAAAAACACAGCTAAAACAACAAACAAACAGTACACAGGCGCACATGAGAGAGAGAAAGATAGTGAAGAAGAAAAAAAGAGAGAGAGAAAGAGAAAGAGTGAGAGAGAGAAAGCTTCCGGGCTCGAGATGTGCAACAAAGTCAAATCCCAGCCAAGGGAGAGTCCAGTGTTACGCAGAACCTGTCAGGAAAAGATATTACTAGCCAGTGGTCAGAAAGTCTGAGTAAACAAATCTAGTGAATAAACAAAGCTGGAAGATAGCTAAAGAAAGAAGAGTGGGGAAGGGCTGTGGATAGGGGGATGGTGGGACTTAAAGGTGTGTACTTTATGTTCAGTGTCTTTAGTCAGTTATAGGTTTGAAAGTTATTCAAATATTGTAGCTTCTCACACCAGCTCTTAAACTCAAGTTCTAACTAAGTTCTTTTTCCATGATTTCTCACTCACATTCTTGTTACACACAATGTCCCAATCAATCTAGGTGGAATAGGCATTTGGTTGGCATTCATGTGACTCCCTACATAAACTATCACGTGTCCAAACAAAGAGGGTATACTCATCCATAGTGATGACATCCCATTACACTATCCCTGACACACATTCAATCTCTCTTCATATAGCCAAACGCAACAGACAGGCTAGGCCGCAAGTCTCCACTTATGCGGTCAAGCAATAACAGACAGGCTTTGGGTGTGATGGACACTCTGTCCCATGCTGCCACCCTTGCTTCTGGCCAGAAGAAGCACACACATTCATCTACTGCTGTCAGTGACACAGAAGGCAGATCAGATAAGTTCTAGCATAATGGCTCACTGTGCATTAGCTTATGACAGTCGGGAATGCGGCATTACGAGTCATGGTTGATGTTACTGAAAGAGCAGTAATGGTGAAATATAATGGAGAGCTGTTTAAAAGCCTGCAGAGCGGTGAGTTCATTGTACGCTATTTTACAATGAGAAGGGAAAAAAAGTGAAATTCAGAAAAATCAATATGTGGTTATGGAGTGCAGTTACGGTGTAGCCTACTGAGTGCAAAGCAGTACGATATCAACTCCTCTCGAGCCAGCCCGTAATGCCAATGCTCGCCGAGCGTCACCATGGTGACTCCACTGTGACATCACAGAACCGTCCCAGGTGACATTCCGAGAGTGGTCTCCAAGTGAAGAGGGCACAAGAAAGGCTAAATAAGCTGTGACATCACAATGCTATTCCAAACTGATCCAGCTCAGCTCTCCGTCTGTCTCAGTGGGTTTGGATAGGAGTGGGCTCTGCCGCAGTCCAGCACTCATTTGCATGGGGAAGAGTGTGTGTATCTGCAGAGTTGACCCTGCTGTCAGACAGCGGTGACTTCAATCAGCACACACACACACACACACACACACACACACACACACAGAAAGAGAGAGAGAGGCTTGGATCTTTCTCACTCTCTCATTCTGCCTCACTATGGAAACAGCTAACACTCAGGCAGTTGCCAGTTGAAGGTTGTTTTATTTTTTCCCCTCCTCAAGCTGCCTGTTCTTTTCTATTCACTCTGATGCTCACTTCAGCACACAATTTTTTTGTTGTTATTTTGAAAAGCTACGGTGTTCTTTCTCCCTAGTGGAACAATACGGCACCAGGGCATGACAGTTCTCTACTGGTACTTGAAGAGCAGCAGCCCCCTCAGGTGCCGGGTCTGGAAGTGAGGAGGAAGGCGGGCGTCACAGAGAGGGCTCAGGAAGTTGGGAGTGGGTGGTGAAGAAGACCCTAAACACACTTCACTCACTTTACAACACAGAAGACAGCCACATCACATCATATGCATGCACACCCACACACACAAACACAGACACACACATAGACACACACACACACACAAAAACAAGGGAGTGAGGGTGGTGAAAATCTAAAGAAAGTTAAAAGTGGCTATGAGGGTTAGAGAAAGAGAGCGGGGGGGGGGCAATGGGGTAGTGAGAGGGAGATATAGAGAGTGTGCAATGGAGAGATAAAGAGAAAGAGAGAAAAAAGAAAAGAAAAAGAGAGAAACAGAGGCTCTTTATGGCCCCTCATAAATCTATTATACGCTAGATACACTATAGAGAGTTTCTGGAGGGGGGGTTGGGTGAGGGCCAGCTTTTCATCCCTGCTGCCCTATAACCATTTTTCTAAAACGGTTACCACAAATACCTAGCTCGGTTTCATTAGACAAAGCCACAGCAACAAGAAATGTAGCAATTTATTCCTAAACATCAATATATTTCCTTCTGCTGAATGGTTGCCAAGTAGTGCACAAATTAAGCCAACATAACAAAATGCGGTCCCAACTGTGCTATATAGGGGAATTTACAACGACATCAAACACAATTCAACCAATTATAAACAAGGATCGGAACTATCTGTTTTAGAATTCAGATTAAACAGTACTGCTTACTCCAGTTTTTTCCAGTGTATGTGCACTCACTTGGGAGTATGGGAAAGTGTATGTAGGGTATGTGAGCATCTGTCTGTGTTTGGTGTATATGTGTGATTTTGTGTGTGTGTGTGTGTGAGAGAGAGAGAGAGAGAGAGAGAGAGAGAAAGAAAGAAGAGAGAGAGTGTTCATGAGTTTATAGTGTGCCTATAGGCTATATCTGCAGGCGTTGAGTGATTGTGTCTATGATTCCACCTTTCTGTTTGTGTATCATAATTAAAGGGTTTTCTTTTTTTTGTGTAGGTGAGTGAAACTGTGGCAAATGAGCTTGTATATCTATGAATCCTTGCTTGTGCCTGTGCTTATACGTTTGGGTGTGATTGTGTCTCTGTATGTAATGTGAGTGTGTGTGTTCGTGCTGCTGATAACAGAGCACTAGTACAAGAGCAGTGGCTGCAGCAGCAGCAGCAGTTGGGGAAAGGAGGGGGTGTTGGTTGGTTGACAGTGCAGCTCCTTGGCAAAGGGGTGCCTTATACATATGGATGATACAATCGATCCCCATTCTGCACACAAGCACACTGGCCTCGCATCAAGCCCTGCACCATACCAGTCGTACCCACCCAGGAGCTGAACACAGACAGCTCTGCTAAGACACACACACACACACACACACACACACACACACAAGAAGAAAAGATAGAGCCATGGTCTTGTTTACCGGATTTAGACTTTTGGATGAAAGGTGAAACATCTTCAAGCTCCAAAAAAGACCTCCAGTTGCACTGAACTTAGCATTTTGACTACCATGACCAGGATGAATGAGAATCTTCACAGACTTATTGTTCAACGTGCTTTCTTGGACTTCTTTGTGTGCATACAATACATGGATCTGTCTTACTTCCATCTTTAATTCAACTTTACAAAGGCTGATCTATAGCTGTCCAAGTTATTACACTTCTTCATAGAGTAATATGCATTTTGCTGTTTCTGAGCAAAACAGATGACTAGTGAACCACAAACAACTGCCATCACCCAGGCCACGCTCTGAGCTTTGAGCTAAAAAAACAGTGGGTTCCATTCCGGCTCAGGCTGGCACCGCTGCAAGCTGGTAACAGGTAACAGCAGGTAACTGGAGTATCAGCCTACATAGATCTGCTGCTCTGCCTTTTTCAAAAAACATTTCTTGAGCATGAAAAAGAAAACAAATGAGTTTTCCTTCATGTTTTGCTTGGGTGTCCCTCTGGTGAGAGTTATTCATATATAAACACATGTGGACACACACACACACACACACACATACAGTCACACCTAGTTGAAGGGCACCACCATTGCATACAAAGCCTCCTGACATAACTGCCCTGCATTCAGCTCCCCTGTGTACCTGGGCGTGTTGTCATTGAGAGGATAGCCACAGGAGTCTCTGGGGATTAGGGTAGGGTGGAGAGGGGGCAGTGTGGCCACCCACCCACCCCCTTCAGAGTCTCTGTATCCTCACAGGAGGGCAGGTGAGTCACCCAGCAGCTGCCGCCGCCCAGGCTACTGTGAAAACATGGCTGCCTGCCTTTCCAGGAGATTGGAGTTTGTTTATGAAGAATAATGCCAGGAAAGTCCCTCAGGTAGACACACTCACATACACAAACACACATGCACACGCATGCGCGCGCACACACACACACACACACACAGAAATCAACAGCAGTATGTATAAACATATACACCTACACAATAAGTTCAGCCACATTTACAAATTCTTTCTGTCAGAAACTGGATGGACGCACAAACACACACACACACACACACACATTCACGCACGCACAAACAATGTGTGGCTGCCTGCCCATCCTCCTTGCCTTCATCCCTAGTTCGCTTCACTGAAGTCATAAATCAGGGGGCAGAGCTGCAGGGATAGGTGATGCCTCTGTCATCACTCTCTGCTGTGTCTGGGGCTGAAAGGGTGGAGGGTGGAGGGTGTGGGCAGGCGAGCGGGTGGGGCGGCTCTATTTTGGACAGGGGTGGCCACGTTTGAGGAGGGCACGCGCTAAGTCCCAGTGACAGGGGAGAGGCACAGTGGCTCCTGGGAACCAGCGACCCGCGGGCCCAGCTGTCTGAGAGCGCCAGACTTCATCTGAAGTGTGCTCCAAACACCTTACACTCCACCGACGGCCCTCCACCTCCTCATCCACCACTCACCCACACACACTCTAGCACACACACATACACACACACACCAATCCACTTCCATTTTCAATTCATTCCGAGTGGCATTAAGAATTGACAAATGACAGCTGACACTTTCCAGAGGCATACCCATGAACCACATAAGTGACCCGCACACCTTCCTGTCCCATCCAGCACTGATGTGAAAAAGCTGGGAAAGCTGAAAGACAAATGACTAACTATAGACTGAGTAATATATTCCATGTGAATATAGGGGTGGTGCATTGCTGTACAGTTGGGTTTGGATCAAGCCAGCTTCCCTGATCCTTGTTGAGTCAAAGTTGAAGCTGCATCTTTGTAGACTGTAGGAGGAGGAATGAACACATGCTTTCTCTCTCTCTCTCTCTCTCTCTATATATATATATATATATATATATATATATATATATATATATATATATATATAACTATGTATATATTATATCTATATATATATATATTTATATATATATATATATATATATATCAGTAGGAGAGTATGGAGCTTCCAAAAAGCACTCCAAAAAGAAGACAGCGCATACTGCAAACTTAATGTGCTGTATATCCTGAAAAATAAACATCAAAAAAGTTCTGATCACACTTTTTGAAAGCCCTGAACCAAAAGCACTCTTTTTCAAAAAGATTGGATTTGCACATGAGAACTGACATACAATTCTCTGAAACTGTGCCATAAAAATAATATCTTAAGCTATTAAATTAGCACTTCAGTGCATAGGGCCTTGAGCTTGCAGACATGAGAGAATTTCAGCTTAAGTGTTATGGGTTTCCACCCTCAACTCCAACAAGTGAAGAGGAGTGGTACATTTTCAATGTGAGATATTAATTAAACCAGACTTCTTACTGCATATTCCTGATTTCTGCACAACAATATTATGACATGCAATCAACCTGAAGGCAGAAGATTGACTGCAGAGGTTTCACTCTAATCATTACAGAATAATTTATCTTTAGACACTTTTATTTATCATAAAACACACGCACACACAGCACAAACACACATGCACACGCACACACACACACACACTTAGACTTCACTGTGAATAGAAAAAATAGGCTTTAAATGAGCATTCAAGACTGCCAGAATGAGTCAAGAATGAGGTAAATTCTTTGGTATAAACCTGAGAGGAGCACAAGCCCAAACACATGTGGTCTCTCGCATGAAGAGTCTCTCCGTTTAAAAAAAGGTCCTTCTAATCTCAAGGCTGTATTACAGGCCTGTTCCTCTCTAACAAAACCAAATCAAACGAAGAGTTAATGGACCTTTTAAGCTGTCAATCATTGTTCTGTAAAAAGTGACACACTGCCACAGGGCAAACAAATGCGTAGATTCTACCCATGCAAACTAAATACACACACAGGGTGTGGCCCTAATTGTAATTGTAATGAAATGGTGAGAGGGGGACTAAAGAAGATGAACATGCAGACAGCAGCTGCAGAATGGCACCTGCTAAAGACAGAAGGATGGAGAGAGAGAAGGAAAAGATGGTGGATGGAAAAGAGAGAGAGAGCAGGCTGTAGTGTACACAAGGGGCTCAGCACATTATCAGTGCACCACAAGTGGCAATTATGCAAATGGTGAGGTGAAATGGAACTGCGAACAATTAACCACAGTGAGTGCCTGCTTGTGCATATTTTACAAACAAGAGGCCAGAATGAAAGTGGGTGGGGGGAGGGGAGACACGGTCAACACACCAGCCAGCTGTCAAGCTGGCACATGACAAGGGAGGGGGGAACGCCGTAAAGGGGAATAAGATGGGGGGGTGGAGCTGGACAAAAGACCCTTAAAAGTAAGCACAGCTTGCTTCATGACCATCAGATTTTCTGGTCACACTGTTTAGGTCACACTGAAAGGCCAGGGAGACGAGAGATTTCAGCTATACACTGAAGGAGATGCTTTCACTGCGTCCAATCCAAAACACAGGCAGTGCTTTGCACAAGGCCACTCAAACATATTTGATATAACTGTCCATCTCATTGGGCACACACTCAAAAGGCCATGCCTGGAATGGAAAACAGAGACACACAGGGAGAGAGTGAATCTAGAGCAATAACAGACCTTTCTGTGAACTACTATCTGCTCAGTATAAGGCTTTATTGCATTTCCTTAAAGGGCAACATCAACCAGTTTTGGTACAATACATTGCGCAAACTGCTCCCTTAACTGCACTGCAACGCGTTGCGTGAAAAGGGCACTGTGTTGGCTGAAGGACAGGACTTCCAGGCCATGTGGCAATTGACTGTGAAGCTAGTGAGCGCTGTGGCTGCCCTGCCTTGCCTTGCTTGTTCCACAGGCCCAAACACGGGCAAGAGTCTCCTGTGAGTTGAAGGAAAAGCCCAACAGAGGGTGGTGACTAAGCAGACTAGGCGGCGGAACCAGCCGCGTCGCAGGGAAAATGTCAGGTCTGTGTAGGACTGATTCACGCTGCATTGGCTACAGTGCGTGTGTGTGTGTGTGTGTGTGTGTGAAGGGGGGGGGTGTTGTTGAGTCATCGCCTGACTGCCTGACATGGTGTCACGGGGAAAGCCTGTTGCCAACCCCACACACCACAACTCCACCCCTCACCCCCCCCCCCCCCCCCCCAACCCACCTCATCCCACTGCATCTTCCCGCGCATCGCTCGCGCAGCCATCCACCGTCACATTAAGACATTGTTTCAATGCTAATCCCCTGCACACACACAGACACAGTGTTCCACCTCTCTCTCCACTCTGCCACAACGACGCCAGCATTCGCCACAGTGTCTGCCATTGTGAAATGAAGACCCAAACAAGCTCAAGCTCCCCTGGAGGTGTCTCACCCACCATCACTGAACGATGCAGCAGAATCTATTTGGGAGTTTAGTGAAAGTATAACAAAAGATGGGAGGGTGATGGGAAGAGGGGTAGCTGTGGAGGGAGCATCAGGTGTCCTATAGACTCTCATTAAGCAAACA
This sequence comes from Tenualosa thibaudeaui, assembly GCA_027481765.1. NCBI lineage: Eukaryota > Metazoa > Chordata > Actinopteri > Clupeiformes > Clupeidae > Tenualosa > Tenualosa thibaudeaui. Next base: position 14,208,692 of record JAIFZK010000007.1, read on the forward strand.
AAGGCTCCGTGCTCCCACTGGGGATGCTGGTTCAGGCCTCAGCAGGCATGACTGACAACTACAGTGCGTCCCAACCCTGAATCCCATTAAGGAAACACTATGCGGCCTGGTAACAATAGTTAATGTCCTCAGACAAAGATACTGAATGGTTTTATATCACAAGGACACGTGATATTACACTATAATTCCAGACCTCCAATTTCAGTGTACCACTAATTGTATACCTTATAACAGTCAGTTGAATGTAGTTTCATTATGAATAACATCAAAATGTTCTTTCTTCCTGTAGGGAATATCCCCATGTTGTATATCACAGAATATGTACCTTAAACCATCTCCAGTGTCTTATTCCCTACAGAGGAAAACACAGGAGAGCTTAGGAACTGCGTGTCTATCAGCAGAGCAGCAGATTTTCAGTCCATTGGGTAGTCAAACGACTGGAGGGAAAGCACCCTTAATTATTAATAGCCCTGATCTTGCACTGGGCGGCCATGTGACGCCTATATCTTTTATTCAGCGCCTCCAATCCCTGCAGATTTACCCACAAGAAAGGAAAGGCACGTCCTCTGCCATGTTTTCACAGTATGCTGGGTGCAACAGGAGTGAACTGATGCAGAGCAGATGAGTTTATGCGTAAGCTGGCATTGGCAACCATCAATATATTCATAGAAATGATATAATTATTTAAAAGGTAAACTACTTAGGGGCTTTACTCTGTCTGTCAATGCACAGTCTTAGCAATAATTCAGTATGGTCATCTTAAGACCAGGGGGACAATTGAGTATAAATATACCATCAGGGACACAATTTTAATTATCATGTTGTGTACACTCATACACACATGGCAGTAGTAAATGAGTTATGCTGACCTAAAATAGCAAAACACAAAAATAAACAGTGTGTTTCCAGCTGTTGGCCATTTGCTGGAAGTGGCATTTCCAAAGAAACATGATCACAGAGTAAAATCTAGCCTCAACTTGAGGAAAAACATAAAAAAATAGGATTACAACATATATGTGTGTGTGTAGTGATGTGGGGACACAGTTTCACTTAACTGTCAGTCATTTGATGTGGACACACTGTGTATCTGGAGCACATAGAACACACCAGATATGTGTATCGCTACTCAGTACCCCACTCAGTTTGTTTTAGTCTGACCTGTTCCAAATATTCTTAAAAAACGGCACTGTGGCATTGCGTGTGACTTACATCCTATTGGGGGTTGTTTCTAAGGAAAGGTACTCTACAATGCTGTATATGTGTTTTTGTAATACGCCTACTCTAATTGAAGACTTGTTGTTAATCTAAACTATAAAATCTAAATGCATTCAAGCATTGTATATTACATCAAGCCAATTTCATGAGCGCATTCCTCAAGGCATGTGCTATATACTGTATCTACATTGCAGGTTGTTCATGAGCGTTTTGTGGATGTGAGACAGGACTATCTGAGAAAGAATTCTCCAGCAGTGACAAGTGAGGGCCATCAAGACTCAGAAATCCTTGAGGAGCAGCATTTTCATTGCATCATGTCCCTCAGGAGTTTGGAGCATCATTAGGACAAGATGACACCCTTCACCCAGGACCGGCATTTTTCTTCCCAAAGCTGTCTAATTACTCTTCCTCGCCATTATTTCTCTTCACTTTTTTTTCAGAAGGATGACACATTCTTTAAAAAAAGGACAAGTAGTTTCCTCACAACTCGAAATGTATCTTTGCCGCTTCCTGTTTCAGTGTAATACTGCAGCCATTTAAGAACATCTAAAGTCTCAAAGGAGGATTAAAACATTATTCCCTGATGTCATGTCTGTGTTATATTTACTGTCACTGAGTTATGCAATTGCCCCTCATCTCTGGCATTGCACCAATCGGGACAAATCCCCCAACCACTCTAACACCACCCTTCCCCCCTCCCAATAATGTGCCGTATTGCCCTAGATCAACAGTAACAGGGCTGAAGTTCGTGAAAATTAATCCACACATAACTCTGCCAGACTTAAACCCCACAGATTAGTATGACAGTCAGTGACAGCCGGGCAGGGAGCTGAATAGCAGATCAGCAGCATGCATGCTAGTTGCTGCTGGCCCTTCAGCTGATATATCGTAGTGGCAGTTTTGGAGGAGAACGAAGGACTCACAGCTCCAAGGCAATTCAGGATCCATGTAACTTTTACTTTTCCAGGTAATGCTGGATAACTGGATACTGGATGTTATCAATCCACCCAACTCTAGACAGCAAGCTTTTCTGGTGAACCTGAACTTCTGAAGCTTCACCTGTGATAAGGGCACAGCATCAATCAAGGTCATTGGTAAAGGTTATGCACTCTTGGTAAGGAAAGGTCAAGGTCATGGTTTATTCATACCAATGCATAAGGCAGATGAGTGTTCCATCGTCACTTGGGTTAGCTGGAGTTTGAAGGGACTAAAGATATTTGACAGCACACTGCACTGAAGATCTGTCATTGTTAACCATACAAGCTTAGCAGACAAGCCATGGACTCAATTAAGCACTAACCTACCAGTTGAAGCCATGCAGAATCATGTCTTGTATACCACTGAAAACGTACAACCTTGAGAACTATGACTGCTAAATAGGTGTCTTCACACTATAACATAACTCTTTAACCTCACAGAAATGGCACAGATGATCTAAACTAGCTGATGTACATGTATGGACATGTGCTAAATGGCTTCAAATAAATATATCCATGCATGGCATTGACAGCTCTTTCACACAGTGTAAAGACTCTCCTGGCTGCCAACGGCCTTGACAGAGTGTCTGTCTACTCCTTAACAGGATCCGCCTGTCATGCCAACTAAACAGCGTTCCAAAACCAGACACCCACTGCCCTTGTGTTTTAAGGTGACATCTGGAGAAAAAATGATGTTGTGTGTGTATGTGTGTGTCAGTGTGATTGTTTCATTCAAACAGCAAAACCTAGAAAAGAGCTCAAGATGCAAACGCAATCATATATGGCTTCATTTCATTCAAGTGCTTTCAGCTAAGCTAATGCATTCAAACAGCAACCCACAAGTTCAGCAGCTGTCCATATCAATCTGTAACACATGTAGTATATACAGGAGCATAATTAGGTTTATCTTTGGTACAATATTGATCAGTGGATGGGACAGTCGATATATACCATGTAGAAACTACAGGCAGAGAGGAAGCAGATTTTGCTGGAGTATGGAGGGACCAACAGCAGACGGGCGAGAGCAGACAGGGTGGGAGGTTCAGAATGGCTTATCTGCTTCTTATTCCACAGAGTGATTAAAGCGCTTTTCTGACCTTCTGGGATTCACTGTTCCAATCCAGAAGGACATTCTGAGCGTGCGCACACACACACACGCACACACACGCGCACACACAGACATACACACACACAAACACGCACACACACACACACACACAAACACACGCGCACACTCTCTCTCTCTCTTACATGAACAAAACAAACATCTCCCCCATAATGTTACCATACAAAAATCATCTGACAACAAACTCATGCCCTCTCCCAGTCTCTCAGAGCAAGGCCAGGACCACACAGTCTGATAACATAAAGGGTACATAAAGCCATCCACCCTTTCCCCCTCTGAACCAAAAAGATTTTTTGGGGGGCATTTCACTGTATCAGTGGTGGCCCAGAATATGTAGCCTTGGCACAGACAAAGAGATGAATAGGCTTGTCATCAGAGTGGCTCATCGCACGTGTGAACAGAATGTCTGATTGCCTCTGGCATTCCAAGGTAAGGGAGAGTGTGATCACTTGGTGACATTTCTGCGTACAGTCGCGGCCATGTTTGCTCTGTTGCCCCCACAGCAATACCAAAGGCTTTTTTCCCACCGTTCTTTCTTTCCAGGGAAAACAGCTATGTGACCTTTTGTAAAGGGTAAGTAATGTGGCATTCCCTGGAGATCCTGACACACGCTCATGGACACACGCGCACACACACACGCACGCACACACACCACACACACACACACACACACACACACACACACACACACATTTAGGCTTCATGGCTGTTTGCTTTTCCTAAGCTGGGGCAAAATTAAGTAATGATCTTATTTGTCATACACAAAAGGATTTGCTGCTGTGAGACAAAGCACTGTTCCAACGCCTGGGTTCCCAATTTTGTCATTTCTTTCTTTCTTTTTTTTTCTTTCCGTACAGTGCCCTCTACAATAGTGCCCTCTTAGATAACCACCAAAGGACATTTGTGTCGACTCATTAAATTATAAGAGACAGGAGGACCCAGTGAAAATGCAACATGATTTGTCATCTGCTCCATAATATTAGGGCTTCCCAAATCACCAGTCCGGTTGGGTTAGCATAGGCTGCCACTAACTCAAATAGGAGGGGAAAAAACACACCTCACCAACCACAGCACTCTCTCTGTTTACATTGCAGGACTATTAAAATAAGAACTCTCTGTCATCATAAGAACTCTTATGATGACAAACCCACGAATGGACCAAGCAGTAACCAAAAGGAGTCAGTCACGCACGCGAGAGGAGTTTTTCAGGGACAAGGAGGTTGACAGAAGTGAGTTGGCTTGAGTTATTTCCTTGGTGCTTTGTCTGTGTAGTGGTATAGCCTGCCGTTATGCAGATATTTGCACTGCAGTCTAAGCAAGTTCTCTGAGGATCTAAAACTCATTAAAACTCTGACAGGGGTACAAGGAGTTGCTGCACCAAACTCTGTAGGCTTGGGGCTTTGGTGCCTAAATTTATGTTTATGTTTGTGTATGTGTGTGTGGGTATAATGTCAGAGTCATTATAACAACAGATTTTGATAGTGTACATCACAGCACACATTTCTTTTATGATCAAATACACAAATTTGTGTGAGAAAAATTGACAAAATTCTAGGAGAGAGCCACCCTACAGCCACCGTGCCAAAGTCCTCTCTCCCACCCAGTCTTTCCGAGCCCTTTTGATGTGGCATGGCTGTATTGAAAGCTGTTCACACAGACACAGTGAGGCCTCTTCTCTCTGAAGCAAGGACTCTTTGTGGTGTTGGCGTTCTCGGTAATCAAATGACAAGGGCTATTTGACCATGCTTTATAATTGGTCACTATTCCATGGAGTGACAGACTGTTTCAGAAATTTGCTGTGGTGTCAGTTATAATGCCTACTGTGACTTTCAGTAGACAGAGGGGATGTCAAGCATAAATAATTCCCAATCATTGGGGTCAGGTTTATGAAATTCAAATATACAGGGTAAGAGACAGTGAGGTTCCCTTGATTTACAAACGATGGGTCCATCAATGGCTGCTGTGTGAGTCGAGGAATAAACGCTCATCAACTCACTTAAAGCATCAGAAGACGTCTACACATTTTAACACTAGCCAGTACAAAGGTTTTAAACATAGAGCAGATAAGAAACAGTGAATGAGATGCGCTTCAGCTAGTTTGCCACTACAGCATATAAGCCGCACCATGTATAAAACTCAAGTTAGTGTTTTAGGCAAAAAAACATGTATTAACCTCACCCTTGTATTAACTTCACCCATGTATTAACCTCAGTTTACTAAACATTACCTATTGAATCATAATCAGATCAGATTAAGCAGAATGATGACAAGAAATGCAATCCTGTATATAGCCCTCACCTATGTATTGACCTCATAGATGACGAAATTTTGTCAATGTATTGACCTCAATTACAAGGCCAGTATATTCTGTGTACTTAATCACACTTACACAAACAATGACAACAATTTTGTTGAACTGCAAGTTGATGTAAGCATAACCTTTCAAAATCATTTAAACCGGTTATTGCGAAACTCTGCAAAGGATAATGTAAGTGGTGCAACTCACTTTGCCTGCATCAATCAAGCACGGTAGGTGTCGAGCCGCGACCGACCGAACACCCGCCAAACCAAAAACACATGAGGAGCCATGAAAATGAGGAAATTTAAAGGCCTGTAAACACAGCTCTGATTGCACACCAAACTAGCACGGCAGGTGGCCATTTCCAGAAAAACACGTCGCTTCCTGCATTCAGCCGCCATCCATCAGTGGCAGGTAATGCGTCTGCAGTTCTATGATGATCAGTGCAGACGCCACACTGAGATGACTGATTCTGAAGACACTCAATGTGAGTCATACAATCGCACAACCTTAATGGACATGAATGCTTGTTTAGACTGCAATTTATTCCAACTTAAATAACACATCTTCTTAAGAACCCAAGGAGGCTGCTGTATATGAGCAGCATACATGACAAGCAATATGCTGTAATTTACAGAATCCATACAAAAACCTTCACCATCATACCCTTAGCACTCTATTACTAATATTACCCATAATTCACCCTGGTAAAAAGGGGGTGTTTCCCAATTGTGTGAAAAACTTTCCAGTCACCCAATTCTCCTCCAACACTGTGTGAGCTGTGTTTTTTTTTTTTTCATCAGTGTTCAGTCACAATTCAACTGCTTTGTCAAGCCCCAGTGGGAGGCATCTCCATTAACATTTCAGTGGGATATTCATATCAATGACATTCTGAATTATCCTACACGGGGGGAGCAACCAGCCATCCACCTCTGACTCATCTGAACCAACCCATTAAAAATGAACACGCCAGTGGCCAAAACCATTAATCACCATGCACGAGTTATATCTCTGCCCTCAAGCAAGCTATCCTAAATGACAACAAGGACTGGGGAGAACAGTGGGTGACCTGCAGCAGAGCAGCTGCATAAGCTTCTCCACCACAGACTTGTATTTATTTAATACAATAGGGTTGCAAGCAAGCCAAATCACACCAGATTTCCATTGTTTCTACTGTTTTCCAATGTCACTTTCAGTTTTGAAATTATCATCCTCCTTTCTCTCTACTGATTGGTCCCCTTTTGGGGCTGGTTTTATAAACTGTATCTCAGTAAAATTAAAGTGAGCTTACACATGGGTGCACAGAGCCAGACCAGTTTACAGGTTCTTTTCTTAACCAGAATAATGTTGGTCCCTGGTTCACAATCAGTGTGAATGCTCCCAGCTTTAATCAAGAAACCATGCTCCATTGCGAAATGCTTTTCTAGGGGCCTCTGTTACAACAACATGGAAAGTCATTTCCATCCTCACTGAACAGGATCCATCGCAGCACAGGGTCTCCCGAGGAAGTTAAAGCATCCCAGAAACCAATTGGACAAAAAAAAATAACACTTCTCAATTCATTTTCTGAGGAACATTTCAAAGGCCAATTTTAGTCAACTCTGTCTTTCTCTCTCTCTCTCTCACTATTTCTCTCTCTCTCTTTCTATCCTTCTGATCTATTTTAGGAAACATTATTATGTGTTATCAAGTCCATTATCAGAGAGGTTTAAAAACGACCAGCTTTTAATTACGTGCGCAGACCAATTAAGTGGCACTCTTCCCAGGCTGAGGGCATTCCCAAGTGAGCAGGCACTGATAAGCCTAGGCCACATCTCTCCACTCAGATGCCAGGCAGCAGCACAGAGTCAGTGCTAGCCAGGATGTTAGGCAAAGCCTGTGTGTGCCAAGGTTCCTGTGACAGACTACTCAGGTAATCCACAAAAACATCCAAAAGTCCATCTGCGTTCCCAGAACGGCAGTACAGCATATTATGCAAACAGAATAAAAGTGTCCCAAGAACATAAAAAACTGTGGTAGGTCTTTTAGAGCCATTCAATAGAAAGAAAGAAAGAAAGAAAGAAAGAAAGAAAGAAAGAAAGAAAGAAAGAAAGAAAGGAAGAAAGCACCAGTAGAAGTAAATATGAGGCTCTGCCTTTTTCAACTTTTGTTCACTTGGTTGCTGCTGCTATGGTGTCACCCCAACATCCTCATTCTCAGAGTTAATCCCGTCATCTCAGACAACACCAGTGGACCACCACCAGTCCCTAAGGCTTATGTAAGGAAAGTGCATACTCTGGTCTATGAGTTTGTCTTGCACAGCAGTTGGAAGCCTGAGGGGATGGAGTGCATCGCACAGGCAGAGGTGGGTAAAGAGAGACAACCTGCCGCCAACCTCTTTACCCACCATGTCTTTCTGAATCTGGGCTGGAACCATCCATTAGATACATTTGCGTTCATGAGCTTAACAACCCTCCACAACCTCACACTGCCCAGTGCCATGGCTTTTCTGCCTGCGAGGCTGAGGCATTTCAGAGAGAATAATGTCATCAGAGGATGACCGCTGCTCCAAAAAACTCAATCTCCCAGCACTACTTCCCCTGTCAGCATCACAGCCAGAGGGCCTTATGCACCATGGCCTTTTCTCTCCCTGTTACATTCTCTTGTGAAGATGGTCTGTCTTTCTCTCTCTCTCTCTCTCTCTCTCTCTCTCTCTCTCCCTCTCTCTCTCTCTCACCAAATTCATTCAGTCTAATCAATCTCATTTGTTCTTGCCTTATCTCTTCCTCACTCTTCATCTTTTTATCCTCTCTCTCTCTCTCTCTGTCAGCAAGCTGCAGCAAACTAGGAGAGCCTCCACATTTCAGTGCACATCAGACTGACATCTTCAAAGTTTTCTTTAAAATACTACAGCTCAAAAGCACATAGAGCCATGAGCACACACACTCGCACACACACATACACTGGCCTCTCAGCTAAGAAGACACCTGCAGCCGTCTCCCAAATCACTGTAAGGGATTGATTTGAAAGAACAATGATTCCTGTCTACACTTCAAGGGTTCTTTTAGGAGTGCAAAATATATAGTATCAAAAATATGACAATTGCCCAAAAAGACTAAATTGGTTAACATTACATTCCCTGAAATCAGCCAAGGAACTCTCTCTCACTGACTGACTCACTCACTCACACACACACACACACACACACACACACACACTGCCTAACTGTTGGCAAATGTTGTTTATGGTGTATGATCATAATTACATTTTTGCAGTTAAATAATTCTGATGGGTTGGTCTATAGTAAGCGTCTGAGGGTTTTTGTCATTACTCAAATATTTGCACAAGCACAACCAAAATCAATCAGTGTCTGAAAATGTCTGAATTCCATTAAATGAAAAAACATGCTTGAAGATCTGTAATAAGCCTCTTGGCTGTATGAGATTTCTACTGCTCCTCACTTCTGGCCAGTTTCCGTGCTCTTGACAAGCCCCTCCTCTTCATTCAGCCAGTAAGCAATGAAAATTAACCAGCTCCAGCTTATTTACTAACCGCAAAGAGAGATTGCTGCAATTACCCCAACAAAAGATTTCAGTCTTGTCCCAAATTATTTTCGACTTTTTTTTCCATGGAGCAGAGCTAATCCAGCTTCCTGAATAAGAAGCAGCCACTGGTCACACACAACATCAAGACATCTTCCTGTCTTCCTAACAGGCTACAAAGAAACTTGGCTCTGTGCAGTGATATTGCTTCCATAGCAACGTTCTCAAGATACACCACACAGTATGAAATAGAAAATGTATGTGGACACAAAAAAAGCCTGGATAAGTGGTGCAACTCCTGAAGATGAAATGGAGATGATCTCACACCAATCTAAGCCTCCACTGCCATGCGGTCTTGCTCTATGCCCTGACCGTTAGGCCTTTTCTGTCTGTGGAGAAGACAGACCCAGGTTGTTATGCAGTTTAGTTCTGCACAGAGACCTGAGTGCCCACCCTTTTTGGAGTATTTATATCCTGCGGTCTCTATGAATATTTAACAGCTGTGAATATGATTTATGGGATTCATAAGGTAAGATGTTAACCAGCTTCAATGCCTTTCTAGACTTTCCTTCTAGTGTGTACTCAATCATGCCAGACTTATTTTCCTCGTTGGGTTCGCCCAGGCATCTATAACTAATTTAAATGCAACCCGTCCTGATTTTCCTTGCTTTAAAGAGCTACATTTCATCATTTATACAGTAATACTCAGCAGAAAAAAAAGTTCTTGCGAAAGAATTTGCATCAGGCTAAGTCAGGGCTTTCTCCTGCTTTTAAAGCCAGTAAAAGGCTTTGATTTTGGGCTGTTGAAGAGGAAGAGCTCAGAAGTAGCCTTTAGAGGATGACAGGGCTGGACCACAAACTAATTTTAAGACTCATTTAAGAGTCTTAATATGGTGGAGTGCTGCAGTCCACAAGATCTTGCATGCTTGGCAAAAGTCAGAGAATAGGAAGGCACAAAGCATAACGTATAAACGTAGTAAAGTATACTGATATAGAGTACTGATGCTTCTAACACACTTCCTGTTCCCATTCCTGTTTCACTTTTTCACCATAATGCAGTCTTTCTCCACCATCTCTCTGCATTTCACTCTAGATTCTACACTAAATTTAAACACTTGTCACATTCATGTTTCCGATTAGGAGGTGGATGTCAGAGGGGTATTTTATTAACTTTCCTAGCTTGAATGTTGAGCAAATGGGACTTACTAAAACTGATTGAAGTACAGCGCATCTTCTGCTATGGACGGAGTCTCACCAATAACAGTGACAGTCAGAAGTGACTGAATCAGGCCAGCACATTTGAACAGCATGCAAGCAAGAGAGGAAGAAGGAGATTAGCTGTTGAGTGAGGTCTCACTGAGTGGAACCAAAGATCATTGAATACTAACCAAGATAGAGCAACATAACACGTTACAATGGGAGCAAACGTGAAGTTTGTTCCGGTCTCCATAAGTGGGAGTGTGACATAATATCACAATATGAACTTTTCAGTAATCTTCTGTATATGAGGGCTCAACTCTGGTTGACATGAAGGGGGATTTTCTTCCGTCCCTCTTGTGAAAATTGAACATGCATTGTTTGTGTACGTTTGTGCCCCTTGCTCTGCTTTCACCCTCACTGGTGGAACCCAGGTGTACTATGGGATGAAAACCTCTCGCTTGGTACTCATTGGGGCACCCCACAGGCATCGCTGCTGTTCTGAGGGGGCGTCAATAGTGGCACCAGAATGCTGTCAATGTGTTCTCCTGCCTTCTGCCTTTCTGCATGTGCACTTCTTCCTCCATCCATGACTATCAGTGTCTCTATGTTCTACTTTCATCAGACATCAAAGGATGGGTGAAGATGTAAAAGAAAGAACATGTTCCTTACAGCATAATATAGAGGGTTTAGCTTGGTGCAGCCTGATATAATCATAAGAGGAATACAGATACACATGGACACAGGCAAACAGACATACAGGTAGACAGACATTCTCTCTCTCTCTCTATGTCTATGTCTATTGCCATCAACATCTTTCTGTCCTCTTTCATGATTAAAAACTTTGCACTTCAATACCATCTTTGAGCCATTACATCTTCATAGCATAGTCTAGCAGGTGCATTACCATTTGGGCACTCACCAGTGAAGAGTACCACTGAACTCTTACATCCTGGTGAGAGACAGACCAAAACTAAACAGAGTGGGGAGACAGGAGCACTGGAAATACTGTACAAAGGTTGGGCACCCAGATCAGGTAAATGGTAAATGCCTCATAGCACCCAAAGCCCTTTTTATGCCACATGTTCACCCCTTTCCACACTAGGGTTGTGAAAAAGTGACACATACCAACTGATACTACATTTATTTATGGATTTAGGAGGCACTTTTATCCACAGCCACTTACATTTTTCTAACTATCAATTGTTCAGTCTCCCCTAGAGCAACTTAAGGTTAAGTGCCTTGCTCAGGTGCACAACGGTGGCAGCTGGGATTTGAACTTCTCAGGCTACCCCACCCATAGAAATACTAGAAATTTGTTTTGAATTACAGTACATACCTGTTTGCAACAATATTGATACCAACTGTTCCATCTTTGCGTCCTATGGCTGACACACAATTTCATGGACATACACCACTACACCAACACAAGCCTTCCCCTCATTAGCAGCTGAATCCATGGCACCAAAGTCGCTGCTGAAGGGCCTTTGTAATTCGCTATAGCTGAAAATGCCTTTTCCATTCCATGGTATTGAAAAATAATATCAAGTATTGAGTATATTTTTGGGTATGGGTACTGAGTTTAAAATTCTAGGATTGTGACAACCCTATTTCACACACACTATACACCAATGGCAGAGATTGCCATGCAAGGTGCCAACCTGCATATCAGCGGTTGCTTCAGGTTCATTCAAAGATGCCAGGCTCAAACCTATAAACCTCCGGTTACCAAATTACTTCTCTGCCTTCTGCACCACCATTGCATGGCTACACACAGCACTGCACACCAAGTGGGGAGAGCGGAAGGCTGGTTGACCTGACCGCATAAGTCATCCTGTGGTTAATCTGTTTGTGTGGAAGGGAAGATGAGGAAGAGAGAGCCTGGAAGCTGACGATGCAGTTTGCCACAGGATCTATCCCTTCTAAACGCAAGCTCCTGCTATAGAAATCTGTAAAGTAGCACAACAGCAGAGGAGCGACACAAACCCCATAAATGCTGATCATCAAAACATACTTTCAGCTGCATCTACTGCAGACTGAGTTTTTCAGGAGACAGATTTTATATGATATGATTTCATATGATGTGAGATAGAGCCTTGCTATAACTGATGGGGATCTGTTGAGTCATTCAGAACCTAAATGAAGCAGCCAATCATATTTTCAATCAGAAAAGAACATAGACAGCATAGAAACCAATCTAGTACCTTGGCAACCAATTTAAATTCATAAAACAGTCTTTCAAAATTCAGAAAATAGCCACTTAAAAATCTAGCTTATGGTTGAATATCACTCTTTCATTGTCACTCATTGTATACAACCTAACCATGTAATATTCTGCAAATTCCCACTATACTTTCTACAGAATAGTCTGGAAATCTGCTCTGCTTGATGCAACTACTGCTTGATGCAACACATACACATACTCTCACGAAACTCTTGTTTTCATACACCAAGCTCCAAATTTGTAGCTGGGCTAGCGCCTTGTAGTGCTTCTGCTAAATATCACATTTCGCTACAGCACAGTCAGGGATCTCTCCAGTAGCTTAGATTTCCTCCAACAAATTTTTGGCTGGCCAATCAGCGAACAGAGGGCTCTGGCATGCCCAATATCTGCCCACAAGGAAGGAAACGTACACCAACTGAGGGATCCCAGACACTTTGCACAAAGTGAAATGATGTGAAAGCATTTGATGCACCAGGCTACACATTTGCTCAACAGAAAAGCACTTTTCTAATCAGATTGGGGGTTAAACATAGCCAGTGTTAAGGTTCACTGGGTAAAGCAATTCATCTAATAAGAAAGTGGTGCGTTTCACTGTAATATCTTGAGCTCAGACAGCTTGTTAACCCTTCACCCCAAAATGGTACTGTCCTATGCCTGTGTCTTCTGATGGACTGAAGAAGACACGAATAGATGAAGCCAGAGTCTGCTGATCCCCAACTTCATCCAAGGTGTTTGAACCCCTTTAAAAAAATCAGGAAAACAAGCCCTCCAGTTTCAGAGACACAACAGCGAGCGTAATTACTAGAGATTATTGAGTTCGCTGTGAGCAAAGTCTTTTTTTTAAAACCATGATTTCCTGTTCAATGAAATGGTAATTAAACATGTATTACTTTATTTGAAACCATCACCATTAAAAGGATTCTGTATGTGTGAATTTTGGTGTCCTTATGCCTTAATAGATTAATAAAAACATAAAATTTGTTGGATTTGTTGCAAACACACATGTAAGAGGTATTAAGGCAATTAAAACTATTTATTAAATTTACCTAAATTCGTCTCAGAAATTAACTTTATTATTATTAACTTCCATTAATATCCTTTAACTCCAGCAATGCTTTGAGGAACAAATAAAGACACAATATTTAAATGGTATTGTGCCTCTAACAAAGGCAGACAACTGATCCAGAAGAGCAGATCAGGTCTGAATTAACACGACAGCAACAGCAGCATGATTGCTCAACATTTCTCAACTTTTTTCATTTTTTTCAGCCACTTCTGAAGCCATATCTTGCCAACTTTTGGTGCAACTGTGAAGTCAACTTGTTCCATTGACATGACGAGATAAGATGAGTCCAGGCTGGGCAGTAGCTTGACGACTCCAGGGTTTAGTCTATTTATAGCTCCCCCTGTGAAAGCTACTAGCCAGAGTGATGTCCTGCTGCACCAAAGAAACAAGATGACTTGACTGGAGCTGCTGATACCTGCTAAATTTTCTGACTGCTGCATATACCCAGACTACTAATTATTCCATTAACATCTTATGTGCAGGCCAGGTTGAAAAACCTCTATCATACTACATGTGAGTGCAAAAAAAATTACAAAATAAGAATTGCAAGCTATTTAATCCACTAAATAGCTATAGCATTAAGACATATGGATTGGTGGAATGACCAAATAATTTTTTTTCTGTACAAATCAGGATTGTGAAGAAAAAGTTAGTAATAGAAGTCATTTAGGGACAAAACCACATGAATATTCATGAAGCTTCCCTTGCTTTGACAAATGAAACCTGGAATGAGGGATTCTACTGAGAAAATTTATGAGAGAGATTTCTAAAATGCAAAAAACTACAACCTCATGCCAAGGGGTGCACTTCAAGTGAACTGCACCGTTGGATCTTACAGCAGTGCGCTAATAAAACAGTTAACATTGATTCTGGAAGAGTGGCGAAGAGCTGGCATCTGCTTGATTGTCTTCATCAAAGACAGAGTGCAGTGCGTGTGTGTGTGTGTGTGTGTGTGTGTGTGTGTGTGTGTGTGTGAGTAAGAGAGAGAGAGACATGAAAGGTCAATAAAAGAGGTCTGATGTGTGCCAAATGGGCAGGTGCCCACAGAGACCCAGGTTTGAGTCTGACCTGATATCATCTCACCCCAGCTGTCTACCACTTGATTCCTCTTTCTCCTCAGTCCTATCACAATAAAAGCAAAGATCTAATATAATATAAGCTATATAATATATAATAAATAAAAAATAAAAAGGCTGGCTTCAGTGCTGGGGAGACACCTCTTTAGCTATTTATTAACTGACAGATAGTCTTCATTAAGATTCAGGAGTCTGTCTAACCGAATGGCACAACGCATTAGTCGCTTACTGCAAGCCCAATGATAAATCAATAGCCAAATACTTTTTTGGACATTGCGGGTGTGAGAAATCAGACACTAGAGGGCAGGACAACAGATTTGCCAACGCAAGGCCTCTTGTGTCCTCTACAGATGCCTGAGCTTAAACAGTATGTACACATCAGCAAAGTATCGTTTAACGTAAGGAAATTCACTAACGCCCAGTAAGCATGTAAGACAATCCCAATTAAGGAAGTGTAATTAAGCTTTACTGAGCCAAGCAAGCCACCCAGGTGATGGTAAGAGTCCAAGACTAGGGCACCTTCTCTGGAAGACTTTGGGCCTTCCCATTACACCAACGCCCTAACTGAAGCAGTGATAGGGAGACAAAGAGTGACCCTGTTCTAGTGATGGAGTGAGGTGGTGGCAAAGGAGTGACACAAGAGTAAGCCATAAAGAGCACTGAAAAAAAGTGAGAAGAGATGGACTGAGTTAAGGGAAAGGATGACCATGGGGGAAGGGGGGGGGGGGGACAAGAGAATAGAGTAGATGGGGGAAAAGGATAGAACAGAGAGGATAAAAGGGAGGTGATAAGAGTGAAAGAGAGAGAGAGAGAGTAAGAGAGAGAGGTGGAGGAAGATGAGCACAAGACAGGCTTCAGCAGCACATTACTCTCATACCTCCGTCAATTTGTAAATTTTTAATTTTCATACCTTTCAACCACTGCATGCAGTGGTGCGTGCTGACATCGCCTTTCCTATTTTAGGCACTGCAACCACAACAGAATCGAGCTTACACAAGGAGGAGGCAGTGGTGGAGGGGCAGGGTGGGGTGGGGGGGTTGAGCCTCCAGGGAGGTGGTCTCTGTCACTGTCTCTCTGCACAGGGCTAGAGACGGGCATGACATCTGTGCATGGCTCACTTGCTTCGTCTGGACATCTGGACAGATGGCCATGCCCACACCTATATTAACATTTTATTCTCTCTCTCTTTCCTTCTCTCTCTTTTCTCTTTTTGTTATCTCTCTTTCATGCTTTCATCTGCCACTCCTCTGCTGCTTTTGCTTTTCTGTGCTGGCTGCTTTTCCAATGTTTTTTTCTATGCTCTTCTTTTTGTTTTTATTCTCCCTGTTTTCTCCAATCTTCTCCTATTCTCCCCCTGTTTTCTCCTATCCTCTCATCCTGTCCTTCTTTGTCTTTCCACCTGCCCTCTACTCCACTCCCCAGTCCTCTCCACCCTCACAATTATCATTCCTCATGGCTCCCACCCCTCTTCTGCCCTCCCTTTACCCCGGCCTCTCCTCTACATTCAATTCTTATTCCTCACCTCCTCCTCCTCCTCTCTCACAGTAGTCTCTCCTCTTCCTCACCTCTCCTCTTCCTCCCCTCTTCCTCCCTTTTTTCCTTCGCTCACTCGGCTCCCCCGTGCGCCACAGAAAGGGTGAGATGACTTGATGACAAGCGACAGTGGGAGCTAGGGTGTGAGGAGACAAGTCGGCCAGCAAGGTCACTGTGACCACTTCAGGACAGAGCACCACGCCCGCGACTTGCCTATCCCCATCCTCCTCCATCTCTCTTCCCCACCCACCTCCACCACCACCACCGCTGCCATCTTTATCTCCCTGATGGTCACCAGGGGAGGAAAGGAGAAATACAAGGTGAACCTTTCGGGAGGAGAAACACAATGAGAGGGAAGTACAGAAAGAAAGAGAGAGAGAGAGAGAGAAAGAGGAAAGAGGACCTCAGGGTCTTTCTCTCTCACCCACATTGGGTGAGAAAGCCCTCAGTACTCCTAAAGCTGTCTTAATCCCACCAAATGAATCTCTTTCTTCTATTTAACTTCCCCGTTACAGGCCTAATTGACAAATACTTCTAATCAAGTCCTAATCCCCACTCTGGGGGTGGATGGAAATCAGAGAATTTGCTTTATGATTCATTCTATTCCTCCTCTGACAGATACGGTGAGCTTAATCATTTGCTTTCCATTCAATTTTCATTTGTTTGGCTTACATTCAAAAACTCCAGGAAGAGCATAAAACCTACATGGTCCATGAGCGGTGACTATGCATGATGATTACTGCCACTCAGCTCAAAACAGCGAGTGGTTCATTATTCAACATGCCCGTGCCCTCCTACTGTGCAGAGGGCACAGCAAGATAGTCTCTGAGAGACATTCTGCGCACTCTTAGTCCATATGTGTGAATCAGCTGCTTGAGCAAATATGTTGGTCAGGCAGCATGTAGGCCAGCACACACATGCACACACACTCTCTCTCTTCGTCTCTTGCTCTCTCTCTCTCTCACACACACACACACACAGACACACACACACAAACACACACACATAAACAACATCTTTCTTTCTCTCTCTCTCTCTCTCTCTCTCTCTCTCTCGCTCTCAAATACACACACATACGCTCACACAGTAACACACAAAGAGCATGTTAGCCTGCAGGGAGAGGGAAGCGAGCCAGGCGCGAGACAGTGATTAAATGCCTGATCATTGAAGACCTAACCTTTCCTGAGGGTGCCAGTCAAACTGGGCTAAAAGCATCTGTGCCATAAACTTACCATGCCAGAACACCACTGCCCAAAGCCACCCTTTACAGCTGACAGACAGAGAGCTGACACGTCTTCCACATTATAAGATTAAAACTATGTCTGGAGTATACTGCAATTAAGTTGACTGGTTTTTAGCTGGTGTTTTTACCCACTAACAGTCCAGGTAGACCAATTGTCAGTCTGTGATGTTACCGCTGTGCCATCACGCCTGTGATTAACTATCTGAATTAATTAATGGAGAACACTCTATTGTGAATAATCATCACATACATACAAATGTTGCTCACGACAGTGACTGAGTGGATGTTGTGAACAGCGTAGCTGTAGCATAGGAAACTACAAGGGGACACAGTGCAACTTCAAGAGGCTATTTGAGCAGCCTCACTTGAAGCTGAGCTCTTCGACAGCTTTACGTCACCGCTCTGCCACATCTCGTTCTTCCTGAAGAGTCCTTACCTCAGATCAGCAGTCATCAGTCTCGAAAGCGGCAAAACCGAGCCCGACACACGTCAAGCTCCCCTTCAGAGACTTTCGTGCAAGCTCCACTAAAACTTCCTCATCCACCGGAAAACGACCCATGACACCCCAGCATGCCACCAGCGTGGAGCCCAAAACACTGATCCTATTAACAGCATGGAGAAGCCAGCCACTGAGATGAGCCACGGCTCTCCTTTAAAGTGCCTGAGCTCATAGACTGGCAAAAGGGGGAAACCAGATGAGTATTTCTTTTGGATTTACTTACATTTTCATTTCTCCCAACAAAAAAAAGTGTGCACTAGCAATTTCTTAATCCCAACCTAAGTATAGCAGCAAGGTCACTGCATGGTTCAATTTCACAGACTCTATGACGGCTCATTCTTCCATGTCTGTCAAACTACGAGAACTGCTTTGGAAGAGATGTCAAACTGTTCTACATCTTTTTGCATTTCTATCTTTATTGTCCCATTGCTCTGCATTAGTATGTCTATACCGGCAGTCAAACTGAGCGTAATACCACACTGAAGTGGGCCAGCTCGTAATGTCAGCCCAATGTCATTGGCATCGTGCACGGGAACCCCATGCTGGGGATTAGCACGACATGAAGAATGCTGAATGCCTGACTCCTCGGGTGGTAATTACTGTCCGAGTTGAAAGAGCTGCTCCTTCTGCAGTCTATACAAGCCTCATGCTGCAGTTCTCATCAGAAGCAGTGCTGGAGATTTCTTGTACCCCCCCCCCCCCCCACCACACACACACACTTTTCTCAACATTTATTGCCTTTCTGTCTCGTAAATACCAAGAGCAAGCCACATGTACAGGCATGATGGGAGGACATTAAGGATGACGGCACATTAGGGATGACTGTGTGTCCACCAACCAGGCCCAGAAGGGCTCCTAGGAGCCTTAGAATATTGGCCCAGGTCTTAGATCTCACCTCCCATCACATTGTCCAGTGACAAACAACAAAGAAACAACAACAACAGGCCCTAAACAAAACACTGCCCAGAACAAACTGAGTCATATCGATTCATCCACTCAATAGACCATGCAACCACTGGCAAATACAAGTGGATTCTAGCTGCTGACTTATGTGGATTACCATGATCTGCTTGATGGCAAACACCACTCTCATGGAAAATATTATGGCCATTTTGTAGCCATAGTCAAGATGCATTTCTCCTGATGGCCTGGATAGCAAAGACTGAAAAAAATTATAAATAATGAATTGTAGTTTACACTAACTGTTCCTAACCAGAAAAAATGCAAAAGAAAATGTCTGTCAGACTTCCGTTTTGTTTTTTTCTTAAACACCACATTCTTTCCCAGACCTTGGTTATTTTTGAACATGTAGAACCTTTAGACAATGGTCCTGCAAAGAAAATAACATTGGACCCAATCTTATGTCTTCTCTAGAGAAAAACAATGTCACTGAAAGCATCCATATTTCCTATGGTAATAAGAGCTAGAGATGTGTGAGCTACATTTTCTGTCCCTCTCACACAGCCGGTTTTTATGGGCCTCCAGCTGTCAGTCAGAGCGGCTCGGCTGTTCTGTCCCCCATCCAATCTTTCTGAGTGGAATTCAGGCTTCAGAGTGCAGCTTTGTGCTTGAAAGCAGTGTAAACAGACAGAGGGACATAGAGACAGACAGACATTGAGACAGAGACATAGAGACAGATCTTTTCCTTCCAGGGCCCTGAATCTCTGGTGGCAGGGAGATGGGTAGATAAGAGAGCGCAGCATAGCACAGCCTGCTGAAAACCAGAGAGAGAGAGAAAGAGGGAGAGAGAACTATAGACAGAGAGAGAGTGAGAGAGTTGCATGACGCCGCACCGCACAGCTGGGGGAGCACTGACGACACCCGCCGTTTCCATGGAGACGATGCGGCGCAGCCTTTGCAGACGGGACTCAAGGACGGGAAAATGTCATCCGTCCGATCTGCTGTTTATTGGGGTGTGGTGGAAGAGCATGACTCAACCCCTCTTAATGTTACTCTCAAGAACCTCCCTCTATCTTTCTTTCCCTCTTTCTCTCTCTCTCTCTCTTTCTGTGTTGTAACCATAGCTAGTCCTTGTCGAGCATGAACATGAGAAACAAAGGACTGTGATGTAACTCACTAAGATAAGTTAAAGAAAAACCCTGAATGTACACTTCTATCAGCAGTTTCAAAACACTGAATAAAATGTATAGGTTAATGCTGCTCTACCATAATTGCAATGTACGTTCTGTACGATAAAAAAAACTGCTTTGCACAGAAAAATCATGACTCAGGTGAAGTGTAAAAACATTCCGCTGAACTAATCATCTTTTTCAGAATTAATTACAGTAAAACAATAGAAAAGGTCCTGTGAAGAGGAAGTTCTCAAACATCAAGCATTGAATGAAACAACCTCTAAACAAATGTCACCAGGCCCTGTGTCCACAGCATTACACAGGGACTTGTAATGCCACTTAAGTGTGTAACTCAAAGCAATAGTCTGGAGTCAGTCAACCCATAACCCTGCTGTTCATGGTTAACGAGTGCTGTCGGGAAGAATAAGAATGAGAATATTTGGTTTGATATTAAGAATAATAATATAAAGAATAAGAATGAGAATATTTGTTAGACCATATAGCAAAACAGCAGCCAACGCTAATTAAGGAGGGCAATGAAACTTAGTTTCAGTTTTATTTTCCCAACTTGACTGCAACTCCAAAGAGCCAGGCTCGCTGGTATGGCAGTCAGAGCACATATTCAACCGTGGTGACGGTAGTCTGTTACACCTCCCTCCCCCCCGGGAAGCGCTGCACGCACACTGGTGTTGCTCACACATCCACCTGCTGTATTCTCCCATCCCAGGATTCCCCACACACTCGTACTTTGGGAAAAACTCCTGATGGCCTCACAGCAGCCATCCCGCTACTGACAGCATATGTTGCAGAGGGAGAGAGCAGTGACACCACTCCAGGGTGCCAAATGAGCAACATGACCACAATGCCAAAGAGCCATGCTCATTGGTATAGCAGTCAGAGCGTATACTCAACCGTGGTGACGGTAGTCCATCACAATCACCATCATCATCAACTTCTGGTGACCTCTTGGCAATGTTGGATGAATGTGGAGTTTGTGGCTGAAAATGGTTCACCTGCCATTTTTGTTCAATCTCTCAATGTTTCCCACCTTTTTCCTTCTCACCTATGCACACTCCCACAAACAACACAGCCTGACATCCAGAAGCCATATCTGTGACTTTGACAATGACATTACCACTAAAGGTCTTTCGCTACAACCCTCATTTTCTGAAGTGACCCATTGAGGGCATATATCGCCTCCACAAAATGACAGCAATTTGGGGAGAATTGGAAGACACTGATCAGTCCACTAAAGGCACATTATGTATAACCACCTGCAGCAGCAGACACTGAAGCCTTTGGGTAATAGCTGTAGCTGGTGAACCCGTCTCTGCTTGCCTTGATTTGCCAGCTTGTCTCAAGGCCTGAACCCACAGGAAGTCTATGTGTCGGTGTGTCGTTTTCGTGGACAGACGACAAAACTCCAAGGATCCGTCAGACGTCGTTTGTTTATATCCGAGTGGAAGGAACAACGGATCAGTGTCACTCAGGGGGAAATGCAACACTGCCGCCAAAACAGCAGCAAACCGCACAGAGAAGGGAGGAAAAAGCAGAACGGTGCAATCTGCCAAGTCCGGTCCTGGGGGAAAAATACATGTTGGGCTTGAGATGATAATTGAAAAACCATTATGTCTCCTTCTATGAATGGACCAAGGAAGCAGACTACATGTCAAACAGAGCATGTCGTCTGTAGGGGAAATGTTGTTTTAACTGGGCAGAGACAAGAGAGAGGGGAGGAGAGAGAGGGATGCCCTTGGAGGGGTGCACTTAGAGAGAGTGGATGAGCATTGTTCCATCTCCTTTCATGCCTTAGCAATATGCTCAAACCTGCATTTCTCAGGCTATGGAATCCAATCGGGGGCTTTGGTTAATGTGACATTTCTTGCCAACCTCTTTTGAGGGAGACTTGATAGATGTGTGACTGCCATGGCGCCGTTCAATCCTCAGCCCTTCCTGCATATTCAATCCCAGCTTTTGAAGACAAATTTTGAACGGGTAAGCACAAATGAATTACAGTTACACTTAAAAATCCGGCATTGCTGAGAACAATGAATAATTTCTAGGCTCCTCTTAGGTCCGCTCTATATTCAGAGCAACTGGGTTCAACGCAGGGTGCGAACCGAGGCTCTAAGTGAGATGGGACCAGGCTATTTCTGGACCCAGACACCTCCTCCTCTCACACTAAACGCAAGGTGCAATACAACGTCACAAGTAAATTGAGGTCATCTACAGTGACAGGCCAGGACAAAGGAGATGACCTCCAGTATTCCCCAGATAGCTATCCAGACATGCTATAGCAAGTTTGTGTATCTTTGACTAGGCAAGAAAACGATGGGAAATACCTCTCTCTCACTCTCTCTCTCTTTTCCCATCCCTCTCTCTCACTCTCTCTCTCTCTTTGTCGGAGATGGTGTAACATGCCTGCTGTAAAGCAGTGCACAAAGAACAGAATCAGTCTCCCCTTGGTGGGTTATCTGCATTCTGATCATGCCCCAGCTCAGCCTCCAACAGCAGACAGTCTGACGGAGGAAACAACAAAGGCTCGCACATATGGGCTGCTTCTGGTGAAGCCCAGATTAGTGTTAAAAGAACATATCATATCATATAACATGTCATAGCATAACATTAAATATATGCAGGACATTTAGATGCCAAACCAAAACAGTAACTGGCCTTTAAGCATTTTAAGGAATCCTCACTTTTTTGTTTCATGTTCAATAGTGGTCTGGATGCTGAGGTGAATTACTACTATCTGTGCATATTTATGCATTTGTGCTTCTTTACTTAAAACTAAACTACACACTAATTAGATAAGATTCTCAGTTATGTCCTAAATGACTATCTTACCTCTGCCCAAGGTACTGGACCCAACACTGACTCAACACTCTTTCAGACTCTCAAGCATTCACAATCAGCTTTTCATAGCGTTATTTTTTTCTGTGCAGACACACACAAAATCCATTTGGAAAAAACACTAAAACAATTCTGTGTTTTACTGCTTCATCACACGCCACCATAAACCAATGAGATTGACTCATTCGTCATTATTCTCTAACAGTAAGCCTGGCAGACAACCTCCCAAGACCCCTTTGGTTTCAATCATCAGTTCCATCTGCTCAGTCAGAGCAGCAACCACAGCATTATCTGAAATCAATCACCCAACAGTCATCTCCCGCATACTAACTACTGAAAAAAAGGTTACAGGTTAAAGAGAACGGAGAAAAAAAGAAGAAATGTGCGGATCTTGTGCAGGGAGCACTGAAAAAGACACTTTAGAGGATCCTGTTGTAAGTGAGACTGACCAATGGCCTATGACTCACAAATGCCACTGCCTTGTGTTAACTGTGTGTGTGTTTGTGTGTGTGTCTGTGTGTTTGGATCTGTGTGTGTGCGTGTGTTTGTGTGTTTGCATCTGTGTGTGTGTGTGTCATTTTGACAGGAGATAATTACTGAAATGGACAATCCCCAGTACCGCAGAGTGCTTAACAAACCTGATTAACACGTAAGACCCATTTTCATAATGAATCATGCGTTGCATAACAGCTCAAACTTTGAAATGCACGTTATTCGACCACAATCTATCTGGCTACCTGGCAGACAGAGAGGTAAAGCGGGTTCCTAAGTTCTGAGGCCCCAAAGCAAATCTTCCTCCGAAGGAGCTGCATTTGGGTGCCATAGAAACGATCTTGGCCCTGTCACCACATCTATAATTCATGGTGTTTTCTCCCATACATAATGCAGGGAAATAGCCGGCTGTTTTATGAGTGGAGGAATATGCAGTAATGTGATTAGTCTGGAATATTAACAGGCACTGCTACATACCGGCACTACCTCTCCATCATTGTTGCCTGTACCGTGGAGGGATCCTCTAGTGACTGCTAGAGTCAAACAGCTTTGGGGTTATTGTTGTGTTTTGGTTTGAAGCAAACGGTTACCTACTGAGTGAGATCTTTCTCTCGTCAGACTGAACCACTTAACAAGTCTCTGCGGAGCTCAGCATTAAGGAAAACAACAAAACAACAGCAATGAGGTAAAAGTAATGTCCAAAACCCTTAACTGTCTAAGAATTAAACATCTTATCAATGCAACCAGCAGGAGTAGGTAAGGAACAAACCCATTTCTGCCAAAATATGGCACTAGCTTGTCAGTACTCTAATAGTTTTGCTATGCCACTGTGTACTCGTTCGGTGCAAGGCAATCTGAGCAGGTTTCACCCCACATAAACGAAACTGGCACACAGACGTCCCATGACGGTGGTGGCACCGTTTAACCCTGCGCCAGAAGAGCGGCGCTCCAAGGCTATCCATAGGACAGCCATCTCTCCGGACCTGCTGTGGAGAGCGGAAGGACCTACTTTATAACCTGTTGGCCGCACGTCCTAAGGGCTGTGCTCCAATCTGTGTTGTCGCTGCTCTATAACGCACTCTCATTAATAATGGAGCCCAGTTAATGCCTGGAGTAAGTGAGCACTCAGTGTAGGGGCTCTAACAGGAGGTTGGACAGAGCTGGGGGGGAGGGGTGTCAGGGAGGATGTGGGAGGTGGTCAAGGACAAAAGAGCATGACTATTTTCACCAAAAAAAAAAAAAACTAAAATAAATAAACTGTCTAGCAGTGGGGACATGATTCCCCGTTGTGAAGCAGACATTCTCTTTTATTTTTGGCATAGGAATAACATCACATGACCCAAAATAGACAGAATTGTGAACTGCCTTCATTCCCACAAAGCTACAAAATGTTGCCAACTCAAGAACGTGATGCTTTTGTGACATTAAACCTTGACTATAAGCGCTTTGTCCTTCAACTTCCTTGACTTAAATGAATTCATAATCAATGATAAATCAACATAAGAAATGACAAAAATGCATTGTTGTGAGTCTGAAGCATTGTTTGGTTATGGCTGAGATCTTTGTGAAAATAATGAGGCAAGAACACATTTAATGACCTGTCAGCTTGAGACTAACGCAAACAAAACCTGCCAATGAAAGCAAAGACATTGGGAATTGCTTTCTTGCTGCCTAACAACACACAGCTCCAAAGTTTACTTTGGCTCAAAGATATGCAAGGACAACAACAACAACAAAAAAATAAAAATAAAACTACAGTTGGTGATGCCAGCAGGTTTCTTTATACTGTGAGAGGTGTGTGTTTGGTGATGAAAAGGGAGACTGTGGAGGCATCTTAGTGTGGATGTGACTCAGAGAGTGGTACTGTGCCGGTGAGTCACGCTCCACCGTCTCCATTCGCCTGGCCGGCCCGGCGCTCACCGATGGCTAATCAATGCCCTAGCGAGAAAGGAGAGGGTGGGGTGACGTGACTGGGTTTCAGTAAAATGCCAATTTGACTGTCCACGTCTCTGTGGAGCTCCTCCTGTCACGCCGAGATGAGACACGGACAGCAGCCACATCAACTCCTGTCTCTGGTGCCCTGCTAAATGGAGAGAGAGAAAAGATGACTGGGCTTTTCTTTGTCTTTCATTCCAAAATCCCTTCTCCACTCTAATTAACGACAGCAGAGCAGTTTGCCAGAGCCAGTGATGAGAGAAAGAGAGCGGGTGGGGTAGCCATGACTAAAATAAGTGAAAGAAGAAGAAAGAAAGAAAAAAGTGAGAACAGAATTAAAAAGAGAAAAAGAAAGGAAGAAAGAAAAGTAGAGAAGAAGAAGAAAAAGAAAATGAAAAAGCCAGAGAGAGTTAAGGGAAAGAGAAGAGGGCAGAAGGCTATAAGCCTGAGAGACAACTGATGTGCAGCACTAGCAAGAGCCTGTCAAGAGAAAGATGGGCTTACATAGCAAGATCACAGCAAAACGTGAGCAGAAATATAACACATGGTGAAGGGCAAGAATGAAAAAAAGAATGGCAATGAAAGAGAGAGAGAGAAAGAAAGAGAGAAACAGAGGGAGAGAGAGAAAGAGAGGGTTGATGAAAGTGGATCTGTGAAATAAAGTGTACCTGTTAAGCCTTATTGCACTGTAACCACAAGTAACAAAGGCATAAATGCTTTTCATCTCTGCCAGCTGCTTCAGGTGGCTTAGAGATGAGGCTGCCAAGGTGGGGCTAATTCATCTCGACAGAGCACTTCCACTTTACTTGGCATCATGGGAGATGTATGCCTGTGGGCTAAAAATAGCTTACAGCCAGTCTGGACCTCCAGCGGGAGCCACTCGGGACTCACTCACTATCCATGTGCATCCTAGTCCATCTCAAAACAAGGAGGGTCGTGCTGGTGTTCCATTTTAGCACCACCTTGTGGCATGTTCTGCAGTCCTCCAGAAAGGGAGGGAGCCAATCAGGCTCTGCCTGTGTCTATAATGTACCTGCTGAGATTGGTATCGGAAATTAAAATGATATCAGAAAGCAGCCCTAGCGCCCAGCTACAGAAACAGCCAATGTGTTTTAAAAAAATAAAGCAGGATTTTTTTCCTCAATAAAACAGGAAAAATATGTTTATGGGGAACCATAATTAGGGTGAAACAAATAGTGTAATTATACATGCTGCAACACAAGGCTTTTAAGGTAAAACTGTAAAAGTCATGCATAAACACATTAAAAAGTCATCAAAAACAAACAATTACGTGAAAAAAAGAACCCACATTTTGCACCATATTTTTCCAGCCAAACTCTTTCTTCTGAAAGGCACTTTTGGCTAACCCAGGGTTAAATCTCTTTGAGGCACCAACAACAACAGAACGGCAACACAAAGAAAACAAGGAAGGAAAGAGGGGAAAAAAACGCCTCAAGCCAATAAATCTGCCCTTTCCCTTCAAATGACTGTGAGAGATTGGCACTGGGCCTGGCTGCCAAGCAGACTTACATTTCCCCAACGGCACACGCCTCGAGCCCCAGGGAGTCCCATTGAGTGTGTGAGTGTGAGTGCGTGTGTGTGTGTGTATAGGGGTGGGGTGGGGTTGGGGGGTGGCTTGGAGAAACACTTCAACTGCAGCTAAGGCAAACCCCCACAGACCGCCATTCTCTGTCCATATGGCGCGCCTCTGATGCACCCCTGAGTCCCCAATCTCTGCCTTTAGAAGCTTATTCACTAACTGCTCAAACTGCTCCAGCCATTGGGCACCTCACTGCCAGGCTCCATGAACAACACAAAATCCTACAAACATAGAAATACACAAACACACACACACACACACACACACACACAGTGATACAGGCACACACACAAACACACTCACCCACCCCCACACACACACTCAGATATGCCAGCACAAGCACACCACACACCATCAATTCTTTGCTACTCAGTCAGACCCCCTAAAGGCCCACGTCAATAAGCATAGAAACTTTCTCAGCCCAAAAGTCTGAGACAAAGCTAAAGCTGTCTACACACTCAGGGCTGTGGGTGTGTATGCGTGTGTGTGTGTGATGTTCACCGAGCACGCATACATGATCTCCTACATCCTGATAATTAAATGTCAGAGGCACTAACCTTTACCATACACAACACACTTGCCATTCCCTTGAACTGAACAAAGTACCGATAATCTACAAAGACTTCACACACAGAGAGCCATGTGAACACATGCGGATCAATAGGGGTGACAGATCGTTGTCATCAGTATCAAGCACATTTCTGCACTGTGCTCAGGTCAGCGCCAGGGAAGCAGCGGGGCAGGAATGTGTGAAGGATGCTGCTGTAGTGATTCCCTGACTGGCAGGGGAGCCTGGCGATAATGACAGTGGCACACACATGCACACACACACACACGCACATGCACACGCACATGCACACACACACACTCACATATTCAACTCTGGTATCTGGTTGTGTGAGTATGAGTGTGTTTTCTACATAAGATTTTATGTGCTTTTGTGCTGGTGTAGGAGGGATTCTTCATGTGTGTGTCTGTGTGTGTGTGTGTGTTTGTGTTCACATACTCCCCTCTTCTGTTCTCTTTGGCTCAGGCCTTTGAGTGAAGTCCAGCTTCAAGGGGGGCAGCTAGCAGCTGGCCTGGGGGCCGTGTGCTTGTGTGTGTGTGTGGTCTGTGGTGTGTGTGTGAGAGAGCATGTGTGTGCCACTGTTAGGATCAGGCTGGGGCCCTTTGGCCCTCTCCTTAGGTCCATCAGGTCGCACTTGTTGAGATCAGATGCTCACCACATCAAGCTTTCATCTGAAAGGCCACTCATGATGCTCACCATAGCTTCCTGTTGCCACACACACGCACGCAAAGACTCCTCTCCACCTCTTAAAATGCCAATTATTTGCAGGCCACTGCTTCAGAGATTCCTGCTGCAAAATTAAAACTCAGTGAGTATTTACATTTGTTTACCAAGGCTTCGTTTGACTCTAAACCTTCGGTGGAAGAGAAAAGATATGATGGTTGCGTTTAAAAAAATGTATGGATCTGTGTGTGTGTGTGTCTGTGTGTGTGCATGAGGTTCCTGCCTGTGGTCTGCATTTACAGTAAAAGTGATCAGGACATGGGGATGGGGTGAGTGAGAGTGAGGAAGAGGAGGAAGAGCTGAGGTGGGTGGTTGGTGCACTGGGGTGGCTTTGGGGCAAGACACTGCACAGCTGACTGGATATGCAGGAAGAGAAGAGGAGAGAGAGACAGAAGAGAGAAACAGGACAAAAAGTGCCTGTAAGACAGGAACACAGGAAGAGAGGAACTAGGGAAAAGAGAGAAAAGACAGGGGATGAGAGAGAGAGAGAGAAAGACAGAGGTAGACAGGGGGAGAGAGACAAAAAGAGAGAGAGAGTGTGTGTGTGAGAGAGTGGGAATGGGAGAGAGACAGTGAGAGTGAGAGAGAGA
>JAIFZK010000007.1:14892500-14897500 GCA_027481765.1 Tenualosa thibaudeaui
TAAACAAATTAGTAATCCATCTGATTCTTAGCAAACCTCTTTTTGCCACCTGCATCAGTGAATTAGATGTGTCGTCTCTTCACAGGAAGAGGGAATGCATGATGGGACATTTACTCAATGAAGCTGGGGTTGTCTACATCTTAATATAGTCATCACATTTTTTTTATCATGCTGTTTTGATAATCATCAAAAGCCTTAATCACAATTAATCTATTAATCTGTTAATCGATTCATCTGTTTATTAATTAATTACACAGCCTTAATAGAGACTGTGACCTTGATATTGTTTGTGTTGTCCTCGACGGGTTCGTCCAGTTAGCTGCTGTCTGGCCTTATGGCAAGATAACCAGATGCTCCACAGCCTTCTCTTTCTCCCATGGGCATGTAGGCAGTGCTTGAGGTGCCTGATGGTTGGCCTGAGGTAAACCTCCACACTTGCTTTAATTTTCTGTTTGTCAAGAAAATGAAGTGGGCTCTTTGTGTTGTTTTATTCATGTGCTTTTTAGTCAGTAGGCGCTGGCACTAGGTGTGTTATTAGGAACACCTTTTGTTTGTCACCCACAACAGCCTTTGGGGAGTTTGTCAAGCCTGCTTATATATGTTGTGTTATGCAAATCTTGTGTCAAGCGGTGCTCTGCTACACAATCCATATGAAAATAGTATGCAGAAATTTGCAGGTTCATATGTATGTATAATTCAAGTGGAAGCGTATGGAGGTTAACAATTCACAGCAAAAACTGTGAAGGAAGGAAAATTGTGATCAATGCTATGAAGAACAGACCCTACCCTCCAATCTGTACATCTGTGAAGCATCACAATGACTGTAAGAAGTAAAATACATAAAAATAATCCTATAAGTGGATGCTGTGAACAACTGCAGCACTGTTGGAGTCAATAAAATAAATCTGCTCAGTGGGGACATGATACAGCACCTGTGTGCTGTTTTTATGCCTGTTCATGATTTGTGCTCATCAGAATGCGAAGCAGAGCCTCTTACCTCCTCCGCTAAGTTGTTTGGGTTCAAAATTTGCGTGCACTTTATAAGCAGGGAAGTCCAGCGCCCGCCGCCGCTAACTGACAGTAAGACAAATTGGTTGATAGCCGCCGCTGACAGTGAGTGATGGACTGCGGAACCGTCCACTCTCATTATCTCTGGAAATTGAAATATACGTTGTGTCATATTGTGGCGTTTCCATGACAACGGCGCCCGAGGGACTGCCGGTGGATTCCGGCTCGGGCCCGGCCCGGATGTTGCGTCGTTGGCAGCCATCCTGGGGGCTGATGTATGGTAAAGAGCGAGAAACAAAACAGCACTTTCCCTCTCTGCGTTTGGTTAATTGCCGCACGTACACGCAGGCTCGTGTGCGGATCCATTAATTACTCTGGTTAATTGAATAAATGAAAGCGTGGCTGCATAAATAGGCTTTTGATGCACAAAAAAACAAAAAAGATAGGGGAAAGACCAAAGATGCTTGTTCACGCCACAGTTAGCCTATGATGCTGATTATGTTAATATGCTGATATTTCACCTCCATGCTGAGTGGGGATTGTGTTTGATATGGTGGGCCAGCTTCTCATTGACACTGATGTGAGACTAATATGCTCTTTTGTCACGTATTTGCATTCCTTTTGAATGTTTTACTGTGGTGATGGGGAATAAGAAAACATGGCAGCTTTTGGTCATTTGCAAAAGAGCCACTACCAGCCCCTAGACATCAGACACTTCACTGCCCATGCTTGCCCATGCTGAGAGCTGTGCCAAACCCCCTGTAGAGTTAACATAAGACCTGGTCATTGCCACTGAAGAAAAAACAACAACAACAACAACAACAACAGCAACAACAACAGCAAGAAAGAAAACAACAATAGCAGCATGGAACACAGAGGTGTTTCCATCCTCTGTCAGAAAAAAGAGAGGAGAGGTTGGGAGGAGAGACGGAAATGAGAGGGAGAGGGGGCCCTCGACGGTGTGAGGAGAGTGGGGCTGGGTGACGGATGTCTTACAACAACTAAAGCTGTTTATGAAAGCCCGATTTATTTATTTATTTTTTGCATCTAATCACTATGTCTTTTCCCACGAGGTTGCTACTTACTCATGCCTCCCTCCCTCTCCTCTCTCTCTCTCTCTCTCTTTCTCTCTATCTTGTCCTCTCTCTTCCTCACTAAGTCTGCTGAAGCACCTCGCTTCCAGGAGAGGCTGGCTTGTATTTTTAGGATGTTGTGAAGTTTTCCTCAGCTGCATACGGAATGAGGCGCTCGCCTTTGGGGGGATGTCGGGTTTGAAGATGATGTCCTTTGGATTTGATTAATTCAGTAACAGGGAAGAGAAACTGCCCCCCCCCCAAAACCCTCCACCCCCAATGCTGACACCCCCCCTCCACACACACACACACCTCCCCCACGCCTGAAAATAGCAACCCCTGTAAATGACTATATCTCTTGTTTGCCACTCTTTTTCTCTTCTACCCTTCCTCTCTCCCTCGCTCCCTCTCTCCATGTTGTCAAGTAGTGACTTATCAGTGTGTTACGACAGGTGGTGGGAACTAAAAGAGAGAGAGAGTGAGAGAAGAGGCCAGCTTTGCTGTCTGGGGTCTGCATGTTTCTATGCGTGTATATAAGAGTACATATATATATATATATGAATGTGTATGTGTGTGTGTGTGTGTGTGTGTGTGTGTGTGTGTGTGTATATATATATATATATATATATATATATATATATATATATATATATAATGTGTGTCTGTGAAATGTGTGTGTGTGTGTGCGTACATTCAAAATAAAAAGCGCTGCTCAGATCTGCCAGTTGCTTTCCCATCACCATACTCCTCTTTTTTTCTATTCTGGCTCCTTCACTCCTTTTTTGTTTCTCTCTGTCTCCCTCTCTCTTTCTCCCTCTCTCTTTCTCCCTCTCTCTCTCACCGATCTCTTCTCCTCCTGTGTCATGCTTGTCAGACACACCTTTCTGAAGTATGCCATCACCAACACCCACCATTGTGATTCAGCTGGTGTGCAGGTGTTTTTGTCCTGCTGAGTATAAGCCTATTACACTAATAAGAAGTTGTGCTTTTTTTGATGAGAGATTGTGTCACATCATCAGAATGCCCAATACACTTCCTCTCCTCACTCTCTCTCTTTCTCTCTCCCTCTCTCTGTTTTCTTTCTACCTCTCTCTGTCTCTCTCTCTCTTTTTGCTGACAGTTCTCTTCCTCTGTTCCTGCAGCACTGCGCTGCGTTGGTCTGCTCAGGCCATCGGGGGAGCGGGACCCCACCCCAAGCCCATGCCGTAATCCAGTTTAAATTGTGAACTAAACCCGACACTTTACGCTTGACACAAGGGCTCTGTTTTCAATTACCCCCCTGATGTAACACTGCCAGGAACAAGAAGGAAGCCAAGAAGAGAAGGCACAAGTCAGCTGCTGCTGCTGCCATAGTATTGGGCGAGGGGATGATTTGGGACTATTTGGAGAAAACACAGCCGTTAGGCATTAGAGCCCTGTACTTTGTCCATATTGACGGAGGTTGACTGAGTGAGGATTTTTTTTTTCTTTTTGTAGCGAGCAGTTCGTTTACGCTGTCGACAGCGCTGAGCTGTTTTCCTCATTATGATCAGGTGTTGGCAGAGTCAAGCTCCTCTGCTAAAGTTGTTAGCTCCCCCTCGAA
This sequence comes from Tenualosa thibaudeaui, assembly GCA_027481765.1. Classification (NCBI taxonomy): domain Eukaryota; kingdom Metazoa; phylum Chordata; class Actinopteri; order Clupeiformes; family Clupeidae; genus Tenualosa; species Tenualosa thibaudeaui. The sequence continues at coordinate 14,896,164 of JAIFZK010000007.1, forward strand.
AGAGAGCAAATAATGCCCTCTGGATTTTAGCACAAGCCGCCTGCTGCCAATATTGCTCGGAATTGCGTGGTGGCGCGCAATGCACGTTTTCACTCAAAAAGAAAGAAAGAAAAAGGAAGAAAGAAAACCCTCTGCATGCGGGTGTGTGCAGTTTTTTAAAGCCTTCAAGAGGGATTAATGACATGAATGATTCGTATAGCCAGCCCTCCAAAAGATGAAAGGCCCATGAAACAAAAGCACATTTTTCACAACTTTGATATGGCTCTTTGATACAATGCTAATTAGATAACATGCGCGTCGGCTCCTGAAGTCTATTCTCACTGTCTAATTACCAACCTCTCATCAGTCTGCAATCGGATATGTAAAACAGTGTGTGTGTGTGTGTGTGTGTGTGTGTGATGGGAATGATGGACACGGCCAGAAAAGAGTGGTACTTACACCGAGTCACACACATGCACTCACACACACACACACACATTCTGAGTCTAGTCAGTTTTGTTGTGAGTCACAGGCAGTTGTAGCATGGCAGTGGTGGCAGACTCTGGGTGAAAGATAATTGTGTGGCCATCTCTTCTCTTTTTCTCCGCTGACTAATGAAGAATCCTCTGCTTTTGCAAATGCACCACTCCACCGCCTTCAGACTCTCATTAATGGCCTGTCAGGGACAGGAAAAAACTCAGATGCCCTGTGCCTTTCACCCAAGTCCCCTACATCTATTATGCATTGTTTTAATGACAGCGCCCCTTGTGTACAGAGTCAATATCAAACAAGTGCACATACACACACACACATACACACACACACCACATACAGTATATACACAGAAAAAAAGTACACACATACAGACACACACACACACTGATCCAGCTCTCCAAATCAACTGTAGTGTGTTAAATGTGGATAGTTTAATGTAAACCTCCTCTACTAAACACCACTCTCGCTCCCGCAAAAATGTGTGTGTATGTGTCTGTGTGTGTGTGTGTGTGAGAGAGAGAGAGAGAGAGAGAGGGGGAGAATCTTTTTTCCTAATGAATTAAAGATGGCGCTCTCTTTCTCTGTGCCTTCTTGGTAAACACTGCCTTTGCCGCATAATTCAAATGCAGATTTATACAAATGAGCGCGGCACTTAATGCAGACTTCAGATAATGGTGTGTGTGTGTGTGTGTGTGTATGTGTGTGTATGTGTATGTTTGAGAGTCTGGTGAGTGAGCGTCTGCCTGGAGTCGTCTGCTCGCCACCACATAACCAATAGATGCCTGGGATCACACTCTAGATTGGTTTGCTCTCGTCTCATCAGTGGTACTGTTATGTGCTCGAGCCTGTGCTGGTTTGTCTCT
>JAIFZK010000007.1:14905000-14950000 GCA_027481765.1 Tenualosa thibaudeaui
TCTCTTTCACCCTCTGTTCCTTACTGATACAAAGACTACTTGCATTCTTGTCCATTCTTCATGACAAGGGATAGTGGAGTTTTTGTGAAGTTGAAAATCATCAATAATTCAACTGATGATTAACAAGCACTGAATACCTTTTGTGGAAAAACACAAACTTATGTAATGGACTGGATCAGGAGCTGCACTTTCCACTGGTGGAATGGAGGAATGTGAGACGCTAGTTGGGAGGTTTAAGAGTAACCAATGCATTTATTTGAAGGCATGATTTTCTTGCAGTACATATGTTACTTGCATATATACTGTACATGCGTACTAACTTACTTACGTAAGTACTTACTTACCTGTCTGCTTGCCTAGCTGTATACTTATTTATTTATTGTATGTCACAGGGAATGAGATCACGTCCACAGTGAACACATAATCAATGGCAGTGTGGAGGGAAACAGTTTTAATAGGTTCCGACCTTAAAGCAATAATTGATTCAATTCCATCCATCTCGGACCATTTATTTCCGGAGGTGAAATAAACAGGCCTTTTTTATCCATCTGGTGTGTGTGTGTGTGTGTGTGTGTGTGTGTGTGTGTGAGTGTGTGTGAGTGTGTGTGTGTGTGTGCGCGCATGTGTGCACGCATGCATGCTGATGTGCCATGTGTGTGTGGTTTTCGGGGGTGAGGTAGGGGAGTCATTTAGTTTTTTTCCGCAAGAAAACACAATTACTTGTGTAGAAACCCCTCCCCTTTCCCCCAACACACACACACACACACACACACTGCCATACAAATGAGCTCTGCATCTAACTAAACACAAATACGACAGTTGCAGACATTTATGCTTTATGCATTGCACAGTCATGCAAATCAATAAACTTAATTTGGAAAACTAATAACAAAACTATAGTGTGTGGTGGGTTGCTGTTGGTGAAACAATGATTTGATTTAACAGGGAAGCCATTTAATAGTGTCTATGTGCCTGTAGTTATCTGGCATGTGATGAAGCACAGTGCCATCCTGACCATCATCAGCTAGTTCAGTAAGTAAGACATATCTCACCTCCTCAGTTGAAATGAGGTACTTATGGTAGATTTAATGGAGCAGGGAAGTAATCTAAATGTAGGTATGTGATTGTAGATGATTGCAGAAATGTAATCAACTGTTGTCCATGTATGCTGGCTGCTACACATACAACTCATGGATGTGTAAGCTGAATTTATTTGAAATTTTGTTTTATTTGTCAGTGTAATTTGGAGTCTTTGATGTGTTATGCTTGATAGAATAATGATAATGCATGGTCTACCAGTCATTATAATTTCTAATTAAGATATAATTTTGCAATAATGAATTGCAACACAGTAGACAAATAAATTGTTTGAACAATATTCCTTTTTTTTTTTTTTTTTTTTATTAATCAAGTCCCGGCTCTCGAACTTTGGCTGCAGTCTAAAGTCATTAATTTGCAGTGCAATAAACATCAGTGGCCTGGGGCAATGGTGTGACATTCTATAGTAAAACGTTTTGTTTCTTTCTAATTGTATATTTTTTTTTATTAGAAACAATTAATGTCACTTCATTATGACATACACAGAATATACACATACAGAAATCTCACAGTGGGTCCCAACATAAATCAGAAATTTAATAGTAATACAAATGATCAGTGTGGTAGTAAGAACTCCCTGAGAGAATGAGACTGATCTAACACTGATGCCTGGGAAAAGGCACAGATTTTCAGGATGTGTGTGTGTGTGTATGTGCATGTGTGTGTGCGTGAGAGTGTGTGTGTGTGTGTGTATGATATCAGAGGCAAACTGACTGAGGCTTTGGCTGAGGTTGAAAAAGCTTGTGCCTTGCTCTGTGTCTCATCCCCGCATTCTCCTCGGTCTGGCTGCAGCCCCCCCGGCACTGCACGCCTGTTACTCAGCCCTCTCAGGGAGGACAAGCACTGTGAGGAGGACATTCAATACCGCTGCCCTTAAATACCCTAGATTAGCACCAACACTGTGGATGTGCCTGTTTATTCCTCTGTGTGTTTGTGTGTGTATGTGTTGTTTGTGTATGTGCTTGTGTTGTTTGTGTGTGTGCATGTGTGGTCAAGTATGAGGGGGTGCATGTCTTTTTGTGTATGTGTGAGCTGGCTAATGTTTAAATGTACGTGTGTGTGCGTGTGTGTGTATGTGTGTGTGTGTGTGTGTGTGTGTGTGTGTGTGTGTGTGTGTGTGTGCGCGCACGCACGGGGATATGGGGGTGGCTGGTCTCCTTAGAGAGGAGTCCAGGGTGTGATCAGAGCTACAGTGAGTGGATGCAGGAAGGAAGAAACCAGGCGTCTACAGCAGGCCGTGGATCAGAGTATTATGTCACTGACAAGGGAAGGAACAGCAGCCGAGGTTCAGCACACACACCCACACAAACACACATACGTGCGCCTAGAGACACGTCATGCACATGTACACACGCACACACATAAAGAGCCTACAGGCGCCTATATACATCCACACACTCAAATGTGCACGCACTCTAACAGGCAGACACACACACACACACACAGACATGGACACATGCACTCAAATAAAACATATAGGTGCCCACAGACACACACACACACACACACACATAAGTTACACTTACACACACACTCTTTCTGATGGGAGTCTATGAATGTGTGTGCTTGCGCTGTCTCATCATGGACAAAGTGTGCTTGTGTGTACAGCAGATAACACAGTGGAGGCCCCAGTCAAAGAGGGTGTGTGTGTGTGTGTGTGTGTGCGTGTGCGTGTGTGTGTGAGTGTGTGTGAAAGGGGTAGGGGGTGCACTTGATTTATTGGAAGGGCGGCTGTACAAAATGTCCTGGACCTGCGCTTAGGATCCCCACGCTGGGTTAACCCTTTCACTCACAAATCAAACAGTGCCTGGCGGGGCCTCTGCTAGCATCTGACAGCCCTCTGAGATAACACGAGCTGGGGAGGGCCCACAGATTTAGTGCCCTATAGCGTCTGCAAGGCTCCAGCCCAGTGCCTGCCGCTCCATATTGTGCTAATGTCCAAAAGACATACTGTATAAAGGCTAGTTTTCTGCTGTGCCCTCAGATTGATTTGGCTTCTGGAATTGAGTTGTTTTTTAGGGTGAGTGCAGGATCATGTAGACTAGATGAGTAAGTGGTAGGACTGGTCAAGTATTTGAACAAAATATTCCTACTGACAGTCGTAAAAGTTAAATCACAATGATAAAGCACATGGCTATAAATTGCTGTATTATTAACTTTTTCTTTATATTCTCTGCATTCCACTGTGTGTGTTCATGTACAGTTTCTTCAAAAGCACACTATCACATGTGTTGTCATGTGATTCTGCCCAGTCCAGTCAATTAAAGATGATTTTGATTTGAAGTTATATCGCCCAGCCCTAATTTATATACCCGTTATATTTACTCTCTCTCTCTCTCTGTCTCTCTCTCTCTGTCCTGTCTGTTTCTCTCTCCTCATCTCTCTTAAATTCCTTCTCTATTTTCTCCTCCTTCCCTCGTTTCTTTCTCCTCATTCTCCCTCTCTCAGAAACTCTTCTCTCTCTCTCTCTCTCTCTCTTTCACCTTCCCTTTTCCCCTTCGTATATCTATAGTTGTACAGGCGTGCTAATGATATCAGCCCTACCATGGCATCCATCTCTACTCTCTTTGAAAGGGGGATTAGAGAGAGAGGAGAGAGAAACTGAGACACAGAGAGAGATGGAGAGAGACAGACAGAGAGAGAGAGAGAGAGAAACAGAGGTGCTGGGAGTTGAGATGTGAATTCAGGGGAAATGGGGGGATATGAGATGAAGGTGGAGGAAGAAGAGGAAGAGGGAGTTTGTGATGGAGGTGGAGGAGTGTGTGTGTGTGTGTGTGTGTGTGTGCGTGGGGGGTGCAGTCTGCTGGGGAGGTGGGAGAGGTGTATGTGTGTGTGTGTGTGTCTGTGGGGGGGAGGTGCAGTCTGTTGGGGTGGTGGGGAGGTGTGTGTGTGTGTATGTGGGGGAGGGAGGCGTGAGTGTAAAAATAAGGAACTCGGCAAGAGCGGAGCATCAAGGTCACCTCTGCTGTAGTGTCAGGGGCTGGGCAGGGCCGTGCCGCTCTGGGCTGGGCTGGGCTGGTCTGTGCTGTTCTCTGTGCTGTGTGTTGTTGTGGCCGGTTGGCTGGCAGGCAGGTAGGCTGGCCGGTCAGCTCTGGCTGCTGCAGCGGCGTGGATCGAAGGCTCGGCGAAGGGGGCCGGCGTATTACGGGAGCCCGGGTCTCCCAGGAGCGCTTCAGGAAGATGTGCTGCCATACCTGCGGCAGGCGCTCATTTATCTGCACTGCTGCGCTCCGACTGCTAACGACCAGCTCAAATTGGACTATTTTTTCCCATTTGTCAGGCAGCCAGCTGCACTGCCACAGCCTTGCATCTGTGCAGAGGGAAGGCATAGGACAAAGAAAGTTTCACACTCATTTTTCTCACTCACTCACTCACTCACTTCTCTCTCTCTCTATCTCTCTTTTGCTTTGCTCTCACTCTCTGTCTCTGTCTCGTGTGTGTGTGTGTGAGTGTGTGTGTGTACTCTTTTCACTCAATCTTTTTTGATGTAGACAGACATGATTTTGTGAGTGAGCACATGTAAGTTTACAATATATATGTGTTAATTTGAATAAATATATATATAAGAGGGTCTGTCGATCTGTTTCTCTCTCTGTTTGTAAGATAGAGTAAGAGAGGGAGAGAAAGAAAGAGGGAGTGTGTGTGTGTGTGTGTGTGTGTGTGTGTGTGTGCGTGCAGTGTAATTTAGTAGGTTCTTCAGCATGTTTTTTTGTCATCTATCAGTCAGGGAGATTCTCTGGCAGGCTGAGTTTGTCTCTCAGGAAACAGGCTCTGTTGGCATCTGGCAGAGTCGTTTCCCCGCCACATATTTTAGGCCCCGCCACAGCAGGGGTCCCTCTGCAGCGCTCCCATTCTCAGTCAATGTGGCGATATTGAACTGCATATGCAGTTTATCCCACTGATACATATTTGATGTCTCAGTTATAGTGCACAAACAACACTGGGACAACACAGCACTGCACTAGACTAATCTAAACCCAGTACAGCGGTGGTATTTGATTTGAGTTTTATTTTAGTTTTGTTGTGGATTCAGTTACAATAATACAAAAAATTTATAACACCATCTGAAAGCACCATTGTTTTTTTTTTTTTTTTTTCTTGTGGAGGTTTCTTATTGCTGTGGTTTCAGAACACAGCTGCCATCTTGATGGTGCTGCTGTTTTATTTTTTATTCTGCCAAACCACATTTAGTTCCTTCTAGAGATTGCTGCAGCAGCTTAGCTGCTTTTAAATCTTGACCAATATAAATATTTACCAACCTGAACCTCTTCAGGAGGCACGTCATTAATTTGGGCGAAGTCCCTCAACACTCAATTTAGTCAGCTGCACTACCCTCAGTCTCTCCATGCTGACTACTCCAGCAGATGTTGTGGTTGGGCTCAACACCTTTTATTTTAGGGCTCCATACCTGGATAGGAACGCAATTTTTTCGCAGGTTCTTTTTGCTCCAAATTACATTCAGCTTCTTTTTTCAGTGATTCAACTAACTCTAAAGGTCACCCTTTATCTCTGTGTCTTAATCGTCTCTGGTGAGATGCAGACACAGGCCTTAATAGTAAATAGTTTTTGACGTTTGATGATTGCTTTTTAAAAGTGAGTAAGTGCAGTCTATGTTTCTGTAAGAATTTGGGCCTTTCAAATTAATTAAGTTGCGATAATGGAAAAAAAAAATAACCGTGGTGAAGTTAGCTTCAAATTGGACATTCGATGGATATGTGGAAAAACATTACGCTGTTGCAATATTGATCAAATGTCCGACTTATACAACCTGGTTGGTGCGTGGAGGTTAGTGGCTACATCCAAACATTAAACTGCTTATCCTAGTTTGAACTAACTTTGCAATAAGACGTGACACTCCGACAAAGTTATTCTTAGTTGTTTTTATAGTCTCTGACCTTGAGTAGTCTATTCATAACATCAATTAAATTGAGACTTCTTTACATCATCTTGTCAAGACAGTCTTAAGATCAGATGAGGTTACTTGAAATTAGCGTCACATATAGGTGCATATAACTTACCAACAGAGTGGTGAAAGTAAAGGAGGACTAGTCCAACTTTTTGACACCTGTAGGGCCCATGTAATGCTGTATTGCATAAGTTAATGTATAGATCCTAGGCTAGATCCATTTAAACCACTGCAGCTTTATTTTAATTAAGCAGCAAAGGTTAACGTTGATGTTACAGCAGAGACAGCTCATCATCCAACATTGTAGTTAGCGATGACAGATGAGTTATAGCCTTAAGACAATAGGGCAAAGTCTTGTAGTCTTCTTAGGCAAATGTCGAAAAAAAGGAAATGTCTTGACATTATATAAGCCTGCACTGTTAGATTCATTAAGCTTAGAGATATTGTGCTCAATTTCATTGGAAGTAAAGTGTGCTAACTTTAATCTGCAACTGGCTCCATTCATGTACCATTCATTCTTAAGCCAACTCTACTGCCAATATGGTGCCATTAATCAAAACTATGATGTAATGTAATACAGTGAAAGATTGGATCTCCCAGACCTCTATTATGCCGATATTCACTACCATGTTATGAATTCCACGTGCAAGTCCATAGTGCCATTTTGGGCAGTGTAGTTCCCTAATTTTATTTTGCCAAGTGTACCTGGATATATGTTGATGTGTGTGTGTGTGTGTGTGTTTGTGTGTGTGTGGTTATACATGTGTATGAATGTTATATGTTTGTGCCTGTGCACACATCTGTATAGTTATGGGCTGGAAGGCCTTTGTTGCCTTGTGCATGAGGCTGTGTGCTTGTCCTGAGTCTTGGTCTGGTGTAACAATGCTGAAACGAGTGTTTGGTCTTAGAAGGGGCATTGTCTTAGCCTATTACTGATGTAGCAGCAAATTGTCTTGCCATTTTCAGCATGTCTCTGCCTGTTTGGATGATGAAACCTTTTTGCAATAAGCCCAGAGCCTGCATGCTGCTCTTTTATGTATCCTGTTCTAATGTACATTTGTATTTCTTTGAAATTCTTTCTTTAAAAAAGGGGGGGGAAATCATGCACTTTAGGTCAGCTTTCATGTCAAACTTACCAAAACTTGCAGTGATTATAAATATATTCGGTGTGGTTATCGGAATGTTCTTGCAATGTTCAAAATGGCTTGAAAAGGCCAATCAGAGTAAACCGCCTTTACTTGGTGATCTTAAAATGTATAGAATGTATGGTATATGCAATAACTGTCTCTTCCTGTGACATGTGATTTTGCCTAGTGAGCCTGAACCCGTTGCTCGTGAGGTTGCCTCTGTGCTCTGAACACATTTGTTTTCGGACTATGAAAAAAAAAAGAAAGAAAAAAAACCCCAAAAAGCCGTGCAAACATAGCTTGAGTAGAATGCAGTCACACTGGCAGTGAGTGAATTATTATGAGAGTGTGCTGTAGTCTCCCTCAGGACCCCACTGTCTCCAGCACTCCTGTTAATATTCATCATGCATAATATAGAGTCCTGGCCCCAGTGGTTACAAAAAAAATGTTGGTATATAAAGTCATCTGCACTTAAACTGTAGCCTGGGTTTGATTAAAGCACACATCATTATTCAGCATGTGTGTGGGTACAATTTGGTAGTCACGGATTCAGTCTATTGAGGATCAACATGTGTCTTTTATGTGTTAATTATTTGTCATCCATATATTAAAATATACTACATATTAATTAAAATGAAATAGGGACTTAGCAAGGCTACAGTGGTAATGTTATAGAAAGAATCTCTGAGATATATTGCCATGGTAAAGGAAAATGGCTTATGATGGACGCTAAAATAGATAGACAGGGAGCCATGAAACTTGTCAATTAACTGTGGATGGATTTTCTCTGAAATCCAGCCGTGTGTCTTTTTAGTGTTGCCGTGCACTGCAAAAGGATTCCTACTGATTTAAAATGACAGTTTTCTTAACAAGCACTCTGTCAGCTATTATTCACATTGGGTTACTGAACATCTCCAAACTGCTAGCACTTTGCAGAGCGCTGAGGAAATAAATAAATAAACAATAATAATAAATAAATATCTGCCTACCTACTGATGTAGAGGCTAGTCATCTTGACAGGGTGTGAAAGAGTCATGATCTGCCGTTCTCTGCCTCTCAGATCTCGCTTTTGATGGGCTGTCTGCCGACACACTCTTAGACTAGCGTGTGAATCAGTCGACCATTACAATATGTATATCCCCACCTCACTCCCACACCTGTCTGTGCTGTTTGGTTTTAAAATAAAAGAAGAAAAAACCCAAACCAACACAGACATTTGTGTTGCTATTTTGCTTGTGATACACCAATGTCTAGTCCTATCAGCGAGAATAAGACATTATATAAATATTTCCTCTGGCCTCACTGTTTTTGGAAATGTAATGTTACATTTTAAAGCTCTGTTTGTGGAGCCGTGCTGAGATTTTAAACATATACGGAAGGACCACAAGACAGCGTTTTTGACAGCTTACTTTTCATTTGATTTCTATTTTTTTTTTCTTTTCTTTTTCTTTTTTTTTTTTTTAAATGGCACTTTTCTAGCATGGCTCCATAGACTGGGTGAGAGACTGCTCTTTCCAGAGGACAATAGCTCCATAACCCCCCACCCCCCCTGCGCATTCATCCCTCATCCAGTGTCTCTCACTCTGGCGGAAGTCTCTGCCACGTCTCCCCCTGTCCCTTTGTTTGTTTGTTGTCAGCGAGGTGCACAGTGACAGGCCAGCAGAAGTTGCTCTGTGTCACCTCCTCCTCCTCCACCTCCTCCACCTCCCCCTGTGCCATAACGGGAAGTGACAAGTCGTGCGGGATGGTGTGACACACAGAAATCAGCGCTGATGTGTGATGACAAGCTCGAGCCACTCCACACACCTGTGCGCTCACACACACACATACACACCAACACACACACACACACATACACACCAACACAAACACACACACTCACCTACACACATGTACACACACACACACACACACACACTGCCAAGTCTGCTCTCCCGCCCGCCGGCCCGGCTGCCTGCTTAGTTGGATGGCTCACCACTGAGCAGAACTGAGCTTCAGTAAAAATGCCACAGCCATCCCTGTACACTCTCCTTAAGGAAAAACAACAACACAACATTGGCCGCTAGTGCTTTGCCTTAAGAGAAATGTGCTAGCACAGTCAGTGAACAGTCAGAGCCAGTGCTCCAGAGCTTCAACCCGCGCGCCATCTGATGCTGTTTGTGTACCGTCAGAACTTGTTTACTCCCGAGCGCGCCGATGCAAGACAACAGGATAATGAGGGGATGGGTTGTGTGTGTGTGTGGGTTGGATTGAGCATCAAGGTTAACCAGCGCTGTGTAATTAGTGTAACAAGAAGCCTTGGCCTATGCAGCATATGTACATAGAAATAATGAATTATTTTCTTTAAATGTAACTATTATAAAGGTGAGCCACTCAACACATTCAAGGTTAATGATATTATTTGTCCTGAATGATATAGCTTATGTTCCCCGCTGCTGCATTTTATACTGGATTTTAATGTTTTTTTTTTTATTCAGTATCCCATATACTGATCTGGTATCATTGTCTAAGAGGAGGCTCAAGAGGGCTATGTGTTCCTTACCTTATTTTCTTAAATTGCAATGCGAAGTGTTTGGTACATGCACTGCAACATGGGCAGTAATTGCCTAGTGTTTACTGCACATTCCTGCACAACAAGTGAAGCAGAAATTTAATTGTAACTAATTAGTTCCCGAGAGAAAATTGGATCTGCATTCTTTATTCCCCAGTTTACCTGGAATATGTAAATCTTCCCTCAGCTCTTTGGGAGAAGAGGGAGGCAGTGCGGGAGTATGGGGGTGGGTGGAAGAGTGGGTGTTGGTGGTGTTTGTGTGTGTTTGTGTGTGTGTGTGTGTGTGTGTCAGGAGGGGGTAAGGGGAGTGGTAACGTTGTGGGTGAATTAAGTGAAGTTGAAATTAGTCCGTAACAAGCTTAATTTCTGTCATATCAGTCGCTCCTCTGTGTTCCCTGCAGCGGTGACTTGCCTGTCTAATTGAATGTGTAGTGCTATAGTGTCAGATACGGTTACGAGGGAGCGAGGGGACCAGGTCACCCAGGGCCTCCTTGGCTTTGTTCTCTGGGAAGAGCTGATGTCTCATACAAGAGAACCCGTGGCAGACCTAGCCCGCTCTCTCTGGTGCACTCTCACCTGGACAGCGTTTTATTTCTTTTAAGAGCCTCCTGTTTTATGCAGCAACCAGCAGAAGTCAAATCCTTTATTTCCACTTTTTTTGGCCTATAGAAAGACAGTTGTTTCATTTGGATGATTTCACCAGAGAAATGAACAGGCTAGCGTTCATCACCCCTTCGTTCCCACCCTTTCTTCATCCCCTTATACCTTCCCCCATCCTCTCATCCCTCCATCCCTAGCCACACCTTCACCAGCAGCACCACTACACTCTACACTGTGCCATCTGTCCACCTTGACTTTCAGAGCAACTTATCTGGGATAGGACCTCCTCTCTCTGACATTCCACTTTCAAGTTCATCCATGTTGTCCTGGATTAGGATTTGGCCGCTGGGATATTGTTCATTTTCTCCTTGACAAATTGTGACTCGGGTGAAAGGTTAAAACAACTTTGCAGCAGCCAAAACAGGATATTGGCTCTCAGGGAGATAGTGCCACTTAAATTCACAGACTGCGAAAAAAGGAAGAGAGAGAGAGAAAAAAACAAAAAAACGGTGTACTGGTGTGTGTGTGTGTGTGTGTGTGTGTGTATGTGCCTGTATATGAGTGTGTAAGTGTGTGAGGATTGGAGGAGGGGATGTGAAGACTGGAAAAAAAGAGTAGCCAAAAAAAAAGCAAAAAAAGACATATGCAGGAAATGTGTGTTCATTGTAGACTTCCATCTATTGACGGTAATACCCATCCTGTTTTGTTACTATAGCAACACTAACTCTCCGAACTGAGTGGGAGCAGATGAGGGGTGAGGTGAACAGTCACAAACTTCAGCGTCAGATAACTAACCTCTGCTCCCCTCACGCCGTGTGGAAGTCATTCCGGTAATGGAGCTCCGCTTGCCTTCTTTCCACACCAGAGAAAAAAGTCCGGGCCTTTGCTTGGGAGCAAGCTGCTTCGGGTTTCAGTGGTGGGGATATGACCTCATCTGCCTGGCTTTTAATTTGAAACGAGACATTGCATAGACGTGATCGTCTTGGAAAAAGGGACTATTTTTAGCGCGCCTGATGGCTTCACAAAAGTGCTCTTTGACGCTCTGCCTCGTCAGTGTTTGTAATCGCAAGCGATGAAAAGTAAAGGAAAGGGGGAGAAACAGTTAGAACCCAAAGTACAGTGGCGGTGGCAGTGGCAGTGTGTGTGTATGTGTGTGTGTGTGTGTGTGTGTGTGTGTGTGTGTGTGTGTGTGTGTGCGTGTGTGTGTGTGTGTGTCTGTGTGTGTGTGTGTGTATGCGAGCGTGTGTGTGTATGTATGCGTGTGTATATGTGTGCATGTGTGCGCGTGTGTGTTAGCGTGTGTGTGTGTGTGTGTGTGTGTGTGTGTGTGTATGTGTGTGTTTGCGGAGGGCGGGGGGCATAGAGAAGGGAGGGAAGGAGAAGGGATGTGGAATGTTTCAGATTTAGCCGTCGTTACGTCAGTGGACTTTTCCATTTTGCCTCGGCGACACATGCGGCATCTGATCGAGCTCAAATAACTATTTAGTGGTTTCATGGACATTCACTCATTTCTCCATTTCAAGTTTTGTTTGCTCAAAAGGAAAAGATAGTGTGGTGTGTTCAGTTATGCAAACTTGCAAACTTACCAGAGAGAATATTTAATTAAAAAAAAAAAAGCATTTGTACTGTATATTTACATATATTATAAACATCTTCTCTGGCTGGTGCAGGCTGCTAATCTTGTGTAATCTTTTGGGAAACATAGAGCATAGACAATAGATTTGCGTCACCACATCATATATGGAAGTTTGTTTACATAATATTACCTCCATAAATAACACCAAAAAGCGGGTGTAGAGGGAGCGTTCATCAGCAGCGGCAGCAAAAGTATGCAAGTCATGCAGGTGAATGTTTGGAATGAGATTAAACCTGTCCTGCAAAACTGCGATAAGAGTCTGGAGTTCATGCACGTGATTGAGAAAGACAGTCACGGTACATGGATCCGTAGGCCAGCGGATCACTATTTTAAAAGAAGGCATTTCTAAAAATAAAACAAGCACGCTGAAATGAAAAAAAATTTTTTTAAATACCCTCATATTGTGGCAAGGTTTTGTGGAGCGATATGCTTGCAGGATGTTTCAGTAGGGAGGATTCACTGACTGTAAATGAGTTTTAATGACAAGAGTTCATAACACTACATGTGTAACTATAGCCATGTCCAGATTTTTTCTTTCTTTCTTTTTTTCTGTCTCTCTTTTTTTTACTGGAGACTGAAAAATGTATGGACATGTTTATTTTCATGTTCCGGACTGTTCCGTCTGTCATTTTATTCTGACATAATGAGCAGCAGCAGCTGACAGTAAACCATGCCTAAGTGCACCCTGCATCCCCCCCACTCCATTGCGAATGATGGAGGGACTGTATCATTCATGCATTATGCAGGAGCAGAGAAAATAGTGTTTCCAGAGCACTGTGCACCGTGTTGCCTTTGAGGTAAAGGGAAATGTAACCTGAATTTGACATTTCCTAATATCCTACACCAAACTTTTTGTTTCAAAAAAGATAGGGACGGTAATTGCTACACCAGAAGAAAGGCTGCTGGTCCTTCTGGGTATTGTAGGTGACTACAGGGACGTGGCAAGATTGGAACACGGTAATTGCAAAGACAAGGGCTGAGAATAAATGAAAAAAAATAGTTCTTTACTGTCAGATGGAGGAAGGTCAAAAGGACAAGCGTATGACATCCACACATGTTACGGCATATTATTCACAACGTACACATGGGATCTAAATCTTTTCTTAGATATCCAATTCATTGCCTTCAGAGCAGACATGAGGAGGAAAAAGGGGGGGTGGGGGAGGTGGGGGGTGTTGGTGAGAGTGAATCTTCACTGAAGTTGGCCCATGCGAGCATCCGTAACAAGACGGGATACAAGATGCATCATGTCAACAGTGCTAGGTCACATTGACTATAAAAATGAGGCTATGTCTCTCTCTCTGTCTTTTTTTCTCTCTCTTTCTCTTTTCTTTTCTCTCTCTCTCTCTCTCTTTCCTTCCCCTTTGCTCCTTAGATCATTATTTCATTACTTGATGAATGCGTTCACGGTGTTGTCACAATACGTATACATTTCCCCTATGAGATGAAAGACAAACAGGTGCAATTTATTTCTCCAGATTAAATATTGATCACCAGGACTATCCAGAGCGTCAGGTGTCTGGTCTGAAAAATGAATGTCAAGCGGCAGACACCAGGAACTGAGTTGGGAGAGGACTTGTCTAGTTCTACCGTGAAGCAGTGCATCCGTGTCAGACTCATAAGGCATAAGACCCTAGATATCCTACACATAGAACTTTTACAAACTCTTGTACACACAAAAATAATCTTGTTTATTATTTTCCTTTTATTTGATTGTTTCCAGGGAGACTATCATGGCTTTTACCAAAACATATTGGCATTGATGTGTTTTTCCTGTTTTGACACTTATTTTCCTGCTGCAATTAAGCAATTAAGTTGTTAATAACATAATCTAACAACATTAACAGAAAAAAAATGTAACTAGAAAATAGTGTAAAAGTAGAAACCACAGCCACTTCCACTTGTAACACAGAAGTGTTAGGATCACACAAAAACTACATTTGAAGTCACTCACACTGGAGGTACTCCAGGCTACAAGAGTCAAGAAAAAAAGGTTCACAAAGTGGGACAGGGTTTACCCTTCTGAAAGACAATCTGTCCCAACAGGAACAGGGTCTGTGGGCTAGTCTGTGGGACAAAGCACCTCAGCCTCCCTGAGATGGATAATGTGTACTCTCATGTTTGTGGATATCTTGGGAAATGTATATAGTCATACAGTCATAGCTAAATAATGTATGGTAAATAACATGTTCTGGTTCTGGGAATAGATTCCCAAAAGCAAGCCAATGTTTGTAAAATCCTTCTTAAGAATGCCTAGTGGTTTTTGGACCACTCCTCAAACCATCATTGCTTACAAACATCATGAAAACATGCACAGACTTTCATGTGATCCTGAGCATGTTATATCACCATGTCTGAGAGACATACAGATGAGTATTCTTAATGAGTATTCTTAATGAGTATTCTTAAGCTCATCAGAAGGACATGCATTAGTATTTGATCCATTGAGATTGGAATACTCTATCTTGACTGTATGGGTATAAACCCAAATGCGGTTGTATATTATTGTGGTTGTTTCTGAACTCCTGTAGTTCCTATGTTGCCAATATTTTCATGTCACTTCATACTGTGATGTAATGAACACAGGTAAAATTGTTATAGAGACTGCAATCATATAAACATGTGGCAAAGTAATATGCGCTGCATAGTAATGACTTGTGTTGTACAAACCATTATGCATTCACACAGCCATGTAATACTATATGTGTAATCCGAATATTTCTGTAAGAAAAACACACAAACAGAGTACAGATATTCCATCATTTCCAAAATGACAGGGAGAGAGAGAGAAAAAAAAACAACCATTACGTTTTGCAAATTTAGATTGGTGGACCGCTATCACAAAGTGGACACCCAAGGTTGTTCATTTGGCCAGCCGTCCGCCTCTCGCATCGCTGTTTATCCCCACCCCTAACCCCCACCCCCCCATTAATGACTCTCCTATCGGGCATGACCCTCCATCTTGGAGGTCTGCAACATCCCATTATCTTCCCATACACCATGGTAATAAACTCAAGGGGCTTGTTTGCCTCGCATTTGCTGGCTCGCTGGCTCGCCAGCCCCTCCCCGGACTCCGCTCATTAAATAACAGAGGAGAGAAGGAGAAGGAAGCTAGAGAAATAGCCTTAGTGACCAACCAGGGGAGGAGACGCAGAGACAGAAAAGCAGAGGCAAAGACAGAGGCTGGGGCTGGATGCCTCTGGCAGGCAGGCAGGCAGGCTGGCAAGTGAGGCAGGCAGAGTCAACCAACGGACAGGCAGGCAGGCAGGCTCTCCCTCCCCCTCCTTCTGTCCGTCTCTCTCTCTCTCTCTCTCTCTCTCTCTCTCTCCCTCCATCTCCCTCAGACATAATGAAGCTGATTTGTCAGTGAAAAATGAACGGGACTCTAGCATCCCAGCCCCTTTCTCTCAGCTCTGTCTCTCTCTTTCTTTCCATCTCACTCTCCCTCTTTCTTAATCTCACTCTGTCTTTCCAGCAGCAGACATGTCTGTGTAATAGTCTGTTAGAGAGGAGTTTTGGAGAGAGACGGTAAAGAGAGATGGCAGCACATATGCTTGCAAGAATATTAAAGGGTCCTTGCTGTTGTTTTCTTGTCTCGTTGCATTTAGAGCGCTATAGATGACGATCCCGTCTCTGGGATGAGGAAGAAGCCCAATGCTGTAAAGATAGACAGAGGGAGAAACAGTGAGGTAGAGAGAGAGAGAGATAGAGAGAACATAAAAAACAGCAGAGAGAAAAGAATAATCATTGTGGGAAAGAGCCTATAGCTACTGTTGCTGACATGAAACAAGTTATCATTTCTAATTATATCTTTAGCTTGAGGGAATGCTTGCTCGAGCGTCGCAGCAACGTTTGCACCACTCTAGAGATGTAACATTAAAGGGATCTCACTATATGATAACTAGATGTCAATATGTTTAACACCACAGTACGCCGCAGAACAAACAATGCGCTCATGAATTTGTCACATCCAGAGTTTTTTCCATTGCAATTTCCATTGCAAATCTGCAGTTCCATGCTGAATTGGATTGAGCCCTAAGCAGAGAGTGTTGTACTAGAACAAAATCATACATCAAAATATGTCATCTTCAATAACTGACCACAACTGTGTGGTCTTGCATTATTGTAGCGGTTTAGAATGGCTGAAGTGGTCTTTCCCTGCATCCCTAATGCAAAGAAAGAGCTTTAGGTGTAGGAGCAACTGATGTGAAATGATCTGGTCTCTGCTTTGCCTCCGAGGCTGTACTGAATGGACAAACAACAGTCATCAATTTGTTTTTGTTGGGAATCCTCCTCAAGGTCCCTCATGGAATTTTATCCGATGGACATAACAGGGCATCCGCCATAAAGGAAATTCCTGCAGGAGGTTTCTGTGTGTGTGAGTGTGTGTGTGTGTGTGTGTGTGTGTGTGTGTGTGTGTGTGTGTGTGTGTGTGTGTGCATTTGTGCCTGTATGTGTGTATCTGCAGTAGTCACCCCGGGCCCCTGTAACTCTGACACAGGAAGCGAGCGGACATCCATCTCGAGTGTTTGTATGGTGGTCTCTGTGGAGACGCGCTGGCCGTGGCCAGACCTCTCTATGGGTTCCCGATGCTCACCGCCCTGCACGATGACTCATATATCACCATCAGGACGCTGTTTACATGGATGAGCACAGGTCTCAGTTACCCGCCAATCATACACAACCCATGATTGTGCTCAGAAGGAATTATCTCACTGCAGTACAAGTACAAGTTTTTTTCATACAATGATCCTGAATCTACTCTATGATTAATATTGAAAACAACAAGCTAAGGCCTTACATTAATCTATTCGGATAGTTAAAAATCATATGTTTTCAACAGAGGTTTTCCATGACCCATAATCTATCCAAATAGATTAATGTAAGGATTATGTACATCATCATGTCTAATGTGTATATTTTCAACTATTTTCTATGTGGGGTTGGTCAATGGTGAAAGAATTCTATCAGCTTCAGTGACTTTACTCAACTTAAATCAGTTTTTTTAAAGTGAATTCATTGATAGGCATGGTTTGTTTACCTAGCATTTTCTTCTGTTCCTCACCCCTGTCTTTCTTCTATCTTGCTGTCTCTCTCCCCCCTTACCTTCTGATTCTCTCTATTTCTCATCCTCTGTCTGGTTCACACTGAGTGTTTGAAACATGTTGGCCATCCTGTCCACTGGACTGGTGGGGCATTCAGGCATAAGAGATTTCCTCTCTAACAGAAAAGGAAAGAGTGAGACGTATAGAGAGAGAAAGAGAGAGAGACTGAGGGAGGAAGAGAAAAGAGAGACCGAGGGAAGAGGGGGGGAAGAGAATGGAAACTGAAGAGGGAAGGAAGAGCATCAATTAGCTCCTCCTGGGGAGAAATAAAAAGCATCGGAAACTAATGAGTGTATTGAGTTTACCCGCTGTTATATAATTTATACGTCTTGTTAGCCCATCCATCACCACAGCCGCAGCGGAGCTACAAGTGGGAACCGCTCCAGTGCCAGGGAATGCGAAGGGGAGGCTTGTCTGCGCTATGCTGTGCTCTGCTGTGCTCTGGTGTGCTGTGCTATGCTGTGCTGTGCTGTGGAGCGCTGCACACTGCACTGTGCCGCTCAGCTTCATGCTTCGTAATGAGGCAAAACTAAATATAATCACACAGTTCGGCGCAACATACGAGCAAGGCTTATTTCACCCAACAAACAAGTGAAGAGAGAGAAGGAAAAAAGAGAAGAATTTATGTGTGCAATCTGATTGAGTGTTGTCTGGGGAGAGGCAGAGAGAGAGAGAGAGAGAGAGAGAGAGAGAGAACCAGACTGATGTTTATCTGCTACAGTACACAGTGACCAGTCATCCTCAGCCTTTGTTTAAATACTCCAGTGGACTGAAGGGGTAGTGATTATGTTTGGTAAAGTTTGCATTTGAATCATTGGATAGTTTGTGTATGTATGTATGTATGTGTGTGTGTGTGTGTGTGTGTAGGAGTGTAATTTTGATACACTGAGTCAGAGAAGCTTTGGTTATTTGGACAAAAATGTGATACCCCCATTCTCTCTCTCTCTCTCTCTCTCTCTCTCTCTGTGTGTGTGTGTGTGTGTGTGTGTGTGTGTGTGTACATGTTTTATCTGCTGTGACTCAAGGCATTGTTCCTACTGCTGCCACCATATTGACTCTTGTCTTTACCCACATACCATATCACCAATATCAGTTTCCTATACAGCAGACCTGAGAATTACACACACACACACACACACTTGCAGACCACACACAAAAAACACAACAGACAGTGTCCATGTACTGTGAATTTCTCAGAGTAGTTTCTTGCATGCTTCTATGCACTTTCTCTCTCTCTTTGTGTCTTTGGTTATACATACATGCAAACACATTTGTGCATGCATGCAATAGACACACACACACACACACACACACACACACACACACACACACACACACACACACACACACACACACACACACACACACACACACACACACACACACACACACACACACACACAGTTGTCCTGTAAGAATTCCTGTTCCTGACAGTCTTCTTTTGCACACTCCTGTGCACACACATGCACACACACACACACACACACACACACACACACACACACACACACACACACACACACACACTTCCACTATCACCTGATGACAAGGATCTGACTAGAGCTGTCAGGTGCAAGCAGGTACTGCTAGCTGTAGCGGGGGAGAATAAAAACGTTAGATGCTAGTCCTGTCCGTGTTTGACTTGAGCACATGCCAGTCAGACGCTGGCTTTTGAGGGACAGTTGTTAATGATAGGAAACAGAGCCAGATGCCGAAGGAAAAGAGAGGTGCTCCCCTTCCCTTTCTTTCCCTTCCCAGCCCTTCCCTTCCCCAAGCTGATGCTCGCTCGCTCACTTGCTCACTCGCTCGCTCGCTCACATCAGCGGGAACGGGCCATCTGGAAGGCAGGATGCATGTGAAGTCGTCCATAGGCTTATGCAAGGCAAAGGAACATCCAGGGTGATGGCTCTTATATAAGGCATCTGCTATCTCCAGGGGGGCCTCCATCCATATACTGTGAACACTATGCAAACAAGTATGGCTCAAGAGAGAGAGATGGAGGGAGGGAGAGAGGGAGAGAGAGAGAGAGAAAGAAAGAAAGAGAGAGAGAGAAAAAGAGAATTCACTGACAAGAAAACCAAACACAAAGTGATATCACCAATTGCATTCATCTAGGGAAATAGAAATACTAACAGCAAGCTGTATAAAAACAGCCAAAAATGGCAGAGAAAACGTTGCATTATAAATAACCTTTGCCTTGACACAGACCCCTTTATTATTTTGTTACATTCCTCTGATGTTACAAAGCCATTATAAGTTTGATATAGAAGTCTAGACTACACTGTCTGTTTTTAACAATGCACCCGGTGAGTATATTAATCTCAGCAAAACGTAATAGAAAAATGTTTCCAATTGCCAGAAATTGAATATCAGACATCAGCTACCATACATCATTCAGATCAATATTGTAAGTACAGACCATTTCAGTTTTGCTGTCTCTGAGCTGTGGATATGGACTTACAGTTAAGTTACTTAATCCATCTAATCTGAAAATGTCTAGATTGCTCCTTCGTGTGGTTTGTGGCAAGGCTTGCCTTACCCCTGTGGAAATTCTTATGACAACATAATTGTTCGATTTCTCCGGCGGAGTTAACATGCAAGTGGAATTCCTCAGGTGTCCTGATGTCTTTTCCATACCTCTGTCTCTCTGGTGTGTGAGCATTGCCTAACCACTAGGAGTGTGTCAACGACTTCAAACTGACATTGAGCCTTGGGAGACCATAATGGCTAGATTTTCTTTTCTTTTCTTTTCTTTTTTTCTTTCCATGTAACCTGCCCAGGTTAATTGAGTGTCTTCAATGAGTGAAGTTAGTCTCAAGCACCTGTCAATCTCCCTTTCTTTCATTCTCTTGTTCCCCACTCCTTTTTTCTTCCCTCCATCTTTCCTCTCTCTTGACAGGGAACAATCGGGCCTCTGTCTGACCTGCTCTCTTTGTGACCGCCGCCTCTACACACACACAAACACTCACACTCACACGCAAACACATACATGCACAAACCAAGTTCAAAATCACTATCTTTAAAGCCTCTTTTTAAAAATGATTGCCTTATTTATATATATGCCACATTTTTATTCACAATTTAATGAACTCCGTCATTATGGTCCTTAAATCTTTAATTTTCCACTCTGCGTCTGTTACTGGGGTTTGCCAGCAGAGCTGTCATCCTGGAAGCGATGAAGGCTTTGCTTCAGTCCTGAGCAGTGTCTGAGTGTGTGTGTGTGTGTGTGTGTGTGTGTGTGTGTCTGCGTGTTGAGTCAGATTCTTTCTCCACCTCTCTCTGTATTACAAGTGCATTGCAGTCTGAGCTACAATGCCTTCTCTCATCCCAGTGGCATCCAGGTTAGAGGGGGAATTTCCGTTCACTTGTCTGAATCAAATGTTTGAATTCAGCAGTGACTTAAACTAAAGGAAAACCTTGTAGGTCAGCTTCTATGGGCACGGGAAGGCCAAGCATTTTTTTTCTGGTCTATGTTTATATGCAACCTGATTTCTGAACACTAAATAGCATCCAATATGTTGGTGCAAACCTCCATCACCAGGGGGATGATTGTCAGATTATTATTAAACTGATGGAAGTCAATCAAGACATTCCATCAGGTCCTTATTTTTCTCGACAGCCAGCCTCCAAAAACTTCTGTGGCAATAACTGATGTAATTAACCGCTCTCAGCTAATGCAGCTCTTTCTACATCTGTCTTCTCTCTGAAGCAGCCATCAGTTTCCCCTCCACTGTCTGTCTTGCTAGTGCCAGCTGTTAAATCCCTGAGGAGCTCAGAGCTGTGGGTCCGGTCCGGTCCAGTTAAGTCCACTCCAGTCTCACAGTCTCCGTCAGTCAGTGCCGCTCCGTCACCCGGGCGAGGTCCGTGTCCGTATCTCCGCCCCAGCCCCTTTCCCTCCCCCCTTCTGTCGCCATCTTGGCCCCAGCCGTGTCTGGAGAGAGACGGCTTCGTCCCCGTGATAAGGTGTACGGCCTGTCTGTCTGTGACTGACAAGCCTGCTCTTGCCACTGCCACTGCCACTGCCACTGCCACTGCCTTGCTCTCGATAAGGGAAAATGTCAGCCTGATTTGGGGAAATGTCATTTATCTCCTCTCCCTAGCCTGTGTCTGTAGCCGGGCCTTATTATGGATGTTTGTGAACATTTATATCTCTCTGGGAGCCCAGCGAGATAATAGCCTCACAATTTCCCTCTCCTCGCCATTTTTTACATTGTTTTTTTTCTGTGGATTTCTATTCTTTTTCCCGATTTTTTTGAGTTGTTTAATCTGATTTGTGTTCAGTTTTCATGCAAAAATGATCAGGCTTATTGTCATGGATGCATTTTTTTTCCTTTTGCATTTTAAATGACTCTAGCCTCTGCCTGTCCGATTGTTAATTTATTTTTTTTTCCTCTTTTCTCTTTCTGTGTGAAAAAATTATTGGCTGACACGAATGTTTTTGTTGTGTTACACGCTCCATCCAACAAACCATAGGTTTCCATGGGGTGCTTACACATCTTGGCCCACGGCGACAGCACTGTCGTGACAGATTCCATTGTTTGGTTCTACTGGTCTCTTTTGCACCAGTGTGTGATTCAGTGTGACTGGGAGACTCATCTCTGCACCAAAAGTGTGTGTGTGTGTGTTTTATTTTACAGTGTCTTTCAGATAACAGGCTTTCAATGAGCATAAGACAAAGGCTCTGTATTGCCGATGTTACGCAAGATTTCTTTTTTCTTTTTAAGTGAGTTGAAGTGTCTGCCTGTGGTTTTGCTAGAAAAAGCCTTCGGATTGGAGTGCAGGCCGAGTTGCCTTTTGTCACAGCGCGGCAAGTGTGTGTGGGCCAGCATTTGCGCTTCGCAAAAAAGGGGAGGTGTTGGCGCGTTATTGAGAAAGACAATCCTCTCCAAAGAAGAGTGGGTTAACGGAGACCATTAATTGGTTTAGTAGGATTCGGAGGGACTGTAGTTCCGGCTTAGCTTCAAGGCTGAAAATGGTTATATTCAGATGTATTCAACTGCGGCAGCTGCTTATGTTATTTTTTTTTCTCCCCTCTTCTTCTCTCTCCCTCTGCAAATGATCTCAGTGTGAAGAGAGGCTGTTTAACATTGCTTTTAAGCCTGAGGTTTTTGATTTGGGGGCCTAAGATGAAGCGGAGCTGAGTTTGT
Source organism: Tenualosa thibaudeaui (assembly GCA_027481765.1). Lineage (NCBI taxonomy): Eukaryota > Metazoa > Chordata > Actinopteri > Clupeiformes > Clupeidae > Tenualosa > Tenualosa thibaudeaui. The sequence continues at coordinate 14,927,171 of JAIFZK010000007.1, forward strand.
ACTCACGTCATCACTTTTAATGTCGGATTCAGAACCCAAGCTGTCATATATTATTCAAGGAGTTTTCTTCTTCTTCTTTTTCTTCTTCTTCTTCTTCCCTCTCTTTTTTTTACTTCTTCGTGCCTCTCTCTGTGCACCCGTTCCACCTCTAGTGTTTTTTAGCTGGCATAGAGAAACAAGTGAATGAGTGAGGGGTGTGAGAATGGGAGAGGGGTGGGCTGTGTATTTATTTACTTCCTTTTTTTCTTTTTTTTTCAGTAAACTGAGTGTTCATCTACAGTTGTCACTGAGTCAAAGTGACGTTTGTGGGACATACCAATGAGGCAATTCTTCGCTCTTCTGTTTAATCCGGCTCCATTGTCTCACAAAAGGGTCCGGGGCTTTGCATTTTCTCTTTGTTTGTTTGTTTATTTATTTATTTACACTTTGTGTGTGTCTGTGTGTGTGTGTGTGTGCATATTTTTTTTATCGGACCCCGAAGCTGCCGGTGTGATGTACAACCCAGAGTGCGCTCAGACGGCGAGAGGATGTGTCTTTAACAGGGGGGCTTCTTACCAGACCCAGGAGAGGCGGGGGAGTGTGCTTGTCTCTCGCTCTTAGCCAAATTTATTGCCACTCCGTCTCCTGTAGCCTAACAAAGGTGTGCGCCCACCGCTCCCCGCTTATTTGTCAAATCGCCACACCTGTGAGAGTTACGGCGCTAAGATAAATTTTTAGGTTGGAGTCGGCGGCCAGGAATAAATCTTTCCTCCCATCCTCCCTCTCCCTCTCTCTCTGCCTCTCTCTGTCTTTCCTGCGTGCCGTTCTTGTGTTTTTTGGGAAGCGATGGGCGTCGGCGGAACGGCGAATGAGCATTCTCCTCACATGTAGTGCACTGGTGAAAGCCATGATAAATTGCGCTCTTTGTTGACACCTTCATTGGTTTATTTATGGCTCATTACTTGAACTGAAAGGAGAGTTGTTGGCGCAGCGGGGGCGTCTGTGCTGGGCCGCCATGCATTTGCCTGGGTATGGCCTGCAGGGCTTGGGGAGGAGGGAGGGATGTGGAGAGATAGAGAGAGAGAGATACAGAACAGGAAAGAGAGAAAGAGAAACAGACAGAGAGAGAGAGAGAGAGAGATACAGAACAGGAAAGAGAGGGAGAGACAGAGAAACAGAGAGAGAAAGAGAGAGAGGGATGAAGAGACATACAGAGAAGGAAAGCGAGACAGACGGAGAGAGAGAAAGATGCAGGGGTGCGCTTTTGAGAAGGAAAGGGGGAGCAGAGAGAGATGAAGTGAATGAATAGAACAGAAACGAGCAAAAAAACAGGATGCTAAAGAGAGAGAGATAGAAAGATGAAGTGAGCTATGCCTAGCACGAAAGAGAGAGAAATGAGAGACAGATAGAGAGTAAGAGAGGGAGAGATAGAGTGAAAGGGTGTAGCTCCTATTCTCAGGTTCGCCTCCTGTTTGCCAGAGCGCTTGCAAGCACATTCATCAGAGGAGGAGAGGGAAACAGGGAAGACAAGCGTGAGGAGAGGAGCCCACACCCACCCTTCTCATCCTCATCCTCACCCACTATACCACCACCACCCCCCCATATCTCCCTTCATTTAAGCTCCCTCCAAAACCTGAAAGGGTTTTTTTCTCTCTCTCTGTCTCTCCTTCTCTCTCTCTCTCTTCACTCTAAATCCCTTAGTGTGTATTCATTTGGTTCAAGGAAGGAAATATACTTTAATCACACACAGGCAGGAATTGCCCTGTAGGCACAGTGGTGCATCACACACACACACGCACACACACACACACACACACACACACACACACACACACACACACACACACACACATGCACACACACACATGCACACACACACACACACACACACACACCTTGCTTGCAGGCTCAAACAGTAGCCAAGCCATAATGAAACACATCAAGGTAGACTCTCTGTTGTCCCTCTGCGAGATCCATTAAAACCCTCTTGAGTTACACGGTGTAACAAGCAATAGACACAGTCAAAGGCGTGGGATTTGGGTTTGATTATAGCACGAGATGCACGCAAGTATAGTACATATGCATACAGTTACACGCTTCAGCCATACTTCCTCTAGTCAGCAAGATGGGGCTGTGCTGTATCAGTGGAAAGAAGAGAGCGAGAGAGAGAGAGAGAGAGAGAGAGAGAGAATCACTTAGCTCTTTTGATAGCGAGCTCCTTTTAAGGCTTGGAGTCTGCCAAGGAGGATGGAAAAGGAAAAGGCTGCTTTAGACGCTAGGCGCGGTATGCACACGGTGTTAATTAACAAGTGGATTAATGATGCCTGCTTCACAGAATGAAGTACCTCAAAGCACTTGAAAAGGTGATGAGTGCAGTGTAGTGCAGTGCAGTGTGTGTTGGAGCAGCCAGGGGTTCTCGTGTGTCAGGGAAGCTCTGTTTATGTGTGTGTGTATGTGTGTGTGTGTGTGTGTGTGTGTGTGTGTGTTTTTCTGATGATCCAAGGCTAATTTCAATTCTCTCTCTCTCTCTCTCTCTGTATGTGTCTGTCCATTTGTCTGTCTGTCTCTCTCCATTCTATCTCTCTGTGCTCATCAATTCCTATCTATTCTCTGTCTTTCCATCTTTCCCCCTTTCTCTTCCTGGTTTCTTTCTCTTTCTCCCGTTCGCTCTCTATTTGCTAACTTCCTTTTTCCTCCCCAACTATTTAAAGCCTTCACTTTTATCTCTTTGTATTTTGTTTCTGTCCACCTGTTTTCCTCTGTGCTGTGGCGCAGTGTAGTGCATGCGGTGTGGCTGAGTCCTTGCTTGCTGTCCTATCGTGTCATGTGTCCTTGAACCAGCCCTTAAGTGATTTAGTCTCATAGAGCGCACCCTCTTCCTGCTTAGTGCTGACATCTCCTACCTGTCACAGCTGTCAGTCAGACTTCACGTGCACTTCTCTCTCTCTCTCTCACACACACACACACTTCATACATAACATCTCTCAGCATGAGGGCCTCAAGCTCAGCACTGTCAGTTCAGGGAGAGAGAGAGAGGGAGTGTGTGTGTGTGTGTGTGTGTGTGTGTGTGTGTGTGTGCGTCTGTGGTACTGGGTCTTCAGTGGGGTTCAGGTAGAGGTTATGCTTTTTTTGGTTTCTTTTTTTCACCTTTTTCTCTTTTCTGTCCCGTCCCACACACACACACACACACACGCACACACACACACACATATATATGCATGCACACCATACACAAATGCAACTGCACACACACACACACACACACTAAACTCACATGCACCCGCACGCACACACATGCACACACATGCACACACACACACACACACACACACACACACACACACAGTAACCATTCTCTCCTCACAGCTGGTAGAAATTTGAAGCCGTTCTGCTTTTAAGGGAGATTTACCTCCAGCCATAGACTGGCAGGCAGACAGGCAGGGTTAGAAGCACTGCTGGCTGGCTGGCAGGCAGGGTTTACAGCCTGACTGTCTTATATGTGTGCAATGTGATATGCGATGTGTGCACTCGTAGGATTCTGATGCGGTGAATGCCCGAGCATGCCGATAGTAATCTACACTTCAATTATGCTGTGCTGTTCATCAGATGCTATCAGACTCTAGTGCTGGAGACTGAGCGAAGCTCAAGGCTCAACCTCTCCCCTCCACAGCTGAGACATCGCTGTAAAATAACACCCCCACTACACCGCATAGGGTTCTCACTGTCCCTAATTACTTCTCTCTTTCTTCCCACCTTCACACTGTCTGTTTCACTCTTTCTTTATCTTGTTCTCTGTCGCTATTCCTCTTTCTTACTCTTTTCCCCTTTTCTTCCGCACACATGCGGTCTTTTGCCCTTTCTCTCTCTATTTCTCTCTCTCTCTCTCGCTTGGTGTGTGTGCATATGTCCTCTGATAAAACAAAGATCTGCCTCTATTACTTTACTGGCACATACATCATACATCCTTCATGCACACTATTCCGTTAACAAATATGTAACTACAATGTAACTACGTGCGCTGGACTGTTACACCTCTCCACTGACTGAGTGACCCAATGTTCAACCTTGACCTGTATGCTGTGTATGTGTGTGTGTGTTTTTGTATGTGTGTGTGTGTGTGTGTATGTGTGTGTGTGTTTGTGTGTGTGTGTGTGTGTGTGTGTGTGCTCCTATCAGTCTAGTGAATCACTGATCCTGGCAGTTCTGCATATTTCTTACACTAGCCAGCAGAGGGCCCTTTAAAATAATCCCACTATCATCTAAAGAAGAACTTGTGCTTTAATGAGAATCTATGAAGAAACACTATCCAACTCCAGTCAACTCTAGTAACTAGCGTATGTATAATATGAAATTGTAATGGATGCTCATCTGGCACAATACCATTTCCGTTGGTGTAATTGCACTTGAGGAGCAGAAGTAACTGGGGAAATATGAAGTTTATTATGTCAAGATGTTCCCCTGAGATGCGTGTGGCACAGCAGTGAGCCAGGGGTGAACTAAAGGTTAGCAGGGCACATGTAGGCTTGTACATGTTCTGTTCTCTTCACTTTTGGTTCTCTCAGGTCTGGAGTTGGTTTGATATGGACAGGGGTTTGAGTGTGCTAGAACTTTTTTTTGGAATGGGGTTGTTTTGATGGACTGTTTGAAATATGTCTCATGTCTACATCAATGGCTTCCTTCTTTCTGTCTCCTGTCTCTCTCTCTGTCTCTCTCTCCTCTTTCTCTTCCGGCTCTGGTGTTCGTCCTGTCGTGCTGAAACCACATAATGAAGGTAAGAGATTTTTATATTCAATCTGTTTACTGACTAGTTCTCTTTTTTCTCTCTGCTGCTCTGTCTCTCTATTTTCAGTTATGTGTAAATGGTTTATTTTGTGCGTTTTACTGATTGCTTTTAGAATTTCTTATTGTTCAACAAGAATACATAAACAGCAGGCACTGAAGGGATTTTAGAGCTTTCTTTTTTTCAATTTTCACAGTTGAACCAGAACAGTATTGCTTTTAGATGTTAACATCATTCTGAGCTGGCCTTTATTCAATCCATTTATCATGTTTTTTTTTATTATTTTTAGTACCACAGGCAACCATGACTGATAACTCAAGTAGTCTTTCTCAGAAGTGCATGATTTACCTCACTTTTTAACCCTAACAACTGAAAGCTAAAAGGGACACATCTCCAATAGAAAGGCAATGTAGGCAAACAGTAGGACCTGACAGGGCTCTTTGCTGTGCACTGCCCAGCAACTGTTGGGTGTATTTCATGAATCTGACCACTGCGGGCAGGAGAACTTAATCTTTAATCAAACTCGTGCGTCTGCTATTTCATCATTTGTGAACCAGAGTGTTAATCTTCAAACAGACGCATACTGCCCCCATGGTTGATATGGGCATCTTTATTTAATGGCAGATGATGCCATACACTTAATGTATGTGACATAATCACATGTCAAATAACTATTTGAAGATTTTTGTAATAATAAAATGTTCATTGAAATTTATATCAATGTATACCATTATTAGCAAGCATACTATTATGGATATTAGCTAACTGTAGGAATTTATACATTTATATTTTTAAAAAGATTTATGATTCTAAATAAGGAGAACCATTTGTTACTCCTTTAAGAATCCCTTATATTATTATTATTATTATTATTATTATTATTATTATTATTATTATATATGAACTGTCAACAGTATCATAATGCACCTTCTAACAGTTACATCTTACAGTAATTGCTAATATGGCAGAGATTGGCTGCCTCACTCACACTGTTCCTGCTACACCTATAGTCACAGTTGCGGTGTTCTTCCACAAAGTGGCAGGTCCTCTGTGCCTGTGGAGGGCAAATGAAGATGGGTGCTAGACTACGTCCATTTTGTCTGCTTTTAATGTGCTCACCATGCCTGTGTAATTCAGCCGAGGTAATGTTTCACTGAGAAAATGTGAGGGAGTGAGGGAGAGATAGGTGCTTTACCCTCAGGGTGATTCACCTGCTAAGAAAGGATGCCTCACAGGTAAGGAGCTCGGTACTGCCCTCTTCCGCTCCGTCTCTCTCTTTCACTTCTTCCACTCTCTGCGTCTCTTTCCTTCCCTTTGTTACCCGATCTATCTATTTGCAAAAACATTTCCTTGTGTGTACTAAATGTTTTTACTTCCTCTGACACTGTCTCTACATACACAGCATTTCTCATTGATCAGTCCAATAGATCACTTTTCTCATGTGAATACTTTTTTTGTGTATATATATATATATATATATATATATATATATATATATATATATATATATATATATATATATATATATATATATATATATATATATAACCTACACAACAGCTTATTTCTCCATGTTAATTTCTATCTGTAGACAATGCTGATGATGAATAGGTTTGAATAGATTTGATTTTCTCAGTAGGTAGGAGAAGAGCACATTATCCAGTACACTCTTTACACAGTACTCAGTACTGCCATGCATCACCGCATTATGACATCTAAATAGGAGCTGTGACATGTGACATTGCTTTAAACCTATAGTGACTGATCTGTCAACCAGTATATAAAACAAGGCAAGAAACAACACAGCATATAGCACAGTATTTATATTAGGTAGCATTCGTATAAAAATACCTTGGTGGTATTATTTTGTGGTGTGTGTGTGTGTGTGTGTGTGTGTGTGTGTAGAGTTGGGAAAAATAAGAAAGCAGGAAAAAAGCCACATAAATCTACATATTTTGAGTGACATGTTTCCGAGCAGGCTGCACGCATAGCGAGTCTCACTAGCGCACAGCTGTCACGGCGACAGGTTATTGACAGGCCTCCAGGAACATCGGGGTTGATGGGACGGGATGAGGGTGGTGGTGAGGGGGTTGGAAGGGTGGTGGGGGGTTGTTCTTTGAATCAGCAGCTCTCTGGCAAATGTGATCCCCTCTGACACGTGTGCTTTCAACTTATTTTGATGTCCCTAAGCAATGAGGGGAGTGACAGCTTACAAATAAACCCGTAATTACCGCGTCTAGTGGCCCCCGTTGCCCACTGCATTTGCATAGCTGCTCTCTTTGAAAGCAGAATGTGATAACACCCACAGGGCTCTGGCCCCTGTTAAGTCATAACCATCAGCATTTGGAATGTCAGGGTTTCTCTGATTCTCTCTCTCTGTCTCTGTCTCTCTCTCTCTCTGTCTCTCCCTCCCTCTCTCTCCCTCACTCGTTCTTTCTCGCATGTCCCTACATCACTCCCTTTTTTAAACTTGACTTGCAGTCAGTGTTGGAGGTGAGGAGATGTAGTGTAGACGCCCCTGTTTAAACTGAGCATAGAATGACAGAGGGAGAGACACAGAGAGAGAGAGAGAGAGAGAAAGAAGTGTCTGGGACCATCTGAAGTTCAGTGAAGTACAAAGAAAACTGAAGGACAAGATTGCTCCCATTGTGTTTCCGCAGCCACTTTCCCCACTGAGCAGTCTACCTCGCGAAGGCCCTGTGGGCTTCTTCATAGCCTTTGCCCGAAAAAAAAAGAAAATCTAAAAAAAATAATAATCATGTGGAGCGTTTTTTTCCCTCCTCTTCTCTCTCGGAAGTGTACAGGAGATAAGAGCACAAAGACCATCTGTAGAATTTCATCTTTAATTTTCCCTGGGAACACAAAGGACTCTAATCATGGACATCGCCACAGCCTTGTTCTCCCTCCCTCCTCTCACCTTTCCTCCCCCTCTCTTTCCCACTTCACTCTCTCTCTCTCTCTCTTTCTGTCTCTCTCTGTCCCCTTCTCTTTCTCTCTACTTTGGTCCCTCTATCTCTCTTCCACTTTTTTCTGTCTCTTTTTCTCTCCCATCTCCCTGTCTCCTTGTCTACCTCCATCTGTCTCCCTCTACCCCACCCATCTCTCTTGTTCATCCTCTCTCCTACATAAAGGCCCCATCCTCCAGAGGCCCATAAGACTTAGACAGGGGGAGCAGAGCAGAGGTGTGTGTGTGTGTGTGTGTGTGTGTGTGAGGGGGGTGTGGTTTGAATGAATGAGTGTCTGGTCTGGACGCTGGATTCTTGCGCTGCACTGGACTCCTGTCTTGTGGAGACCATAGCCTCTTGCTGCTGTGCTCTCATATGCGGGGCAGATACGGCAGGTCTTGATGAGGTGGGGAGGAGTGTGTGTGTGTGTGTGTTTGTGTGTGCATGTGCCAGTCGGTCTCTCTGTAAGTGTGGAGTTGTGATTTCCTGTGTGTGTGTCTCAGTGGGCCCCCCCAGTGGTTGCAACTAAAGCTCATCTAATTGGCTGTGCTGCTTTAATTAGCTCGGCTTCTGTGCAGCTCTGCCATGAGAAACTGAATAGGGGAGGAGTGATAACTGACATTCCTCTCTCTCTCTCTCTCTCTCTCTCTCTTCCTCTCAACCTCTTTCTGTCTCACACCCAGTCTGGCCCTCTCCCTATTTTCTCATCTTCTCCTCCTCCTCTCTCAGTTCCTCTTTTCCCTCCCTATTCTCTCCCTCTTTCTTTCCCTCTTCCTCTCTTTCTCTCCTCCTCCTCAATTTCTCTCTCTCTCTCTCTCCTTCACTTGTTCCTTCCCTCTCCCAAATCCTTCTCTCTCTGATTCATCTCATCTTCATTTCCCCAGATCCTGTTTTTAAAGTTTTATTTAGTGTGTCATTTATTTAATAAGGGATTATTTATTTAGTGCATCAAATAATTCTGGAATGAATATTTATATATTTATAATCATTCTGGAATGAATATTTACATATTTGTGGGGGTTTTAAATATTTACATGGTCTCTCTCTCTCTCTTTCTCTCTTCTTTCGTTCTCTCTCTTTACTTCTTGTGCCAAGCCACTGTAATGAGCGTTGTTGGTGGATATTCAGAGGAATAACAAGAGTGGTTTCAAAGTAAATAATCCTTTGAATATATTTGAACTTAATTGCTATGAGTGCATTATTAGAGTCACTACTCTGATCTAAATGAAATTCAAAGTGTAATGTCAGGACTCCTCTTTTCAATGCTCAGTATTATTAGATATTTGAGCTATGATGAAAGATTTGTGCCCAGACGACTGTTATTTGTTTGTCTGGGTGTGTTTGTTTGTGTGTGTGTGTGTGTGTGTGTGTGTGTGTGTATGTGTGTGTGTGTGATGCCATCCGGCGAACCATGGCCTCATGTCAACTCCTGACCCAATGCTTGTCCAGATTCTTACTTGACCAAAGTCCATTAATCCTCCAAAAGGCTTAAAACCACTCTAGGACTAATGCACTTTCAGTTGTCGCCCCTCACTACACACATACACACACACACACACACACACACACACACACACACACACACACACGCACACACACACACACACACACACACACACACACACACACACACACACACACACACATACACACACACTGCTACTACCTTCTTGTTTTACATGGCTTTTTATTGTGTAACAGTGGATCCTCAGCAAGTGAGTTCATTAGCCCAGCTGTATCCACAAGCCTGCTGAACAGCAGCCATTATATTTCACATTCGGCTGGTCCCGCTCTCCTCCTCGCTGCTCGCCATGCTAGGAGCAGCAGCAGTCCAGCTGGGCAGAGTGAGCAGAGCACCACTGCCTTTCTCACCACTCAGCAGCCAAAGTCTTATTAGTAGCAGCTGCAGGCGATATCGGTGGAGAGGGAGGAGTGTGATTTGGGGAGGAGTGAGATTGGGGGAGGGGGGGTGCAGGCGGGGTGTACCGTTGCACACAGACGAGGTGACTGTTGAACCAAGGAACGCCTCTTCACTAGAACCAGTGATCTTAACAAGAACGTCGAGTGAGCGCAGGCCCAGGAAACAGGGCTGATTTGTTCTGCATGCTAAATATGGCCTGTAATCTTTATTCCTCTGAGTGGCTTATTAAAACTGAAAGGAAGATGGAATTCGGCCTCCCAGGTCCATCCTTTCTGGTGTTTATTAGAGTTGGGTAGGTGGTGTGTGTGGTGGGGGTAGTTTCTCTCTCTGTTAATATTGAGGTTATGGTAACCTTAGTGGTGATAGATGCAGCTTGTGACTTCAGGTAATAATAGCCATGATGGATTCGCAGCCGAGCCCTGGAGATGTAATCTAGCAGGACGGGCAAGATAAAGTGGCAAACGGCCGAAAGATACACGGAGCGGCAGCTCCCGTCTGGTCCCACTGTTTATCATGTGCCAGACAACACCTCCATGTCGGAATTTATGACGGCTCCCCTGCTCTTTAATTCATCAACTGTTAACTCTTGTGTTTTTTTTTTCTACACCTTATCTTTTTTTTTTTTTTTTTTGTCGGAGGCTGGGATTTTCAAACCCATGGTGAATTCGTCTCTGGTCTTGTTTGTTTTTGTTTGTTTGGGTTTTATTTAAGTCATGTTTTTCTGTAGCAGTTTATTTAAACATTGGAGTCATTGTATCCTTTCACCTTTTTGTTTTATATTCAAGTGTGACTGCGGCCTTGCTTTTCTCAGTTGAGTGTTTTTTTTAACAGTAACTACAGCTGTAATTTCAGTCAGTGTTATTAATTGGTATTTTATGAAATCAGTTTAGAAAGAAAACTGAAGCACTTCACTTGAACAAAATGTTGCCCTAGATGTTTTGTTTGGCTGAGTTGTTTACTGTAAATATCTGACTTCCATGAAATAAAGATAGATCTATTTATCGCCCTTTCATCGACTTATCTACCTATCTACCCAATGGCTATTTGACACATGCTGTGAATTCAGACAACGACTAATTAGTTTGTTCTTGGGCTTTGTCTGTGTGTGTGTGTGTGTGTGTGTGTGTGTGTGTGTGTGTGTGTGTGTGTGTGTGTGTGTGTGTGTGTGTGCGTGCGTGTGCGTGCGTTTAAAAAAATATATCTCGAAAGCACACAGGCTATATTTATCGCTCACCATCTAACTGCTGCAAAACTTTTGGGGTTGGAACTTTTCCACATGCAGAGAAATCAATCGCATACACCTGTGGCAGATCCAGTCTGTCTTCCGTTGGGTTTATTTAGGACGATGTGACGGGGCCCAGGATAGAGAAAGAAGAAAAAAAAAACGAAGAGCGAGCAAGGGAATGTTTCGGAAACACACTGTCTACTCCTAATAGTCCTCTTTCATCATGGCAGCTTTGGTCGTCCATGTAATGCCCCCTACTTGGCAAGCTTAATGACTCCCATTGTTATCACCTGTATTGTTGATCACACAGGAGGGAAAAAAGAGCAAATTAAATAAATTGCGTGGGTTGTGTGAAGACCTTGAACGGCATGTGCAGACATCTGTGTGCATTTTCTGAAGAGAACTAATGATCCGCAAGCACTCGTGTTCACTCACACTATTCCAGTGTGTTATTTCCATACCAACACTCCATTCCCACACTACCCCAAACCCCCCCCCCCCCCCCCGCCTCCCCTCCACTTCCTCCACCTTCTCCTCCCTGCTACCTCACCCTAGTCGCTGTCAGAGCGCCGCACAAGGTGGCGCAGTCATTACTCCATTAGTTGGTAATTAATGAAGCTCATTTGTGTAACTGTTATTAAGCCCTTTGAAAGATTGTTTGTGTTCAGATGAAATGCGAAAGGATCCCAGAAGCCATCCATTGTGGCGGCTAGATGAGAAGACCAATAAGGACCCCTTTGAAAAATGTTATTTTATCAGCCGCAATTTTTCACGGCACCTTGGGGGCATCTATGACAGGGAAACACTGCAGTCTTCCTTCATGTTGATCTCCTTTTTTTAGTCCAACTACCCAGGGAGTACACTAAGTGTGATTTATTCATCCCTTGACCAGTTAAAGGTGTCAGCTAGGTGAAAATGGATGCTGCGAGTATTGACAGGAGAAATGGCCGCACAGTTGTCCAGCTCTGTCAGGGAAAAAAAAAAGAAAGCAAGAAAAAGCTTAGGAAATTAAATGAATGTGTCCTCTTCAAAATAGCAAATATGTAGCAAATATGTGTGTTTTAAATTAAGAGGGCTGGGATTTCATCTTTGTTTAATTTTTTGCATCCAAGTGTGGAGTGTTCTCTCTCTCTCTCTCTCTTTCCCTCTCTCTTTCTCTCCCCTCGTTTTTATCCAGCTCCGTATTTTCTCTCCGTGTTGGCAGGTCCGATTCATCTCGTAAACAATGCAGCTCTCCGTGGTCGGCATAATCCTGCCTTTATGCCTTTTTTTCTCTCCCTCTTTCTCTCTCCTCATGATCAGATCACTCCCTGCCATTGATGTTCACTGCTGCTGTGGAGCGAATGGGAATATCTCTGTGACTGGGATATGATTTCCCACTAGAATGGGTCATATTGGGCCTTTCATTCTTGATATCCAGCCCCACGGAGAAGCTGGGAGGGAAACGAGAAGGGGGAGAGTTTTTGTGTGTGTGTGTGTGTGTGTGTGTGTGTTTTAGCACAGTGGCAAGGAAAGAGAGGATGGATGAAATCAAAGTAGTTTGCTAACAATCGCCAAAGGTAGATCTCCCCGTGCCACCACCGCTAGTGCTAAAGCAGCCCCATTCCTGACACTTGGGCAACGGGCGGGGAAGAGTGTCTCGCCGGGATTTATATTTAGCATTTGTCATGCGTCTCGCAAAATATTTCATAAATAATGTGAATATATTACGTGGGGAAGAGACACAGTCGTAAGTCATTCCATATGCACTGCCTTAGCGTTCCACCCTTTATCTGGTTAGGGCCCGTGGTTCTTAAACTGTTCATTGCCCACGTTTCCCTTCCCCAATCAGGGAGTATTCGGGATACCCTGCAGCAGGGATCTAGATAAAAGGATTAACTCAGCCTCCACTAGTTAGCGACATTCAGAGTCTGCCAGCCAGCCAGCACCCCCCCACCCCCCCCCCCCCCCACCCCCACACACACACACACAGACACACATACTTCACTGTTGAAAAAAAAAGAAAAAGGATAGCTTTGCAATGCCTATTTCAGTGCATGCTTGCCTGAGTGTGTGTGTGTGTTAGATCATTTCTCATTATGCATGTATATGGACAAGAATGTAGATGATTCCCTCTTCATTATTCATTTGATGTGGATTGTTCTATAATTTTTCACATCCACATCTAGATCCTATACATTCATCACCCACCATGCCAAATATTGCATCTGAATATTTGCGTGTTGAGAGAGATAGAGAACAAAAAAACATGTTTATTTCAGCTCCTGCCATGTAACAAGGAAATGAACAACCATTTCCCCCCAGATTCAAATGAGATAAAATTAAATTGGATTGTATTTCAGGTTTAATTGTGGTTGGTGCTTGTGTTATTTGCTTGAAATGCAACTAAAGATGCCGAAAGTAATTTCATTACGCTAAATATGCAGCAATCTGTGGCAGAAAATGATGGGCCCGTACATCAGCATTACTCTGCATTTAGCATAGAAATTTCTTTTCAATTAATTTCCATCTTCCTATTTTAATAATGTGTATAAATAGTAATAACAATAATAACAATTACCCAGAATGCATATAATCCAGAGAGGGCCAATGTAAGAACAGCCACTTACATTGCACCAGTGACATCTGCATCAGTGACTGATAGCAGGGCTCTGGGCTCGGTCGGGAGGGGGGCTGTTGTGACCACATGTCCACATGGGCTGCCTGGCACACTCTGCCACACTGGAAGTGGGTCTTTTGTCACTGCTGTTAGCATTAGACAGAGATTTGCATACATTTGAGCGGGCAGCATTAAAGGCATACAAAAAAGAGACTAATGCACTATTGAAAGTCTCCCTTTCAAGATTAAAAGAGTCCCATTAGAAATGTATGACTGCTCGTGTAGTTTTTATTTCATTTTCTGTCAGTGCTCCCTCCTTTTGTGGAAGGCTTTGATTATCCTCCAGGTTGGAAGAGAAAATCAGTGAGTGAGAGACAGACAGAGAGAAGGAGAGAGAGAGAGGGAGTAATATATATATATATGTGTGAAAGGAAGTAAAATATATATATATATATATATATATATATATAAAGAGAGAGAAAACTAAGGCTTTTGTCTTTCAGCGCCCACAGCCACACTCATCTTGCTTTCTGCAGCATGAGTTTATTTATGTGTTGATGATACATATATGGAAGTCATACACTCTAGAGAATTGGTACTTCATAATTGAAATTTAAGGGGTTAATAAAAAGATGACCTTCTTTTTCTGTTATAATAGCTTCATAAAATGAAAACAACATGAAATAATACAGCGGCCTCATTCGGACCAGTCATTACACCGTACACATATCGGAAAGATGGACATGTTACAAGTCTGTAAGACTTTTAGTTGATTTGCATTTGTGTGCTGTCTGACTGCCTTTCTGGGTGTGTGCTAAAATGCGGCATGGTTTGCAGTGAGACCCTGCATCTATTTGCAGCTATTCAGCAGAAAACTCCTGAAGAAACTCCCCTGGAAAACCACACAAACACCTCTGCTTCTGTAATCTGTCTCATCTCAGTGACAGGTGGTGTGTGTGTGTGGGTGACTCGATTGCAGGCAATGGACACCTACCCCCCCCCCCCCCCCACCACCACCACCACCACATAGAGGATACTTTGAACCCCATGGGACCAGAAAATTAAAGCTGATTCATTTGGAGACAACTGTCATCATGAAATACTGAAATTGCTGGGATGTTTTTGCTTTTTTGATATGATGACTGTACATCGTGGTAAAATTGAGGGGGAAGCAGCATGGCTGGCTTCTGTTGTATGTTATGCACCCAAGGGACGGTTCCTGGCAAGTCTGTTTTTGTTTCGGATCAGTTTTTGCTATTACACATGTCCAGTTTCTGTGATGGTCCACACTAAAAACCTTTGTGTTCTTGTCACTGTGTGTGTGTGTGTGTGTGTGTGTGTGTGTGTGTGTGTGTGTGTGTGTGCGTGTGTGTGTGCATGTCTGTGTGTGTGTGATTATATATGTACCTGTCTGTGAGCGCACTAATATATGAGTTTGCGTGTTGCGTGTAAATTGGCAGAACCCATAGCAGTGGGTGTGTGCCCCAGCCCTGCACGGTGCCATGCGTGGGCGAGATAGGGGCGCACATCACGCGGGCATCATGCGGCCACTTGGAGGTGATCATGTGCGGAGCACTCCCAGTGCCAGCCCCAGAGGAGGTGGCCGCCATGCTTATCGCCCTGACCTGGATTCGGCTCCGACGGACAATTTCCCAAACAGCTGGGGACCAATCAAAGCTCCTCTTCAAATGTGCCACCTGCCACTTTTACATTAGGCGGCTGGCTGCTGTGCTCGAATAGGGGGGCTGTTTTTTTTTTTTTTTTACCTTTCCTATTCTCAACCACTTTTTATTTTTTGATTACTTTACCACTGCAGTTTTCACCCCTTATCCACCCTCCCCTTTAGGCATCTATCCCCCCCCCCATTTGCCAAGTGGAACATCCCCCCAGTGCTATCTCGTGTATCCAGGACCAGCTAATCTTTGTCGGGGAGGTGCCGATGATGGCTCTGCTCCCTGGCTGAGGCATATGCCGGGTACATGGTGCCTCCCGGGATTGCAGGAGCTGGAGCAAGAGCAGCGTCCCGTGTGCTTTGTGCTGCGTGTGCCTTCTAAACCAGAGTTAAACTGAAATGAAGTTACCAGTTCTCACTGAGTTGTCAAATCCAGTTGCTGCATGTGTGTGTGTCTGTGTGTTTGTGTTTGTGTGTGTGTGTGTGTGTGTGTGTGAGAGAGTATGGAAAGTGAAGTTTTAGGTGTGTGGATATCACGTGTCTCTGGCGAGTGGTAGCACCTGGGAAGGTGGCGCTCTCATTGACCAAATACAGCGTCTGGTTTGGACTCCTCCTGCTCCCAGCAGGTGTCAGTGTATAATGTAGTCAGCCTTTCACAGTGCCGTCACCGAGACAAAAGAGAGACCAAAGGAAAGCGATCCGCAGGCTCGGGGCACCATCTTTCAAAAGCGTCCGGCGCGAGCCCTGTCAGCACCACCCGCTCCCTCTCTGGCTCCTCCCGAGGGAAACGGATCGACTTGAGGTGCTTAGTGCAAGGCCCGGCCAACCAGCCAGCCGTATGGAAAAAAACAGAAGGTGGGGGAGGTGAGAGAAGGAATGGTGGAAATGCAGGTCACGGGGGCAACAGGTGTCCAGAGAGGAGTCTTGACGCTATCTGGAGGACAGGTGCAGGGAGTTCTGAGGGAGCGCTGCCTTCATCCAACCCCACCTGCACGCGTGAATCACGGCCGTTTTCACGGCCAGGAGCCCTGCAGCCCTCCATCTACCGTACACAGAGCCAAGGTGAAACAGCAGCGCACAGCACCTCACCTGTGAAACAGTCAGTGTTAATTCACCAGCTGAAATAACAAGCAAACCACCAGAAATATATGAAGTATGTGCCAGACACTTGCAAACAAAAGAAGAGTCCAGGGACATGGTGTGTTTAAGTCAGAGCTTCAGATGAATCACAGCTCTGGCTTTGTTTGTCAGTCTGCCAAACAAAACACCATAAAAAGTGTCCTCACTTCACTTCTTGATGAGCGTGGAGCTGTGGAGTGTTTATTAACAGAACACCAGTGTTTAAAAATTGTACTAATGAGAGCAGCCATGTTTTCATCACAGGAGAGCTTGATATACTCTGCAAATGACGGTCTTTATGGTGTTTAGAGGCAGGCTGCGAAGCAACCTGACAGCAAAGACCAATATTCCAACCTTAAATGCACATATTTAAATTCTCTGTTTAGACTGCTGCTCTAATTGGCTTATTGCTTGAATAGTGCAGCCCCTTATCTAAAGTTTGGGCACGGTTCACGGAGCCTATGCCACCAAAAACCCAGACCAGTAGTCCCGCTCGTTATATCCCTGTCTGCAAATAACCCTCCGAGTCCAAAATAAATTTGACGGTTCTCTGGGATAACGTGTCACATTTCTCCCCCCCCCCCCCCCCCACCACCACCACCACCACCACCAAAAAAAAAGTGTCTGGTCTTGCTGCTGCTAGCTGATGTGAGGCCTGTGGAAAATCAAACAGGAAATTGTGGCCTAGTGAAAAAAAGAGATATTTTGGCCATGATGTGTTGTTTTGTCGCCGGATTCTGCCATCTCTGGCTCTTGAATCTGGGAGTGAGAGAGAGAGAGAGAGAGAGAGAATAGTTAGCAAGCGAGTGGCCTGGCAGTCGCTCTCACATCTGTTCTGCTGTGTCATTCCTCCAGTGTGATGTTCTGAGACCGGGGGTCATCGGAGGAACCCCGGACCTGCTGCATATGCTCCACAACCACTGAGAACATACATAATACTCTAGATTAACCAGGATAATTATCTTGTTGAGGGCCATTAATTTTGGCAGGTAAGGGAGGGTGGGGTAGGGGGTGGGGGTTGCTGGAAGCAGGGTCCTGAGGTTTATGTGTGTGTGTGTGTATATATATGTGTGTGTATGTATGTATGTATGTGTGTGTTTGTATGTGTGTGGGGGGGGGGGGTGTTATGATGGGCTTCGGGTAGTGATGTTGTGAAGAGGTGTTTTTTTCTGTAAGAGAGGGGGGGATAAATAATGTAGTCCTGTGTCTTGTGACACCGCTGTAAAAAATGGGCATCCTTCCAAAGGCTCATTTCAACTCTTCTAATTGGCCTCATTGTAGATGAAAAATTAAATGGCTGGACTGGCTATTAATGCCGACGTTTATAGATGGGCTGCTGTTGTACTTAATACAGGCGCTCGCTTGTCCCTTTTATTCCTGCGCAGGCTTCTGTCGGACCGTGATGTATGTGGTGAGTAGCAGCCGCACAGACACACAATGGGGTTCCTGTCCACTGGCAGAAGGCCAGAGACAGAGAGAAAGAGAGAGACAGGGAGAGGGAGAGAGAGAGAGAGAGAGAGAGAGAGAGAGAGAGAGAGAGAGAGAGAGAGAGAGAGAGAAAGAGCGAGTGACAGGAGAGAGAGAGAGAAAGAGAATGAAGGGAGAGTGAAGAAGAAACAGGAGTAAACTCTGTGTTTGAGGTTACAGCTCTCTCTGAAACTGTTGAATGTAAATTGAAATGAGAGGTGGGGAGATATAGGAGAGAAGGATAGTGAGTGAGACAGAGGAAAAGAGAGAGAGAGAGATAGAACAAGTGAAAGGAAGACAGGTCAGGCTCCATGGGAGAGGTTACCTCCCCACCTTCTCAGTGTCGTCTGAGCATAAAAGAGAGAAATGAAGAAAGAGTGGTGAAAAGAGAGAAAGAGAGAGAGAGAGTCACAAATGAGAAGACAGGTCAAGCCAGCTCAGTGTCTTTGACACTGTGGTGTGCTTCTCCATTGCCCCTGTCTCTGCATGCAGCCATTAGATGAGAGAGAGCCAGAGAGAAACAGAGAATAAGAGAAAGAGAGAGAGGAGGAGGACGAGTGGAGGGGGGTGTGCAGAGAAGGAGGAGGAGGAGCAGGCCAACCCTCTCTTGCCTGCAGGCGTGTTTGCCCTCAGGCTTGAACAGTAGCCCACCCTCTGAGAGATGGGCCTGTGTCTTTAACACTGGATACACAGGCTACAGCAGACAAACAGACAGGCTGCTCCAGACACAGCTTTCATAACTCCAGTCCTTTCCCTCCCTTGGAGAATGAACACGATCAGCTAAAAAATATTTTCTCTTAAAATGACCCCTCCTTCCCCTAAAAAAAAGCATGATTCAAGTTATCTATTACTGAAGGGTTTTCAGCTCCTGAAAGATGGGTCCTGAGTGTGTGTGTGCTTTTTTTAAACTGGCACTAAACTAGTGTGTGTACCCCTTCATGTGTGTGTGGAAAGGTGTGTTCAACAGTGTAGATGAAACAGCAGATAGGCAGAGCTCACCCCACACCATGCACCAAAATACGGTGTTATCTCTCTTGCTGTCTTTTTCTGTTGGGTCTTTGCATTCGGCTCCCACACAGTGCTGAAGTAGGAGAGAATCCAGATATCTCCTTACCGTATGTTTATTATGGAATGGCAGAGAAACAATAAGGAAAATATTGAGAACAAATTGCTGGTTGAGGTTCCAAAGGGAGTACAATTTTTAGCTGTTGCCATGGGAACAGAAGATGAAGATGTTAGTGGGTACGCCAGTTGCCAAGACTTGCTGACTTTGGAATTGTGTGTGTGTGTGTGTGTGTGTGTGTGTGTGTGTGTGTGTGTGTGTGTCAGTGTGTGTTGTGTGCTTGTGTGGTTAAGAGGGTGAGATTAAGAAGGGGAGTGCACGTCTTTGTAGACCGTCTTTTAGTTCAAACAGATCTAAAACTTGCTGGGTGAAAGGTTAATCTGCCCTTGTCCTTATCAAATAGGTGATGCATTCAAAAGAATCTGACTGATAGCCTTACTTCTTGTGAAAAGCAACACTTTTCCCCTTTTAAGGGATGCTTTCTGTAGGTAGCTAGTTTCTACAACACCTTCACATAGCTGGACTGGTAGAGACGTGAATATATGCTGCAGAGGACACTACACTTATGACGTAGCCCAGGCCACTGTCTCCTTGAAGAAGCAGAAATGACATCCCATAACAAGATAGATAGATAGATAGATAGCTTTCCTCTGATACATCTGTACTACTGCTCTTTTTTAAGACAAACTTGGCAATGGACTAAGAGGCCGGGCAGTAACTCTTTATTAAGGATTTAGATATAAACATTTTCGTTTTCTCTAGCTGCATTTAGTTACACATTATTAGTTGAATATGTTGTTGAATATGTTTATCCAAGATTCTTATAGTCTTAATTTAGTTCAGTTCCTTTTATGCAGTTAAATGGTTAGTCATTTGCCTGGCTATTAGCGCTCTGTATAAATAGCACAGAGAGAGTCATTTGCTTGTGTTCCTGACACTTGTGAAGGAAAGAGGATGTGCCGAAAAATGAGACAATAATGTGAGCAACTTATCTCACGTGCTAGAGAGCGGCACATGGACATGGGCCTGCTGGCGAGTGTGTGTGCACACGCGTGTGTGTGTGCGTGTGTGTGTGTGTGTGTGTGTGTGTGTGTGTGTGTGTGTGTGTGTGTGTGTGTGTGTGTGTGCGTGTGTGTGTGTGTGTGTGTGAATGTGTATGTGTGGAAGAAGAATGTGGGTGATATGAGGAATGTGAACATGTTGTTGTTGAACATCCCTGTCTGTACTGTAACACATCTAAACTTGTGTGTGTGTGTGTGTGTATCCTTGTGTATGAAAATGTGAATGTGTGAATGCATGTATATGAGTTAGCTTTGTGTGTGTGTGTGTGTGTGTGTGTGTGTTTATTTGTGTGTAGAAGGCAAAGAGGGTCAGGGGGTTATTACTTTGCTTTGTTTCAATCATACTGGGTATGTGCAGTAGTGATATGATAGGCTCCTCAACATGAAAGGCTTTTTTCCTGGCTTGGTGATTTTTTTCATCTTGGGTCTTGTATCTTGCGTCTCGCGTCATGAATCCCAGACAGTGCCTGTAGCGCGGGAGCTCAGTTTCCTCTTCTCTCTTGGCACTGATCTAATTGGATGTATGATTTTTAATGACTTGTTCTGTAATTTGTTGAATTTAGGGAAATGTAATTTCTCTTTTCACAAAATGATGCTGTCAAAGGGGTACAGTTTAGCAGCGTTTCAACGATTCTCCAGATCTTGTTTTCGTAAATTTCGTAAATAGCTGTTTTGTGGTCTGTGCAGGTTTTACACACATGCGGTTGGACACATACGCACACACGCACACACACACACACACACTCACACATAGACACACACACACACACACACACACACACACACACACACACACACACACACAGACACACACACACACACGCATACACACACACACACAGTTTGTTAAAAAAAATTGTGTCTTACCACATACTGGGTGTTAGACATGCAACATGCAACATGCAAGGGGTGTTACACATGCAAGGAGTGTTAGCCCTGAATGCATCACCATGTGTCAGGTGGTTTTGGTGCAGACAGTACCAAACCTCACACACTCACACATGGTAAGACACACACGCACATGGTAAACAAGCAAACAAGTGAACAAGCATGTTGACGTGGGGAAAAAAATACTAGTGTGATTTGAACACCTGCAGGTTGGTTTGTGTGTACGTGTGGCTCTGGGTTTTTATGTGAGTGTTAGTTTGTATGTGTGTATTTGTGTGTATGTGTGTGTGTGTGTGTGTGTGTGTGTGTGTGTGTGTGTGTGTGTGTGTGTGAATTTCATTCCTTGATTCTCTGTAGACTACAGACCAGCGGCAACAGCAGCAGCAAGCCCAGACAGGATGTGGTGGGATGAGAGGTTTAATGTGCTGATTTAATTCATTGGCTTGTTCAGTGTGGGCTCGTGGTCCACTGCAAAGGATGCCTGAAGGGACAGTGAATGATTCGGACCGCTCAGACTCATTATGGAATCATATTAATATTTAAAGTACTGAAATTGAGGAATAACGAGGTAATTGATGGCATCGGAATGGAAGTGCTTGAACTCTATTGTATTATTTAAATATTTGTAATAGTGGCGCAATTAAGTGTTAAAAAATGCATCTAAACGGTGCCACTCACTAAAATATTTAAGTTCAATAAAATAAAAATCCCACTTACTTGTTTTTTAGCTTATGCCTCTTTAGTATATATCACAAAATTGCAATTTCTGTCCATGAGTTAAAGCCTTAGGAAGTGGCAGGGGGGGACATTCTCTCTCACCACCCCCCGCCCTCCCTTAACCCTCCTGCGGATCTCGGTGTCCAAATGACTCATCTTCTTACGCTGAATCAATGGGTGCTCAAGCTGGAGTTTCGCCATGCCCATGCATATGAACATATTAGTTACACCTCTTCTGCCTGCACAGCCATTTGCATACAAGCTAGGCAAGCTATAACCTTAGGCCACTGTAGAGTAGAGAGAGAGCTGTGTGTAGTGTGGGCCTGCTAGTGGTATCCGTGTTTGTAGTGCATTTTTGGTGGTTTGTAGTTGTGAGATTTAAAATGGATTCCCTGGTGAAATCTCATAAGTGTTTTTTTTAAGGAAGAGATGCTAGTCTGGTGTAGCATTTGTTGGAGACCGATTGGGCTCAATGACAAAGCCCAGGGGAGCGGTGTAGGTGACGGTGACAAATGACAGTGCAGTCATTTGACAAAACAGCTTCAGGAACACCAGTGTGCAAGGAGAGGTCGGCATCAGTGGGATTTGTCTCGTCTGAAGCGACGCAGAGACATTTCTCGAAAGACCGAGCAGGAAAGTTTCATTGAAGGCCCTTCTCGAGGGAAAACATGTCGCGGTTCTCCTCTCTCTCTCTCTCTCTCTCTCTCTCTCTCTCTCCTTTCCCCCCACTGAGTTTGGGAAAAGAGTTTGATTTTACCAGATGGCTCCGCTTAGCCTGCCACTGCCAGCCGAGATCTCCCAAGCGCACTCACACAACTCGTCCAATTGCTTCCAATGTAATTTGGTCGTTGTCCATTAGCAATGCCCCAAACCCAAACAAAATTCCTATGGACCAATTCCAGACCATACTCAACACAGTGAAGATTTTGTGATATGAGAAAGCCAGGCTAACTTGTTGTGGCCAATCAGAGAAAAAGAAAATCCTCCATTTTTCCAACAGGGAAGATGAATATTATATCTATGGATCAAGCTGTTAGTCTAATATAATCATTTTTTTCCACAGACATCTCACACTTAAACAGTCCCCAGCGTTTCGGAGTCGATGGAGATATGCTAACAACAAAGTGTTTAGAGGCAGAACATATGGAGGAGCGAGGTTTGGAGCTGCCCGCTAGAGTCTGTTATTTTGATTGTTACCCTGAGATTGATAATCACATAAAGTGGGAGGGGAGGGTGCGTTTTTGGATCAGGCATACGGGCAGATTGTAAACAGATGCCAGATGCACCTGTAGTACCTTGTGTCTTTTTTATGATCTTTCTCTTTCTTTCTCTCTCTCTCTCTCTCCCTCATTCTCTCCCTCTCTCCCTCATCCTCCCTCCTTTTCAGAGAACAA